>OY986435.1:82940391-83437891 GCA_963920525.1 Dichetophora obliterata | reverse complement strand
TTATAAGACTACCTTAAAATTCGTAACCTAATTTTCTTGCATCGACTAATATACATAAAACGTCCAGAATATCTTAATTTTTTTCAGTCCGAGAGATGTATAAATTCTATTGTCCCTTGGCATAATTATCTTAATACAAGTAGCTACTTTTTTATTAGCATAAATAGAATTTGGAACTCCTTGCCAATTAATATTAAGCAAATAACTTCAGGCAACGACTTTAAACAAGCAATTTTTAAATATTTCGTTCCTTGAATTAAATCTCTTAGTCTCTCTTTTTTTTCTTCTTTACTTTCCTATTTATAATTTTATTCTTTTCTGATGTTCCGTTCTACTATTTGTTTCCCTTACCGTATCTATTCTTATATTTAAGTTTTTCAATTTTTAATTGATAATTTAATTCAGTTTTGATTTTATTTGATTTGATTTAAACTAACTGTCATGTTTATTTATTTAAATATTTTATTATTGTTATGTAATTTTTATTGTAATTTTTTTTTAAAATTAAGTTTTTTAATATTGTTATAATATGTTCATTGATGTACTATAAAAGACTACGTCTTATTGTACTAAATTAATTAATAATAATAATAATAATATCCCATTCTCTGACCGTCCAAAGTTTGAGAGGGTTTTTAAAAACTTTTTAGCCCCGAACCCCCACGGTGGGGTGCGGATAGTGTATGCAGAGCTCGTCCACCTGAACTCATGAGTGTTGTTGTAGGATGGTTCTGCCAGGGGTACCCAAACGATTTTGCACTTTGGTTTTAGTTTCTTTTTTAGAGTTTAGCTTTTTTTTAAACGGTTTGAATCACCGAGGTGCCGATGACTCATGCACGTGAGTATTTGTACGGCGAGGGTACGTGGACGGCCCAGGACCCCACCCCGCATCTCACGGAACTGCTAGAGATGGCAGCAGTCAGTCTGGTTAAAGGAAACTAGGGGCGCACACGATGGCAACACCACTCCAACGAAATTCAATAACTTTTTAATAATTTTTGACGTTCGGTCACAGTGCCCGGTAAGAAAACTTCGCCCCAAAGACGAATTTACACATTTCACTCAAAACGATGACAGTTAACGTTGAACTATGACAGTGAATCAATTTTCATTCAATTTCAAATGAGTTGGCTGATTAATTTTATTGATGTTTAAAAAAATTAAATAAATAAAAGCTATTCAGCAATTAAATAAAAAAAAATAAAACTATCTGCTTGAAATTATGTCAACACCTTTCAATTGTGTTTCAGTACGAATGACACATCAGTTCAATTTGCTTTCACTTTCATCGAAAGTAGGAAGACCTTCTACTTCTTTGAGCCTGTTCTCACGCGCCTTACGTAAGGCGGATCATCGGATTAATTTTGACGTATACAGGTAAGGTGGGAAGGTGACAAGTTACGTCGGGCAACAATTTAAAAAATTTTAAAAATTTTGCAATTCATTTTGACGTCTGTTATTTTGAAGTTTCTTTGTTTGTCATTTTCCTGTTGGTACTCTTATGTTTCAGCGCAAATAAATTTTGTTTTGCATTGGTTGGGTTTTCACTTTTAGTCATTTCTAATTTTTTGCGTTGCTGTTTAATTTAAGACAAAGTAATGAATTTTCCGAAATTTAACAGCACATTTTATTGACTGTTCTCGGAATTTAAAATAAGGCGGTCTTAAAAAATTCGGTAGTAAAAACACCGGACAGATGCATAGTGTCAAAAGAACGCCAATACTCTGCCTTTTTTAAGGCGAGTGAGAACAGGGTCTTTCACTGTTCAATGGATGTGGATGACAATGATCTTCATTTTAAAGATGAAACTCAATTTACATTTTTCAAATCAGATGATTCATCCAAAGTGAACAATGATAGTGAATCGTGTAAATTCGCCTTAACACTATAGAAAAATTTATGGTGTGGTGAAAAAACCTCTCCCACCTCAAAGAAGTAAAATATAAGGAAATGGTGTTGCTTACACATACACTGTACGTGAACTGTCGCACCATTCGTAAATTGTGCGAGCGAGAAAGTGTGTTTTTTGACATTTTTGAGAACCCTGGCATCTGATTGGAAGACTCCTCAGCAAAATAGTTGAAAATAATTCAATTTTAAGCATTTTTCACTGCTTAAAAAGCAACAAAATTAAAGAAAAAAACCACTAAAACAAATGCAATATGAGTTGTGCGGTTAAGAACTGTAAAAGTTCCAGAAAACTTAAAAACAATGCGCATTCGTTCCACAGGTAAATATGTCCATACGGTTTAAATTCTTTTAACAAAAGTGCTTTATTTAGTTTCTAACGATATTTTTTTAACTTATTTGTATTGGAAATGTATATATTTCTTATTAAAAATGGTTTAAAAATGCAATTTAGACCCCGTCGATTTTCCGCCAGTTTGATCAAACCACATCTGTCAAAACACAAACACTGCTTCAGGGGCGCAGTCATTTTTCGCAGTTGAATACATGTTTGGGGCGCTCTTGTTTTCAGCATAGTGAATCAGATTTAGTACCTGTTTGTTAAATTTTTCTGATTTTTACACAACAACTAGGCAGAAACACCCAAAAAAATAAGGATTTTAAAAAATTAACCTAATTTACTTTGTAACTAAAGTTGAAGTTTAGAATTTATAGGCCTTCAAATATAAAAAAATTACCTAAAAATCTTGCAGTTTTTCTAGTTTTTTAACAAAACTAAGTTTTATGGGTATTAAAACAAAGGTAATGTGCGTATCTATTCAACGATGTGTCAAATTTAGAATTCCATAAGAATTCATTAAGATATAATTTTTTATAATTAGAATTTGTCTGAAAGACTAGTGGTTTCTCTTTTACGAAAGCAATACATTAAAAAGAGAATTATTAAAAAGATAACTACATTCAGAACTGCTATAGACAGAGAAGCCTGTGTGGTACTTACTGAGGTTTGTAAACCCTAAGCAGCATCCGAAGGCCTCCTTTTGATACCTTTATTTTTTTTTATTAAATTTGGAAAAACCTCGCGGTTTTAAGTTAAAAAAGGGTTGTATCTTAAATGCATGTATTTTTATGTTTGATATCTTGTTGAATAGATACTTGTATTATCTTTCTTTTGATACCCATAAAGTTTAGTTTTGTTGGATAACTTAAAAAATCAGTTAAATTTTTAATCCACTTTTTCCAACGTTGGATGCCTATAACTTCTAAGCCAATTGCGAGCGATCAAAAAATTTTTAAATAATTAGAGTTGTTGCTATTCTTGAAATGTTTCTAAAATTTTAATGCATTAGAACAAACTTTAACAGTTTGGGCCTTCTTTTACGATACTACCGAATACGGCCCTTTGTGATTGTTTCTGTATTTGTGTGAGCCAACACCAATATAGAAAATACCACACTTTTCTGCTATTACACCACTTCCTTATATTTTACTTCTTTGTTCCACCTGGATAATTACACCATGATCCAGCGCAATTCAGTTGGTGTCAAAATGTTCACATAGCCCCGTTCACATTCATCAAACGATTTGACAATAATTTGATTTTGAGTTGAAACTTTTTTGTTTGGTTAATTTTTTGTGGATTTTTCATTGCGGCCAAGATGTATTTATGAAGGTGGAAGAAGTAGGTGACGTTTATCAAATCGGCACCGTAAAGGCTTGATTACCCAAGCGTAACGTGAGGTGGCGCAGCGGGATGTAGCGCAGTGCGACGTTGCCTCGAGGATAAGCGATTACCGAAACTGTAATCCAACGTAGTGCAGGCGGCGTAGTGCAGGGCACTCATTTTATTCTAGTAGGCTTATTTACTTCTCCTCGTCAATAAAAGATTACATTCTTTCTTATATAGTATTAAAATTAACAAAAATGTGAAGTTAAACAAATTTTTTCGCTTGTAACACAGCTGTCGAACTATCAAAAATCGTAACGTTGCGTATAAATCTATTTTCTACAGACTTCTACGCTGCGTCACGCCACGTTACGATTTCGG
This sequence comes from Dichetophora obliterata, assembly GCA_963920525.1. Classification (NCBI taxonomy): domain Eukaryota; kingdom Metazoa; phylum Arthropoda; class Insecta; order Diptera; family Sciomyzidae; genus Dichetophora; species Dichetophora obliterata. The sequence continues at coordinate 83,433,936 of OY986435.1, read as the reverse complement.
TAACGACTTGTACACATTTATCATTAAACAGATTTTAGCTTGACAATTGGCAACGTCGCGCTACGTTATCTTAAGGCTGGATTACCCAAGCGTAAGGTAACGTAGTGCGACGTTGCCAATTGTCAAGCTAAAATCTGTTTAATGATAAATGTGTACAAGTCGTTACCGAAATCGTAACGTGGCGTGACGCAGCGTAGAAGTCTGTAGAAAATAGATTTCTACGCAACGTTACGATTTTTGGCAGTTCGACAGCTGTGTTACAAGCGAAAAAATTTGTTTAACTTCACATTTTTGTAAATTTTAATACTATATAAGAAAGGATGCAATCTTTTGTTGACGAGGAGAAGTAAATAAGCCAACTAGAATAAAATGAGTGCCCTGCACTACGGCGCCTGCACTACGTTGGATTACGATTTCGGTAATCGCTTATCCTTGAGGCAACGTCGCACTACGCTACATCCCGCTGCGCCACCTCACGTTACGCTTGGGTAATCAAGCCTTTACGCTTGGGTAATCCAGCCTTAACAATGTCAAAATTTTTGTGCAAGTGATGCCACTTTCTAGTATTTTCTTTTTTGTGGGACAAATTCTGCGAGTGGGAGTTTTGAAGTCGGGAGAGAAGATTATGTTACGGAACATCACAAGCAGTCAACTTCAACAAGTTTTTATAGTAATTAAGTTAAGCAATGTAGATTGGTGGCCTTTTATTTTATTTAGTATACATATATTAATATTTTTATTCCAAAAACATATGTTTTCCTTGCTCCAAGTACTATGGCAGATCGCACAGTTTTCGGCATATTTTCTATTTTTTCCATCACAATATTGGCACACAAAAAATTTCACAATTCACTTCACAATTCACAAAAAAATTACAAAATAAAAATAACACACGTTTTTTTTTCCTCAAACCAATAGGATAAAGTATTAAAACATAGGATTTTTCATTGGATTTTTGTTCAAAATATGGCAATATTGATTTTTCAAATTTTGACATTGCTACGGTGCCGATTTGATACACGTCACCATAGAAGTAAAATATAGGGAAGCGGTGTAGTTGAAGTGGAATGAAGTATTTTACAAACACAGTGAAGTTGACACAAACACAAAAACATTCAAACAGGGCCGCATTCAATTATGTAGTAAATAAAGGCGTAAATTATTTTTTATTTTTTAGATGTATGCTTACTATGCAATTTTTATATACCACCGTTATATAATATATTGCGTTACCAATTTTTTTACAGAAAAAAGCGTTGCTAAAATAATGTAAAAGACATGAACTCAGAATGAGACTGAAACGACAAAAGTTACTTTTAATGAATTTTTAAAAATTCATTTCAAAAAACTTTTTTATAAACTATTAAATTGATATTAAAATAACACAAAAACTAAACAACTAAAATACATACCAAATTAAACTCTTTTAAAATAAATAGTTTTGTGTAGTTTTTTCCGAACTGTCGGCTTTTAATTAGTTTTTTTATATAAAAATACCTAGTTATAGCTTGTAACCTTAGGTCGCTAATCCACTTTAATTTCATGTCAAGTTTTCAAAGAAATGGTAAACAAATAAATAACTTAAAGCTTATCCCAATATGAAAAAAAATTAAGGCCCTTGCCACCCTAAATAATAAATGCGCTCATGAAGCAGAACTTGTGTTTTGACAGATGCTCTTCCTCAAAAATAAATTTTTTTTTCTGCTCGGGAAGGGCTTATGTCAAATAACGACGCTCTATCTCTCTTCCTCAGCGACGAAAATTCCTTCTACACACGTATAGTGTGTGTGAGTATAACACCACTTCCTTATCTTTTATTTCTATGCACGTCACCTACTTCTGCCACCTTCATAAATACATCTTGATTGCGGCTAATTTTATTTTTTTGTTGGGAGCTATTTCATAATGTAATTAAATATTTCATTTTCCATATAGGTGTTATTTCATTGCATTCGTGCATTAATTCAATTAAGTAAATCGGGTTTATTTCGTGGAGCCAAAAGCAAATAAATTATTTTTACAATATTTATATTTTCGCTAACATTTCAGAATTAACAGAACTTATTTTTTTTATATATAAAATTTTGTTTAGTCTCAAACATAGTTTTTACAAATACACTTCATTGCAAAACTTTCTTTTAGGAAACACGATGTAGCAACATAGACGAATTAAGCCAAACTGTTGTCTTAAAAGTTTAAAAAAATTTTTCAATAAATTTTCACAACAAATCAGGGGCTGAATTGCAGCATCCGTGATCGAGCAAAATTACGAAGGGCACGACGAGACAAGTGCCTATCAATCTTGTACAATTTTGCTCGATCACGGCTGCTGTAATTCGGACCCTGATTTTATCACATCCCGCTTACAGTTCTACATTACAATTTCATCACCGTCAAATTTTTACAAGCGGGAAACGAAAGTAAATAACGCCACAAATTATTTTCACAAGGAACTTATCCGATTCAATGGACGAATTTTTTACTTTTTCATCACGGTACGCTTTCCGATTCTTACAGTAATCGACTGTCAACTGCCACAACACTGGCCCAAAATTTTCACACCCCTATCAAAAAATTTTTTAATTTTGAATAAGTTTTATTAAATATTTCAAACTGCAAAGATTTTTTTATATGATCATTTAAATATTCTTAATCTAACATCGAGTTTAATGTATTTGTGAGAAGGCATTTATTAATAAATTACATATAAAAATAGTCCAGGAATTTTCAAAATTCTTCTGGGTACTAAAATCGAGCAAGCTGAAATTTGGGAGTTGTGTTTAGTACCATTACGGAAGCTTACCCCTGAATGTTCACTCTTCTCTCCCCTTAACTCAGGCACCATCTTAAACTAAAGAATTTAAAATTAACAGTTTTTCCTTTTGACACATCTCAGTGTGTTTTATGTATATATATATTTAATTTTATATATATATTTAATTTTAAATACATATTTAATTTTTAATATATACTTAATTTTTAATATATATTTAGTTCTTAATATTTACTTATTTTTAATCTGAAAGTTCGATCAAATCACAAACAAAAATTATTTGATGTAGTTAGTTGAGTGTATATATTTTTTGAAAAAAGTTCTAAAGTAAAGTAATGTAAAGTACTATCATACTCGACATGTTACGCAAAAGTTGTTTTTCTTATAAAAATGACATAAACTCAAAACTGAAGTTTGTCGCAAAAAAGCAAGAGTACCTCAATGATTTTTTGACAAAATCTATTTCTTTTTAAAGTACCTCTACACTATATGTTTCATACATATAACACGTCAAAAAATTACAAATGGTTTTTAGCTACAGATAGTGTGGAACATATGAAAATGTGGTTTTGAAATGTCGTTTGTATTTGCGTCTGTAAATTTTTGAATTAGAACCGTCTCTAATTTTGTATGTTTTTCTATCTGTACAAAATGTCAGTTTGATAAATTTTTTATTTGAAAATGGAAGAAAAGGCAAATATTAAGACATTTATTCAATAAATTCATTTATAATTAATTTATTCTTAGATTGAATGGCTACAAGAGGACACTTAAGAGCTTTAAGGTTTACAAAAATTTCAAAAGCTGTTTTTTTATTTTCAAATGACGTGTCGATAGTGTGGAAACAAAAGAAAAAAGCTGTCTGACAAAAACTTAATTCTGACACACTTAGAATGTGTTTGTAATTTCACATTTATAAATTTCACAAAATAATCAAGCTTCAAAAATTAATGCTGCAAAACTATCCTAATATCTCCTTTTGATCAGCAGTTATTGCTAAAACTCAATTTATATACGCGATAACTTTTAATTGAAAGAAGATATTGAGATAATTTTTTTACATTAATAATAATATATTTTAAAACATTAAAAAAAAATGGAAAAAATTTGAACAATTTTATCTAGTAAATTTTGTCATATGAAATTGTGTAAAAAATTTTTAATTTTAAAATATTTAAGTTTTTGAGTAGTCAATATTTTGGTGTTTTTTGCATACAATAAAAATTAAATCGAATATATATATAAAAAACAGCCAATATATTTGCATCGAAAATCAAAAATTTGCAACCTGATTTAAGATGGCGCCAAAATCTAGGTGGTAATTCAGGATTCAGCTTTCCTGATGATACCCTATAACTGTTGGTTTTACTACCTTAAAAAGCAATGTGAAAAGTACAATTCTACTAGATTATTAAATTTTAAGCTAAAAATATATAAGAAAATATGCTAAAAGTGCGTATAAACTTTCGAAATGCATTGTGTTGTCTATTATCTCAGTATGAGAGCGTTAACTATGATTATATGTAATGATTATATGTAAGGGGTCGTCCATAAACTACGTTACCAATTTAGGGGAGGGAGGGGTTTTGAAATGCACTACGATAAGTCACGGTAGGGGAGGGAGGTGTTTAGATATTGTAACGTTACCAAAAGTCGAAAAAATCGACGAAAAACCTCTAATTAATAACACAATCATTTAAAAAATTTTTAACCTTACATGTTTATGTTTGATCGTCTAAATTGATGGTTAACTTTTGTTTCAACGATTTCTTCCACCACCTTTTCCCTCGACACAGGAACCTTTTGGTATTCCTTCACCATCTCAGCACACGTCTGAAAAATTTGGGTCTTTGCTTTTTCGACAGGCTTTGACGTTAAGGCTTGAATGTTCTTGATCAAAGGAGATACCGTATGACATGTACTGTCATTCTCAGAAAGAAGAAATCGGTTAAAGGTCGTGTCCTACCTGCGGCTTGTATTTCGTTTTTAAAACTTCTATGAATTGCCATAAGTTTGTATTATATCGTTTACAATATATCGGAATAAAATATACTATTTAAATAAATAAATTTTCAGAAATCATTTACACAAAAACACAGAACTTGGTGCAGCCCGGGTGCAGCCTTTAAGGGTACTCTGTCAAAGACCAGGTGAATTTCTTTGCGTTAGAAATGAGGATTCACCAATGGGTCGACATAGAATCCGATGAAAAGTTATATTTTGAAGAATCCTCAACAAAGCTACCAGCTTCTTCTATCCCAGCGATTGAGAGCATCGAATCTTGGATCGCAGATGGAATAGCTTTTACAGATGATATTACTTATTGATTGTTTTCCAATTGTTCCTTTAATGTATCTAGTCATACTAGTCACTAATACTAGTGAAAATTGTCAGAGCTAGTCAAAATATATAATCATACGAATGAGTTAATTTCATATGTCACGTTACTTTAGGGGGAGGGGGGGTAGGAGTTTTGAAAAGCACTACGAAAAGTAACGCAGGGGGAGGGTTAAAAAAACCGGAAAATCAGTAACGTAGTTTATGGACGACCCCTAATTAGTCAGGTGAAAGAAATCAAGTTATAAATGAGTGGAAATTTTGTTTTTATATTAAAAGCTAACATGATTTTTTCACTTTCATAATCAAAACTAAATATATAATAATCAAATATTGAAAATTACACATTGCTTTCCCAATTAAAACAACCAATATCTTCGATTTTGTTTTCTTACTTTTTCTTTGCAGTTGGACTTGTCGACTGGAACACTGATGAGGCTGACATCAAATTTTCAATGTACTGTCCAAGTACTTGATTCTCTGAACGTAGCTTCAGATTTTCTTCCTTAACTGAATCGACACGTTGAGACAAATCATCCAGTGTATTTTGCAACTCTAATACTTGAGAAATCAGTCTTGCTTTCTCCTCCCTTTCATCAGGGCTGACGTCAGGATCAAACGAGTTGTGGGATGAGTCGGGCGTAGAGCTCCGATTCGTAAATGATGAACGCAACGAATCCATAGAACATCCATTAGGAATGTTGTTGTGGCGTGCATCATCTTCGTTTATAATGACTTTACGTAGAAAAAAAATGTTTGTCAATTGTTACTTTCAATTATGAAATTGGAATGGCTTGAAGAGGGCGAAGCAGACAGATTGCAACTCACCCTGTGGGTCATCGTCAGCAAGCGGAATGTTGTCATCAGGCTCTTGCAATTTATCGATCAGTGACATATTTATTTTGTAGCGAGGCTCTTGTTTAATGTTGATTTTATTTTGTATCCTAGTATTTCCCAACTATAACAGTCTGGATAAAATTAACAAGCCAATTTATTTTATTCCACAATTAAATAATATTTTTGAACAATCTGCACAGATGCTACTCCGATTTCTTTCTACTAAAATGTAAATTTTGTAATTGGCAACATTTAATATGCTATTCACCATGGTAGAACTAGACAAGGTAGTGTGATATGCGGCGTTTACAACTTGCTGTAAACAATACTATTGTCGACGGTATCGACAATGTGTAGACAATTGCTTTCAACGACTTGTAGATAATTAGTGTCAGAGGCTGCATGTTTACTATGGTATTCATTTTTATTTAATCCAAGTTCGGAGTATTCGTCATTTTTACACCTTCCATACATGCTTTTTGTTTGTTTAATTTGTGTTAAATAAACGAATTTTTCAAAATAATTTAACAATCAACAGAATCTAATAAGAACTTGCATTTTCGCAGTGTTGCATTTTGTTGGCATTTCTAATACAATTGTCGACCATTCTCAACATTATCGACATCAAAACTTCGACAATTAAAGACGACGCGTCGAGGAACATCACTGGTTAGGGTTGGATGTGTCTTTTTCTTAGGCACATGCCACACTTAGCGGACACGGACAAATTTGTTGTTGTTTTCACGGGTAAACGAAGATCTCTGAATTTCCAGTTTTTTATTTTAACAGCGAAACAACAACAAATTTGTCATTGTCCGTGTCAGCGCAAGTGTGACATTCGACTTAGTGACCATAACTGTCAATCTCAGCCATTTTGGAGCCTGTCTACACTGGCCTCACTCAACCGACTCACTTTGATATGAAAACGTTCTTAAATCTTCACCCATATAATTGCCTCACTTTGAGTCTGCATTTTCTTTTATGCTGTTTAAACTAAAACATTTTAAAGCAATAAAAAATTAGTGTTAATATACTCAAGTATGTGCTTCGTAGCTGCATATATCACTCTAAAAACCGGCAGCTATAAACGCATAAAAGGAAAGACACTCAAAATTACAAACGTCAAACCAAAGTGAGACGCAAAGTTTTTTAAAGTTTTTGAAACTCTTGCCTTACGGTACATTTACTTTCCCACTTCCTCATTTCTTCTATAGATATCAAAGTGAGTCAGTTGAGTGAGGCTAGTGTAGACCAGCACTTGGTGTTTTTGCCAAGTTTTGCTTTCATATTGCATTCTCATTGGGTGCAGATTTTGTATGAAATGTCAACTTTCGGTCATCGGCTCTCCGCCCTAACACTACCTTGTCTAATTTTGCCATTACAATAGCATTTTCACGCCTCTTTGCACGGTTTGAATAATTCAAATCGAAGTTCAGGTATGCATAACGTGACCAACCGTACTCCTTTTGGGAGTTTTTTACTTCTTTTTTTGCTCGCTGTACTTCTTACAGTAAATTAATTCTTAACTCTACATCTCTAACTACTGCAAAAAATACTGTATATCACTATCTTTTTTAACTGGAAAAATTCAGTTTGTCTGTCGAATTACATTTAGAGTTGAAGAAAAAACGTAAGGAAATTCGTTCCTGACGGGGGTTCCTCGACCACGCTACTTTTTTCAGACTCTTACCTGAACAGAGTTTCCAATTTATTCCAAAATCCGTCCTGAAAACTAATACTATGACAAAACTATGCAAGGTAGAAGGGCCAGCTTTAGGTAGATTCCAGGATTTTCTATATCTAAAAAAAATAAATAAACTGGCCATTTCACCCGTTGGAAGGACTTTGACCTAGCTTCTATTGATCAATTGTGTTGTGCGTGTTATTAAATGTTTGATCACAAATGACCGATAACTGGACCTACGTGTTTTATGCCGACTCCGAACAGCTTATGTTCTCAAGAAGCTTTACATGGCAATTTTTACTCTCAGAGGTTGGCCATTGTCTGCAGAGAGGTGACGATCGAACAGAAAAATTAATTCAATTGAAAAAACTTTCTGTCTGAGCTGGAATTGAATACGGGCTACCGCGGCTCTTTAGCTTAGGGGCCACACACTCTACCCACTAGGCTACGGTCACCACTTTTTCTATATCTAAAACTCTAAAAATCACAAAAATGCTTTAAATCTTATGTTATCCAAAATTTTAGCGATTATGCTAAAATTCAATTCTGAGGTAAGCACCAGTTTTTTTTATCCGCCGTAGGTGCACACAAATTTTTCTATGATAACTGTCAAATTTTCTGTTTGTGTGTGCCGCGCATTGAAGTTAAAGCCAAAATAAAAAAAAATTTGGAGAGAATATTTTCATCATAAGTATTTAAATTTGAAGTTAGCAAATGATGTTAGCTATCGTGAGCAAAGTCACTATGCTCGTCTAAATATTGGACTAAAAATTTTTTATTTTACGCATTTTCAGTTGGCGTCCATATCCTAAAAATTTTTTAATAAATTAAATTAGGAGCAGACAGCATAACATTATAAAAAAAATTTTTTTATTGTTATTTTTTTATTTGATTGAGGCACTTTTAAGCAAATCCTGGAATCTACCTGCTGGATATTTTTCACATAAGCGATCACACATTGTCATATGTCTGTATATTTGAATTTAATTGTTTTTTACTCTGCCTTATAAGTTTGCCATGCTTTAATTCCAGGTTGGATTTTGAAAACAGATGATTCATATGACAATTTCAAAAGTTGTCTACATAACGATAGTGAACTTTAAGATAAATCTTAGTTTGGATTTTGACACGACTACGATTGTCGGGTCGCCGCGGTTTGGAAGTGTTTTCTGGTAGAGAACAAAAAAATAACTTTTGACGAACAAAAAATCGATTACTCAACTTGTTATCGATTTTTTAATTTTTTTTTCTTGCTAAAAGATCTGTTCAGAAAAGCATAACATCTTTGACATAATCCGATGGATCTAAGAAATTTACGTGTTATTTTTAAAGAATTTAAATAACCTTTTCAATGATATGCAACACAAATATCATTGCAAGAATATTTTTTATTTTATGAACATATTTGCATCATATTTGAATTTATTAATTAAAATGACAGTTATTTTCTACTAAGTTTGCGTTATTCAGGTACTAATAATTTATTATAGGTATTCAATGAGCGCCGCATTGGCGATGTAAACAGTGTATGTTCGGTAAGTTTACAGCAGCGTAATTAGCAATAACAAAATTCTAAGGGATTAAACAGGTACAGCTTACGGCAAAATAACGTGGTGTATACAGTACGTATAATGCGTATTAAGCTACTGTGGCTTTATTTTGCTTTGACAAGCAGTGTTCAACTAAATTAAACAATTCAAAAAATTAAAAATGCATCTACTATTTATGAATCTAAAATTTCAAGTAAACCTTAAAATAATTTTGTAATGACAACATATTTTTAGCGTAAACTTATAGCTATACGATTTCGGTATATATACGTCGCTCATTGAATACCATTAGTGTATTCTTAAAGCTTAAACATTTACCTTTCGTTTAATATATTCAAATGTGTTTATTTTTTGCAGAATAAAAAATTTTTTATAAGAAAAGCAAAAAAAAAAAGGTAAATATGCTTGAAATAAAAACTTTTCGTACAAGAACAAATCATTTTATCACAAAAAACACCATAAAACATAAAAAATCATATATAATTATCACATATATATTATAAAACCAAATTAAAGATAAATATTTAAGCTTCAATAATATCATTTCCATAACACAAAGTAGTAACGGTATTTGTTGATAAAATAACGGTATCATGCAAGCAAATATTTTACTTTTACATACAAATAGTTGTAAAATATTAAATACTCAACTAATTTTATTCATTTAAAGCTTCTATTTATAATATATTACATATTAAATACATAATACATTAACCATCAATATCGGTTATGCACTAAGAAAAATACAGCCAGGTTTCTTAAAAGATACTTATTAAGGGAATGTAGCACCTAAAAATTTTCTAAAGATTACATTTTTTTTATAGGATATGTTTAAATTGACCTTTAAAGACCTAAGCTTTTTCTCCACAAATTATATAGAAATAATGTCAGAAAAGCTCACACTAAATTTAGAGTCGACATTTAAATGTTTTTTGGTTAGACTGATGATTTAATAATATAAAAGTGAAATTATCAAAAAAATTTTGTGAGCATATATTGCGAAGCGCGTCAAAGTCATTTCTTCAATATATTTAAACCTTAAACGCGATATTCTCAAAACAACATTTTTCAAGTTGGCGGGCATGATTTAAAGAAAATTTTTTATCCGATCGCTATGAATTTTTAACACGTTATTCTACACACGTTAATTCTCAGAATGATGAATGAAAAAAATTTATATTAAATTTTTTGAGTTACAACAGATTTTTTTGGAGAAAAATGGTAAATTTTTGGAAAAAATTGCAGATGGCAACGTGGAGTTAAAAAACAAAAAAAATTTTTAATACTATGAGATCAATTAAACATATGTTTGAAGTTTCATTAAGATATGTCTTATTTTAATATTATTAATTACTAGGTCTGTTCCCGTACTTGAACATTCGTACGAATTCGTGGTGTTTTCTGCTATTTCCTGTTCCCATACCCAAAAAATTCGCAAAAGAGAGCGAAAATAAGTAATCCAGTCCTTGTTAAATGTTGTTATTTTCTGCTTCATAAATTTGGTGAAGCAGAAATTCGCAGCAGTTCGTAGAAATTCGCAAACTGTCATGTTTTAACGGCTGATGTCAATTTAAAGCACCATCCATTAAAACAACATAAAAAACAACAGGGAAGCCAATTTATTCTTTTGATCCGACATTTTCCAATTTTTTCAAAAGAAATAAACATATGTTTTTGACTTTTCTTCAAAAGTTGCAACTTTTTGATAAAAAGCTGTTCCCGTACTTTTTGCAATTTTTCACTCAAAAAGAGCATTTTTACGCTGACTCTCTCAAACTTTATAACTTGCTAATTTCTGCTATAAAAGTGCGGAAACACACCTATTATTAAATCTTTTGTTATGATTAATTTGAATTGTAGCACATCCCTTAAAAAAATTTTCTTAAAAAATTTATAATTTGAAAACAAATCGATAAATCAAGTTTTTTCTTCGGCCATTCTTCTTTTTATTGAAAGAACTTCACAAATCCATTTTCAAATCGCGGGGCTAAGAAAATCGTAGTCTCCTTAGGAAGCAGACCAACTAAGGTAAATATGCTTGAAATAAGAACTTTCCGTACAGGGGCAAATCATTTCATCACAAAAATTCACCATAAAACATCAAATAAATCATAAATATTATATTTAAAAAATTCTATTTATGATTTATTTGATGTTTTATGGTGTATTTTTGTGATGAAATGATACCAAATAAAATATACGTTTTCAATCTTCAATAATTTTGTTTCTATAATTCATAGTAATAACGGTAATTTTTGAGAAAATGTCGGTTTAATGTAAGCAAATTTTTTACTTTAGGCCTAACCAAAATAAACGAGTCGCTACGTAACACGGGGGTTACACGAGACAGTACTGTTAAGACAGTGAAAAATACGTATAAGTTGTCAAACTTTGTGTCTGTGAATAAGAGTCCAGACAGTTGGTAAAACAGTTTGCAGGACAGTAGACAAAATAGTAAAAATATTAAGGGTTTTCATGCAAATGGGCAATACCCTTATAAATGGTATAAACCTTATAAGTTTATCAGCCTTATAAATGAACTGTCAAAATTCGTATGAAAAAGCTTTTGCACAAACCAGATAAATTTGCTCTTCGATTTAGGTGAGCAAACGAGGTGGCAAACTTATATGATCAATCAGCTGTTTTCTTTTTTGAAGGAAAAGTTATAATTTGAGCAAAACTAATAAAGATTTAATTCTAAAAATTTCAGAAAACAAGCAAACAATCCGCAAAGCGTCCCTGTTTAAATGGAACGAATCGCTGGCAGATCGCACAGCTGACTTATATGCTGCAAATGCACAATCGACTTTAAGGGCTGTTCATACAACCTGTCTGATAAAAATAACTAATTGCCCAAATTAAAAGCCTACCACTTTGCATGAAAACCCTTATTATATTTTATAATGAAATTTTTAATAAAACTACGATCGTGCCCGTATTGTAAATTTCTAATCAATTCTATGAAATTTTATCATCTTCTGTCATTTGATATGCTAAATATCATTCTACTGTCCTAGATACTGTCCCGCCAACTGTCTACAAAAAAGTTAAGACAGTAGAGCAGAAAGTAGCAGCCAGCAGCAAAAGTGAGTGTGTGTGGGTAAAAATTTGTGAATGTGTTGCGACTGTCTTAACAGTACTGTCTCGTGTAACCCCCGTGTAACGAGTGAAGACGAAAATGTTCGTTTAAATGCAATTCAATAAGGCTATTCACAGTTTAAGCGTACTTTTAACTAATCGTATTTATAGCATTTGTTATTGTTCAAACTGTGAGCACCTCGCCATGTGACTGTCGCATTAAAAAATTATGCAACCCTGTGATGTATGTGATTATGCGGCTGTAGACAGAGCATAAAAATACGAGGTACAAAAAACACGTCCAAGGGCTACTTTTATTTACGCGTGCCTGCGTATTTGCGTTTGTGTGCAAAACAACAACAAAGCAAAATACGCTTTCGTAAATTGGCGTACAAATAGCAAATCGTACAAATAGCAGACCAGCGTATTCAAACTGTGAATAGCCTTATTGTTGCTGTCCAAAATAGACACACGTCAACTCATCGAAAATGAACGAAACGGTTGACAAAACGTTTTGTTCCAAAGTGAGCGACATTTTTTTCACACATAGATCACAAATATTTATAATTAACAAAGTTCCCAGCTAGAACAGTTACTGTTACATACGGCGTATATAACACGAGCGGTCACACGTTTTGCGCGTTACGTCCATATAAAATTTTTCATACAAAACTTGTGACCATTGCTCAAGTGGTGATCAAAATGTCACAAGGTTTGCATCTCTGATTCTCATCCGTGTGATCTGGCATTCCTTTCAGCCACACATGTTTTTACAATGAGAAAAATATATAGCTTAACTGCTCACACCAATTATAAATTCAGTTGTGCACTATCCTCCCCTCTCCCTATGCCGTTGTGTCTAACCCTCCCCCTAGCCATCAGGTTAGAGTTTTGGCCTCTTATATGACAAATTATAAACACAATTGTTTGAAGTTTTTGCATTAGTTTTTTAATAAAATATTTACCTTCCGGATAGATTTAGCATTGATTATAAAATTTTAACCAGCAAACAATTAAGTAAAGTAAATTTTATTGAGTCTTTTTAAGCCAATTTTACATTTCATTCGTTCTTTAAAGTAACATATAACAATAGGAATTATTAAGAGCTATAATTGTTTTGCTCAAACAACAGTAAGAGAATTAGGCAGCTTGCTTCTATATAATACAAAATTTTTTTTTTAATACATATCATTGTTTCAAAAATGTTGTTGAATCAAAATGCTTGCTCCCGGCATTTAACAGTTTCGACGAGACTTTTTGTCTCTTTCAAATACAAATATACACTTAAATCTAAACTTAACCTAAAAAACTAATATCACAATGTGGATATTTTAACAATTAAAAAACTAGGAATTTAACCCCTATGGGTTCCAAGTAGAGATTTTATGTAAAATCCAGGTAGCAATGGGGCATTAAAGTCTAATTCAGTTATGATATTTTCATTTATTATTCCAATTGGTGATAAGTAGTTAGCTGATGAAGACCAATTGAATTGACGCTGAGACTCAAAGGTATCTCTTAAAAGTTCATTGCTATGAAAGGAAACTCTTTCAACAAATTTTTTTTGTAGGTTTAATGCATATCGACAAAGTGGATTTATCATAGCCTTTGCATAAATGAATTTATTAGAATATCGTTTAACGTAAGATTCAAAGTTTTTGTTGACGCATCGCCTCAAGACGTTTCGCTCCAGGATTTCCATTTCATTGGCAACCGTGGGTGAAATCGTAAACCATATCGGAAATGCGTAAAGCAAGACTGAGCGGATACTGACTTTATAAATTAAGGTTTTGGTATTCTGACTTAGATATTTATTATTAAAGAGAGATGAGAACATTCCAACTAATTTTTGTGCTTTTTTTAGACTTGATCTTGCATGTTTATTGAATTTCAACAGATTATTAAAGAAAACACCTAAATATTTAATGTCATTTTTAAAACAAATTTCAGAGCCATTCAAAAACAGTTTCAATTTTTTGCTCTCGGGAACTACCATTCTGCTACATTTGCCTGACGCATTTCTTAGACAGATTGCCAAGGATTTGGAGGTATTTATACGAATGCCCCATTTTAAGTAAAATTTGTTAATTATGTTTAAATGCCTTGAAACACAGCGAAGAGCAAGACTAGGGGACTCATGATGAGCATAAACTAGGCAGTCATCCGCATATAAAATACCCCTTGAGCCAGACAGTTCATGTGGGAAATCATAAAGTAAAATGTTGAAAAAATGTGGAGCTAAGACAGAGCCCTGGGGAACGCCGCTCTTAACCTGCCCAAGTTCAGATATTGAATTACAGAACTGTATGCAGAACTTCCGATTTGAAAAAAAACTATAAAAAATTTTGATCAAATAAGGATCAAAGCCAAGTTCAATTAATTTAAAGATGATACCATCATGGTAAGATCTATCAAAGGCCTTCTCGATATCCAAGGAAACCGCAACAGTACATTTTTTTTGTCGAAGATTAAGTGAAACATCATTGTGAAATTTTAGTAATGCATGAACAGTGGAGTGTTCTTTTTTGAATCCAAATTGAAAAGGCGAAACGTATTCATCATCGATATTTAAATTCATTTTAAGCCTGATGATTCGTTCAAGAATTTTTCCTAAATTAGATAGCATTGAAATGGGTCTAAAATCATTTATATCTGTACTGTTGGGTTTCTTTTTGATGGGTATTATTTTGGCAATTTTCCAGTTATCAGGAAAATAACCGTTATTTAAACAATTATTAAAGATAATTGTTAAAAAGTCAATCGCTAGTTTAGGCAGTCTTTTAATAATAAAATTAGAAATATTATCTAAGCCTGCTGATTTTTTATTATTGATATTATTCAGGATTCTAGCAAGTGATTCAGAGTTTATGAAGTGAAAATTGTCTTCATTTTGTAGGGAAGTAAAATTATCGGAAAAATTATAAATTGTGGGGGGAAGTCTTGACAGATTATTCGAAATGTGATTTTTAAGTTCTGATATGTCAGATCGATTTGGAGTATTTTCGACATAAACTTGTTCAAAATGTTGACGGAATGCTTCTAATTTATTAAAATCGTCTTGGACCGCAGAACCATTAATTGTTAGTTCAGAGCAAGCTGAATTTTTGTTATTCCCTATAACACTGAAAATTTGTTTATACGCTGAAGGGCCAGGTTTGATTTTTTCTAATTTTTTTTCAAATTCTTTGGCTTGTTCAAGTTTTACTTGTTCTTTAATCAAAATTTTGAGTAGCTGGATTTGCTTTGAAAGTAGATTATATTCGTCATTGGTTCTATTTGAATGTCTGTGAAAAATTTTCTTTAATTTCTTTTGCCAAGAATGTTTGATTTTGAAAAGATTTCGAATGTTATTTGAGATAAACAATCTTTTATGTTTGAACTCAAATTTTTCAGAATTTGTTAAGGTGGCAGACTCAACAATCGAGTTGAAATATTCGATATGACAGTCAATTTCGGAGTTGTTTAAATTTATGTTAACGGGGGGGAAATTTAATGAAAGGGGAACTTCTAAATCCGAAGTGAATTTTGCCCAATTTGTTTTCTTAAATGAAGTTATAAATCTAGGAGTTTTAATTAAAAAGTCGAAATCAGTTAAATTCAAACTAAGGCGGATAGGGAAATGATCAGAAAATGTCGATAGACTTGCAACCGAATAGTTCTGGTTAGTCCTGTCAACTAAGTTTGAGCTTAATAGAAAATGATCGAGAAAGGATGGTCCTGACGGAAAGGAAGGTCTGTAATCAGAAATACGAACAAAATCCAATAAGTGATCTTGCAGCCATTTATAAAATGCTTTTCCATTGCAAT
This sequence comes from Dichetophora obliterata, assembly GCA_963920525.1. Taxonomy (NCBI): domain Eukaryota; kingdom Metazoa; phylum Arthropoda; class Insecta; order Diptera; family Sciomyzidae; genus Dichetophora; species Dichetophora obliterata. The sequence continues at coordinate 83,417,870 of OY986435.1, read as the reverse complement.
TTTCAATGCGGTCCCCCCATGTAGGGTTTCTCGAGTTGAAATCGCCACCAATGACCGTACCATCAAAGTTAGAGGAAAGCTGAGAAATTTTACAAAGACCTTCATAAATTTGGGACTGCGGAAAATTGCAGGGTAAATAAATAGAACCAAATAAAAAGCGTTTTTGAATACCATCTACAATTAATTTAACTTGAATAAAATTATGCGGGAAAGAAATTCCATGAAGTTTTATAGAGGAATAACAATACGATTTTTTCAAAATAATTGCTACACCCAAGGGGGAATTGTCACAAATAAAGTCAAAGTCTTCAAGGAAAATTTTGGGGTCACGAAGGTGGCATTCTTGAATGAATCCAATGTCAATTTTTTGCGTCCGTAAAATATTTAACAGGTCAATTCTTCGGCTTAAATCAACCAAGGACCTCACATTAAAAGTTAGAAAATTTAGGAAATTACGGCCCATACAGATTTTTGATTTTAGAAAACAAACTCAAATACTCAGCTTTAGCTTGAGCAGCAGGCATCTTTTTGTAAGAACCCAGATAATTCTGAACCTGTTGCTCAATAGATATTGGCTCAGAAGGCATAAAATAGTCAGCAAGTTTCATAAACTCGTCGATGATTGGAGACCGCATACTTGTTGGAGTAGAGGTAGGAGCAGTATGAGCTTTTTGAGTGTAAAAGAGACTAGCGAAAGATTTATTATTTACCAATCCAGAGTTGGCAACTGCTCAGCAAACAATTATAAAATAATAATTCAGCATGAACAGCACATAACATCAAAGGCACATTTTCGCAGTTACTTGTTTTTCGAACAATTTGTCCCAAGTATTCTTCAGCATTTATTCAATTTCTTAATCTGAAAATAAAAATTATTAAATGTCGTATGCACTATTTTTAATAAATTTTCAAAAACTTCCATTTGATTGAACCGCTTTGTGTTGCATGCTTATTTTTCTTGTTGAGTTTATTTTTTGCCCGCAAAAGAGCTAGAAATACAAACACATATAACTTTTCTGTTTTCCATGAAATGACAACATAAGAGTGTATTGGTGAACACCAAATTTTGTTTAGTTGTGTATGTAAACTTGTTACTGCTGTCCATGAACCAAGAAATAAAGATCATGCAAAGAAAAGAGCCGCCATATTGTAAACAAAAACAGCTGATAGGTCTGACGTCATCGGTCACATGTTGAATGTTATTTGCTAAAATTTTAAAGAGTTATCATATAAATGTAATGTGTTTTTGTATTAAAACGAAGTGTGCTGTAGCGACATGCATTAATTGCAACAGCAAAAAGAAACAAATACGTTGGTTTCTACCGTTTCCCCAAGGCAAAAATTGCTTGTAAGCAATGGGAGATTTTTTGTCGGCTAAATGTCGACACTGCAATGGCAAGAATCTGTGGAGATCATTTTCTGCCAGAAGACTTCGAAAGAAGGGTCCAAGTTCAAATGGGTAAGTACTTCTACATTTCCACGTAAATATTCTTTTAAAAAATGTTACGATAGGTTTTGGCAAAGCTATGCGCTTAAAGCCGGGCGCTGTCCCAACAGTTATGACCTAGGAGGTGCAGCCAGCAAATGCAGAACGATGTCAGCGAATTTTAAAGCGCGAAAACAAAAAAATCGTAAGTGCTCTGCTTCAGGAGTCGTTGGTCATGGAGAAGTTTTTCCTGTAGAGGAAATAGAAAAACTAAACAGGGACGCTTCTATTTCTAACCGCTCTTCAGAGCAGTTACTTCAAGCGAAAATACGGCAGCTATATTCGCAAGTGTAAGTAAAATTTAACAATTTTCTGAATTCAATATTTTTAATCTTTTTCTTGGAGTGAACAGCGGTTTGGAAAACCTCGCGTGATACATCTGCCACAAATTGCACAAAGACGTTCCGAACATAAGGCTGGAAGAAGAAGCGGCAGCATCACTTAGTTAGGTAGATCATTTAAGCGAAGGCGGTTCGCCAAGCCAACGGAAGAGCTCATGGCGCATATGACTGAGTTGGAAAAAGTGTTCAACGACGTAAATGGCGACGGGCTGCTAATAAGCAAAAATTATTTGCAGACGCACATTACAAGTGCAGAGCGTGTTATTTGTGACAACAAAATAAAGAAAATGTTTTTCCGTGCACGAATGTTTTTTAAAATAAGATTATTAAATAAAGAAATTGTGAACAATTCGATGCAGAGGAAAAGAAAATTGAACAAAACAGTTCAATAATAAAAACAAAGTGAACATCCAATTTTGTATTCTATTTATTTGCAGTTTTTCTTTTTACAGCGTTCTTTACATTTAGTTACTGCATGGAAATATAAACAAACAAAGTATTCAAACACTTTTTTCGCGAATTAAACTTATTAATTTTATAATTTTTTACTTTTATCCGAGTTTTCACATGTTTTGCATGCAAAACATATGCAAATTGACAGTTTTATAGCATGCTTGTGACCGATGACGTTGCACGAAAAATTACTTTTTTCTCGCACTGCTCTTTGCGTGATCTTCTCTTATTGGTTCATGACTGCTGTCTAGCAGGGTTGTAATTGCACTTTAATTAATAACTAAAATACACTCTGTTCTCAATTGATCAGCTGTTTCAGACGAGTTGATAAAATCGATTCAGTTTGGGTTAAATGTCAAAACAGACGAAACGAGTGCAGACATTCGGCAAGTTGCAATCGTCTCGTTTCGTCTATTTTAGTTGGGCCTTCCCTACAAGAAGACTATCGGTTATTTAACTAAACAAAAACGGTTTTTCTAAACTAAAATATCGGTTACCTCTTTATACGAAGTTTCGGTTATGCTAGGAAGAGCCTCGGGAAGAAATTAACCGAAACTCGTATATTCGTGTGATCTGGCATCCCTTTCTAACACGTAGCAACTTCCAATATTATCGATATATAGCCGTCTCGCTCTCTCTAGTTAGGGTTAACATAAATAGAGGTTATAGGTAACTAAATCTCACCAGATAAATCTAACCGAAAACTCAGTTATACATATATAACCGTTAGATATAACGTAAAAATAAGTTTTATCTAACGTACCTCTTAAAAAATAAAAATGCATGCAATTCGTTGGTGTCTTGAAACAAATGTTTTAAATTTATTATAACATTTTTTATTGTTATTGTTGTTGTTGTTATTGTTGTTGCTGATACTGCTAGCCACTTCTGTGCCGACGACTTTGGGAGTGGAATTAGATGTAGCGAATGTTGAAATGCTCACTGCATTCTTGATATTGGCAAGCGTGGTTATTGGCTCATCCTTTTTTGATGGGCAGCAGCATTCCAACAGTAAGCAATTTTAAGATATTTAAATTTTTTATTGCAGAACTTGGAATGGTAAACTACAATGGCGGATATGCAAAAATTGGACATGATTTTTAACAATGATACCTTCTCTTTCTTTCACATGCACTTGCTAAAATTTTCATATTTTTCCTTGTTTCACAATTTTTGACATTGAAATGAGTATGAGAATGTGGTTGTAAACAGAAAAATGTTTGTGATTGTGTTAGAGTTTCGGTTAGCTATTTCTTGTAGGGTTTTTACATACAAATAGCTAAAAAATGTTAAATAGTCAACGAATTTCCTTTAATATTATTGATGTATTTATGTATTATCTTTTGAATAATATCTTAACCATCAATATAAGTTATATATAAGTAAAATATAGCCCGAGTTCTTAAAAGATTTAACAAAAAAATTTCTTAAAAACTCGATAACTTAAAAAGAAATCGATAAATCGATATTTCCTTCGGCCATTCTTATTTTTATTGAAAGTACTTCACGAATCCATTGTCAATTTGCGGCGCCCCGGAAATCGTAGTCACCCCTGCATATTTATTTAATATTTGCCATAAATCTTCTTATTTTTATTAGATTTCTAACTTAATGTATTCGTTGGCCGTGATGAGGTTCTCTATGATTACCACTTGGCATAAAACTAATCTACTGTAATTTTAAATTTTTGATTTTTAATAAAACTACTCAAACAAAAAAATAGTGTACTTTAATAGTTCGTTTTTCCCTGATATCAGTTTACATATTGGTAGGCAACACTGTGTGTTCTTCAGAAGTAGCTTATTTATTCCCATAAACGCAAGACAGAAATAAATTCAATCGACTAGGAATGAAACACATAATTAATATGAAATTTAATATTTAACCAGCATTTTAATTAAAAGAAACCATCTCGTTTAAGCTTTTCAACAATTAATACAAACGTTTAAAGTGTATTCAGGTAGAACAATTGGCGTGAATCTTGAGTTTATTCAAAAACTACGGCAACACTTGTCAACGAACGCAACATTTTCCTACACAGTACCTTCAGAAGTAAGCACAATCAAGTACTTTGAATTTTGTTTAAAGTGTGTAAATTAAACTTTATAAAAAATAAACATTTAATTGAATTAAGAAGGAAAGTAAAGAGTGGATTTGGCGAACACAACATATAACAAAACAAAGTTACCGACGTTATGCAAAGCAAAAAAACTGGAGCGCTTCAACTTCTGCTTTAAATAAAACGAAGCATCAATTAATAAACAGAAAAACTTGAAAATTGTATCACTTATCAAATCATTATTTAATATTGTAAGTGTTTAATTGAATATTTCAATATTATAAAACTCAGACAATGAATCCAACGCGTGTAAACACAACAACGATAACTTCACCAAATATCAACGATTTTCGTTATTTTCCAATCGATCCCATGAACCCAAGTGCAGTGGCATGCAATGTTGCTGTTGGTGGCGTTGATGTTGCAACTGCACCCAATACGCTGAACGCAGCAACAATTTCCACAGCATCTGGTTCACTGTTGCATGTGATACCCTTGCAAATGACTACCAATGTACAAGGAGCAGCAGCTACTTCAATAGCGTCTACTGGTCTCATACCACAGTTGGCTATCATAAGTACACAAGCACAAACAAGCAAAGTAGCTACGGTCAGTCAACCCAGCTCCAATATGGCATTTCAGCAAATGCCACAACAGCTGCATGCTGTGCCTACTCCAGCAACTTTCAATGTCTTGGTCAACAATGCAGGCTTTATTGTCGATTCAACTTTTGTTAATAACTATACTGCAACGGTCAATTGCAGCAGCATGTTAGGACCTATGGGCAATGTCCGCAACGTGTCGCTAGAATCAGCAAGTAAGTTGAAGCTTGTTAAAAAGCTATCCTTTTGGCATAATTGTATCGCTAATAATTGTAAGTTACTTAAAGTTGGGCCAAATTCAGTAATTCGTTAATAAACCTACTAATTTTTTGGAGAAATTGCACAATTAACTTTCATTGTTAGTTTTGAATATTTTTTTTTACCTTTGTATATACTGTAGCCATATATAATTTTGAGTTTTGTATTTACTTTTTACTTCACGTGTGTTAGGTGCGTGTGTTAATGTCTACTTTACGTGTGTTTGTATTTGGTTTGGTTCATCTTTGGCTTAAAGTTTAGTGATTGTTTCAAAAATCTTTGTTGTTTTATATGCTTTATTCATTCATACATTTTTTCCCATTTACTAAAAAAGTTCAAAAACTTAATATATTGATTGATATTGGTTGTAATTATTATCACTTCTTGATAATTTTTTGGTTAATAGCTGCTGTCAGTGTCAAAAATTATAAGGATCGCAGTTTATTTTAAGTAGCATAATTTTCTGCATTAATTTGTTGTTATTTTTACGGCTAATACAATATATGTTAGTTAAACCTAACAATTCATTTTAAATTAATTAAATATATTTATTTTAAAATATTTTCTATAGTTTGGTTAAACAAAAATGCCTTCAGAATAGTTTTCAATTAAATATAAGGTATAAACTAATTGTCTTGTATTAATGAAAACATAGGCATATAAATGTTTTATTTTACAAATCAAAGAGCTTTTAAGGGTTTTAATTAAGCACTCTTGTGCTGATATATTCAGATTTGTTGGGATAGTTAAAGAAAACAAAAATCTTACTAGGCTTAGTTTGAAACATCAGCATTAATATCATAGATTTTAAAAATATGCCTGCCTAAAAAATTTTTTTTGCAATTATCTATCTCTGCAATGTAGCACTTGTTTAAAATACAACATTCTTGTACCAAATTATAGCAAAATAAAATTATAATTGTATTTGTTCCTCCAAGCGAGGCAGTTGCTGTAATATTGCATCGATTATTGGATGTCATGAAAAAAGCCACAAACATTTAAGTCAACCCATATGGGCTTTATTAATTCTTAAACCCATACTATAATTAATGCATCAGGAAAAGTTCCCAAGAGTTGTTAAACATGAATTCTATTAAATACGAGGGAAGACTTGCTATTTCAAAAACTGGAGTGAGGCTGCGATTTTACACAAAAGAATTAGGTTATGGCAGAGATCAAGTAATTCAATAAAACAAAAAATTCCAAATTCTGTTCTAAAACTAAAATAATGCTTTACGTAATTATATGCCTATTAGGCTCAGAAGACGGTCATTAATATTACTGACATTCCCATTACTAAATTTAAGAAAATGTCATACTTGTCACACTTGGTATGGAGAGAATTTTTAGTCAAGAAGTTGGAGTTTAGCCTTAATAGAGATCACTACAACTGCACAAAAATTGTTAGGTATTATTAAGTGAAGTCAAGTTAATTATTAACATATTGTAAACAATTAAAAACGGCAATCATCTTATAAATACATATCTAAATATTATACTGAAAAAACACTGTAGCTACAACTTTACTTATAATGAAAAAAAACTTTACTCAAATCAATCTTATATTTTGTAACACTTTTTAATTTATAAACCTACATACTTTCATTCATATTTTTGAAAAAATTCAGCAGCAGCATCTACATCAACTTTTGTTTTGCCAACAGCAGCAATATCAAGTGCGCCTTTTCCTGATCAGGAGATGGTCAAGGAAATAGTTGAAGGCCCAGCAGTAACAACAGCAAATAGAACATTACTGCCAACGTCACAACAAAAAAATACTCAACTAAACAAAAAGCAAAAAACATGCCTTAACTCAACAGTTCAGGAGCTTCCAATCGACTTTAAATCCGAAACAATCCCAAACATGATGTCTACCAATAATTTCAATGAAACTAATTTGGATAAAAATGTAACAACATTTACGCTACCGTCTGATACTGCTTTTACAAAAGTACGCCCGGCACCTTATTCCAACATAACCAGCACAAATGCAGCTCCATCAGCAACACGAAGTACTTTAACTGCTGTTTCTCAGACATCTTATGTAGCGAAGCCTTCAATCGAAAATGCAGTTGCTTCAAATAATATTCCCAAAGTAGCAGAGATCACCTGTGCCACATTGGAAAATAACTATAACAGCACTAAGCCAGAATTCCAAATGGTGAGCAAAATGTCGAACATTCAACGTCCCCACACAGCCTCAAAGCAGGAGTCCTTGCTGAAGTCAAAACCTGTGCAGCGTATAATTAAAGAGCACACAAGTCCTCGAACCAAACGTTCAAAGTCATTAAATAGCGTTGTAAATGTCACTAAGGAGGATGATGCATCGACAGAGAGGCGACGTTCCACAGCTTCTGAAGGCAAAGCTACCCTTTCACTTAGTTACCCCAACACAAAAACTATATCTACATCAAAATGTGATCCCAACGTTGATGCCGTTAAGAATGAAAAAGAATTTGAAGAATGTGTCAAGGAAGAAATAGTCAGTAATGAATGTGACAACTTTGAAGAAGAATATTTAGAGGAGGAAAGTTCTGAGGATGGCAAGTCTTTTAATACAAATGAGATTTTGCTATGCACCGATGAAAATTTACCAGAAATAGTAAAAACAGTCAGCAACGACGAGAACATTTCAGTGCCTGACAAGTTTATGGAATCCATGTCAACAGAGCAAGGCCAGCAACAAAACTGCGACGAAGGCGCCATACAACCAAAAACAGTGGAGGCAATTGCATCTAAAAAGGATCAACAACTGTTCACTTCAGATGCAAATGTGTTTGAAATAAAAGTGGAGCCATTTCCAGAATACAACGATGTTACAGAACAGCAAGCCATAGAAATGCAACAACCAAAAGAAATTGCCGAACAAACAGAGCCGATATCTCCAGAAAACTCTCTACTTTGTGATGAACAGATACTTATTACATCATCGTCTTCGACATCAGCTTCTACCAACAACTCATTAAAAGAGGTTACCCAAGATATTACAGACACAAATACAATAGCTTTAGAAGCAGATGCTTCCAAAAGCAATAAGCCGACGACATTAGCTACAGATATTAATTCCTATTCAACTGTGCTCGAAATGCTCTCCACCTTTAATATGCTGTCATGGAAAGAACGCATTGGTACTGCACGTGGCACAAACTTACGTTTTCAGCTGAATGATTTCAATCTACTGCAAATACATGAACGTTGCCCGCCGCGCTATCGCATTCACACAGCTTACGAGAAGCCCATTTATGAACGCGAGTCTCATACTCTCGAAAACACGGACCCGTTTTTATACCTTTGTCGCCGTTGCAATTGTCATGGACCAGCTGGAGACTTCTTGGCACCCGGTTAGTTAAACCGTCTAACTTATTAACTAATTTATTTTATCTCTATAAACTTTTAATAAAATTTTCTTCTGTGTTTAGAATTCTGCTCGTTGGAATGTCTGAAAAGAGACACACGCAAGCGTCAGCGAGACTTGGCTGGAATACCAACACGCAAACGTCCCCGTAAAGAAACTCCGGTTGCATCCGTCGTAAATCCATTACATGGTCAGCCAACACAAACAATCTCGAAACCACAATCAACTCCTCCATCGCTTTTGGTTAAAAAGTTTTTCCGTTGGTCGACTTACCTAACTGGTAAACATGGTGAAACTGCCGCACCCGTAGACCTATTTCTAAATCCATTCCCAACTGGACCCAATAACTTCACAATTGGCATGAAGCTTGAAGCTATAGATCCAGAGAACTGTTCACTCTTTTGCGTTTGTACCGTGATCGACATTAAAGGCTATCGTTTAAATTTGATGTTTGACGGCTATGATCCAATGTACAATTTTTGGGTCAATGCAGATTCAATGGATATTTTTCCGCCGGGTTGGTGTGCCAAAACAAATCGTATATTGCAACCTCCACGCGGTATTGAGGCATCAAAGTTCAATTGGCCAGCATATTTGAAAGAAAAAGCTATAGCAGCGCCCCGCCAACTATTCACGCACTTGAATTCATCATCGCAACCCATGCTTAATGCATTTCAGGTAAACATAATTTTTAATTTATTTGAAATAATCAGACCCCATATAACCTGTAGTATTTTGTAGTGCATTTTTTCTCAAATCAGCCAAAATTATTTTTGATCGATACTTTTTAATCAGATAATAAGTAATTTCTTATTTTTAATTTTTAGATCACAATTAAAATTAATTTTAATCGTTATTTTCTCGATCCGAGCTAATATCTTTTTACCATTATTTTTTTTTTTTATCAGATTTAAAAATGTTTTTTATAGATATTTTTTAGGATTTCGTATTTTACTTATGTGATTACTTACCACTTTTTTGACTCTTTATCATTTTTCAGCTCTAAACTCTTATGCTTGGTTTTCACTATGTCATTTTTATGATGACACATAAGTTTGTCACCAAGATCGCCAAAGTTAGAAAAAATGTCAACATGTTGTTATTTTCAATTTGATTTGCAACAATTTGATTTGCAGCAACTGACCACTGAAAATTACATAGTGAAAACCAAGCATTAGTCTCTGGATATATTAGTACGAAATACTCATGGTATGATGCTATGGGCATGGGACCAAGCCTATGCCGGATAAAGAAAAACGCAAAATCACCTGTAAATAATCTAAATAAAAGACATATTCGCATCTTCCAGTTTATACCAGTTTAATATAACCAGAAAGTAATATTTTCATCGTTTATTTCGGTGACTATTCATCTTCATGGCCAGTTTTAAAACCCGACCGATAAAAGCTAAACCCGACCTGTGTTCGTACGCCTTTCAATTCATAAAATAAATGCTTTTCGTTTTGTGAATAAGTTACAACAATATTCAATATTTTCATTGTAATGTAAATGGAGATACCATATTATTGCATTGTTATTATATTTTTTGGTGTTTCCACTTTGGAGTAAGTTATGTACAGCTGGCCATGTGAAAAGCACGATTTCTCCATGATTTCACCATCTGAGATATTTCAATAATTGATTAGTCAATTTAATGGTTAGCTTCAAAGTAATCGAGGTTTTGGTTTTGTATGGGTGATGCAACTCCCTCTTCTGGAATTTCGCACATATTTGTAGTAATTGCTTTTAATAAAACTCATCTTTCTTACTAATTTGAATGCTTTAGCTTTCTTTCCAAAGAAACAACAACAAAGTTTTTTTCAATATGAAAAGGAAAAAATCACTAGCTGATTTTATTGCAATTTCGGCCGTGTTAAAGGCTTCATCAAAAATCTTTGTGATACCCCGTGCAAGCGCGCACTAACGCACTGCACCACAGGAGCGATGATATTTGAAGTGTCAATTTCTCAGTTTTTCTCAATTTCATAATTTCACACTTGTTGTATTTTTGCTTTACTTTAGTCTCTATGCTTATGTTATTATTTATGGAGTCCTACAGCCTGCTAGAAGTCTTCCACTAACAAAGCATGTTTACTGAAGTTGTTTTTAGATTTTTGCTGATTTTGTTTTCGTCGAGCTCTACCATTTGATTAAAGTTTTTTCCTAAATGACCTTGTTATTTATTATGTTGACTTTGCACAAAGATTTCTGATGAAGCCTTTAGCACGGCCGAAATTGCAATAAAATCAGCTAGTGATTTTTTCCTTTTCATATTGAAAAAACTTTGTTGTTGTTGTTGTTTCTTTGGAAAGATTCGTTAGAACAATTAATTGTTCTAACTTTGACCTTAAGCTCAATAAACGATTTTAAACTATCAAACAACTAGAATTTGTATTTAAAATCAAGTACGATTTAAACTATTAAACATTTAGAATTTGTATTTAAATCATATAAAGTCAACATAATAAATAACAAGGTCATTTAGGAAAAACTTTAAAAGATTTAATTTTTAAATATTTAAAGATGATTTAATATTTGAAGATTATATCTTAGTTCCGATATTAAGCAGTTGTTTAGCATGCATACAGATATGCACATTATAGATCGAAGTCAAAACAAAAAAATGTTTTGCAAAATTATGTTATTTATTGACATGGCTAAAAAACAAAAATTCAACTTATTCTTTCTCACACTTCAGATTGGCATGCACTTGGAGGCTGAAGATCTCAATGACACTGGCAAGTTATGTGTTGCCACCGTTTCCGATGTATTGGACGACCGCATACGCATACATTTCAACGGCTGGGATGATTGTTACGACTATTGGGTGGATACCAATTCGCCATATATACATCCATGCGGCTGGCATGAAGGACGCCAGCAATTAATTGTTCCACCAGATTTCGAAAACAGTGCATTCTCTTGGGCAGAATTTTTACGCGAGCATGGATCGGGTTTGGTTGCACCGGCAACACTTTTTAATGCACGTGATCCAATTGATTTCAAACCTAAAATGAAATTGGAAGTTGTAGATCCACGTAACCCGATACTTATACGACCAGCAACCGTGGTTGCACGGAAAGGTCATCGCATTAAATTGCATTTAGATCTTTGGCCAAACGAATACTGTTTCTGGTTAGAAGACGATAGTCCCGATTTACACCCAATTGGTTGGTGTGATGCCACTGGGCATGATTTGGAACCTCCGCCTGGTTTTCAGACACGTACTGCATTGATACCATGCAGCACCACTGGCTGTCGTGGCGTTGGCAATGCGAAACATAACAATTTGTTTACGCACTCCACTCGTGAATGCTGTCCATATACACCAGAAAATTGGAATGTAAAACTGGAGAAATTGCCACGTGTCGAAAATAACGAGATAGAGCGTAAAATATCAGCAAAAGCAGCTCATTTGGAACAGCAAAATGCTTTGATCAAACCTAGAAATGAAGTATTACGCACACGTCGCAGTGAGCAAAAAAGTTCGATAGCAAAACCAACAAATACTTTTGCTGACACTATCATTGAGCGTCTCAGTCTGCTGGATACAATTAAAACACGTCGTTCGCTCCAAGAGCAAAAAGTACAAAAGCGTATAAATATTGCGGAAGAAGGTGACTTACACAAGCCTTTTGTGCTAAAGCATGAGCTCAATGATGTTACGATTGATGTAGTTAAAAAAGAAAAATTCAAAACCTGCTTATCTAGTGATAAACCAAATACCGCAGATTCGTTCAGTATAAAAATAGCAAAAGAATATCTCTATGATTATGGGCCACGCTTGCAACAGAACTACAAATTTTGGCAACATAACTTAAGCGCCAATTTCGATGACATAACAAAAAATCCATTGCACTGGACAACGCAGGAAAGCAGTTTGTTTGTTGAAAAATTACTTAATTGCTCAAGAACTGCGCATAGCTTTGTGAGTGAGGATATTGATGGTGCGGCGCTTCTTGCATTGCAACAATCAGATCTTACAGAAATACTACACATCAAACTCGGTCCAGCTGTGAAGCTTTATGCGCATATACTGCAGCTGCGCACATGGACAGTGTCTAAATTTTATGTTAAAAGCGCTTTGAACGCTAAACTCTAAATACAAGAAAGATAACTATTACAAATTCTACAGTACTGTTGTAAATAATGCAACGCTTTAATTTTTTTGTAGACAACACAATCATACTATATGATTATATAAATAATATATATGAATATAGTGATTAACACTGGATCGCTACAAATAAAACTGTATACATCAGCATTGTCTGCTAAGTTTTGTACTATATGCAATTAATTAAATAACTTCTTTCTTTCTATATTTTGTAAGCTTTGTTTAATTAAATTAGTTTTACAGCAATGCAATTTTGTTGTGTTGACCCCTGTTTGACATTAAATTTTTTGGATAATCCCCATTTTTAGTCGCTAAGAATATCCATTAACGAGTTTATAATTTTAAGCCTTTTTTTCTGTAATCAATGCATTCGTACAGAGAACGAACGCATTATTTAAGATATTTTTATGAACTGTAAAATAATTAAACATTACAATAAATAAATACTTTCAACATTAATTTTACGTAGTTTTTATCAAAAATATTGAAAAATGTTTATTCATTATTTAAGTTACTGGAATAAATGTGAATAACCCGGACCGCTTGAATATTCGATGGCGTTCATGTTTTGAAAATCCAAACAGCAAGCAGCTTCCACTAACTTTAAAAATATTTCAGAATTCCGGCCTCCATTTTCATTATTTTTCTTCTCGTATTGTTCCAATGCAACTAAAAGTTTGTTTGCATGAATTTGGCCTTGTTGGGTTAAATACTCCATCAGTCGTTTTACATAGGCAATATTTAAATTAAAAAAGCTTGGATCTTGCAAAATTTTAATACCATACTTGCCGATTTTCTGTAAGGAAAGTTAACAAATATGCTTTTAATTTTTATGTATTTATTAAATACAGATTTTTAACTAATATTATTTTTATATCGAAGTCTGTTTTAAAAAATAATTAACGACTTTGCCTAAAACATCAATTTAAATCAATTTAAAAAAAGTTATTATATTACACAGTACGACAAAATCAAATTTTTTTGAGTACATATGATAAATGTTAACAGAATATGAAAATAGGCTTAAAGTAAAGAAATACGTGTCTCGGCGTTTTGCTGTAGCACGTCAGAATTTTGAGAAAATCAATTTTTAAGCTTTGAAGGGCCGCACACTGGGGATTTCGCGGAAAAAAGTCAAATTGTCAACATAGTCTTCATGCAACATGCAGTGGTATTTTGATATTAAAGACTAAATGGTACAGTAAAATCAAAAACAATTACTTCAATCTGACTGGTAGTTTTATTTTTATGCCGTTTCAAACTCCGAACTTGTATGTTTTACCGAACTAACTTAATATAAACCTAAGAATTTCAAGACGATTATTATTTTACTATGTGAGCTAACGTGTTTTTTTTTATTTTTTATTTAAAGTAGGATATGTCAATATACTAAAATTTAAAAAATAAACTCGGCAGAGACTTAATTTTTTTTTGTTTTTTTTTATGAACTTATAACTAAAATCCCGTTTTTTTCCAAACATTTGAATCTGAAATTTTAGCTGTACTTGCCTATGTTTGGAAATCACTACTAATACATTGCCTCATATCTGTTCTTACATTTTTAATCAATTTCAACTGCGGCCAGGTGCGCCTTTCAATAAAACTTATATTTTTATACCCTACACTTGACAAAGTCAGGGTATATTAACTTTGTGCAAACGTTTTTAACGCATAGAAGGAGGCGTGGCCGGTATGGAAAAGTATATATATTCTTGATCAGCGTCAGCTCCTGAGTTGATTCAGCCATGTCCGTCTGTCCGTCCGTCCGTCCGTCTGTGTGATTATATCTCTCAAAGAATAAAGAGAACCAGGTAAGATATTTGAATGAAATTTGGCACACATATTGATATGGACCCGGGGATGAGCCCTATGATTTTTTTTTGGATACGCCCACAATTACGCCCACCTCCCATACCACCAACTATTGAGAAAACACAAAAAATGGGCTAATAATTGAGCTAGAAAGACAAAATTTTGTATGTGTATATGTTATATCAATTCTGAGTCGAGTACCAAAAATGGGCGTGACACGCCCACAAATACGCCCACAATAGAGAAAACTATAAATTTGCTAATAATTGAGCTAGAGTGACAAAATTTAGTATGTGTATATGTTTTATCAATTTTTAATTGAGTACCAAAAATGAGCGTGATACGCCTACAAATACGCCCACCTTCCATACCACCCACAACACTCAAATTTTATATAAACACACTAAGTGTAGGGTATTTCATAGTCGGGCTCGACCGAATATAGCTTCCTTACTGGTTTATATTGTATATTGTATTCAGGCTCAGGAAAATCGTAACAAAGACTATAAAAAATATCGCCTCAGACACCCCAAAAAATGCAGTCGAATTGCCACGAACACAGATATTATGCACCGAATGATGCTAACGTCTGATCCCATGATCTCACATTTGACTCCTTCGTTTATCCACAAAAGACATAGTGATGTAAGCGACGAAGTTAAGGCTATGTTAGAATAATAATACATAATAATAAAATTTATATGAAAAATTCGTTTGTTTTTATATGGGCGGTATATGATGGGCGTGGCCGATTTTAATGAAACTTTCACAACTTTTTTATTTTGTTAATTGTAATGTTTGTGCTAAATTTCAACATGTTCGGAGCAAAAGAAAAAATGTATGAATTATTCATTTTGAGTTATATGGGCGGTATATGATGGGCGTGGCCGATTTTAATGAAACTTTCACAACTTTTTTATTTTGTTAATTGTAATGTCTGTGCTAAATTTCAACATGTTCGGAGCAAAAGAAAAAATTTTGTATGAAAAATTCATTTTGAGTTACATGGGCGGTATATGATGGGCGTGGCAGATTTTTATGAAAATTTATATTTTTCTTAATAACGTTAATTAAGTGCTAGGTGCCAAGTTTTATCACTCTACAAGCACTCCTTATAATTTTTTCCCAGAAATGTATGAAGCCATCCCCACTGTGGGCCGTGGAGGTTCACTTGTAATGTAATACTATTATAAAAATTTATATAAAAACAGAATGTGTGAACCGATTTTAATGCTTGAGCCAGTTTTGAAAAGTGAATTAAATTTGGATATTTTTTTAATTAAAAAAACAATTTTTTCTCCGCTAGATGGCGCTTTAATTTTAATGTTAATTTAAAAAATAACCAAAAATTTACGAAATTCATTAAAAAATACAATGTTTTAATTTTTAACATGAAATAATTAACTATCATAACTTATAATCATAACTTATTCTGAACTTCTGTATAGTAAACTAGACTCGCGGTCCCAACTTAAATTACAAATTGCTTTTAATCATGTCACACGTTATGTCTATGGCTTACGTAGATTCGATCATTTAGCTGATTTAAGAAATTGTATACTTGGGTGTGACATAGTAAGTTATTCAAATATCAGAAGCATTAAAATCGGTTCACCCATTCTGTTTTTATAGAAATTTTTATAATAGTATTACATTACAAGTTAACCTCCACGGTCCTTCGAAGCTTAAAAATCGATTTTCTCAAAATTCTGACGTGCTACAGCAAAACGCCGAGACACGTATTTCTTTATTTTAAGCCTATTTACGTATTCTGTTAACATTTCTCATGTTTACCAACCAGTGTCATACTGTGTTATATATCAAAATAATTGAATTCATTCAGAAAAAAAGTTAATTCAAAATAATAAAATGTATACTTCAGATAGTATCAAATGAATTTTATAACAGTCAAATATACTTAAAAAAAACAAAATAATTAACCATTCGTCTGTACTTTGGGTATAAGCAAGCCATTTGACATTTGGCTGTTATTTTCAAAACATATTTGATATCTTATTTTAAGGAGAGAAACTCGTGTAGCGGATGAACATTTATGATGGTCATGATTTGTTTTCGTCAGTATAACGAATTTTTTATTCTTTTTAGCCAATGGAGGGAGCATAAATGCATTTTCAACAGCATAAAATTTAAATCATTTGCGTAATGAAGTATTTTTCTGCGCACTATTACTATTCAGTATTATTTATAACTAGTAAACCTGAGTGGCTTTAAAACGCCAAAATCGAACATGCCTAGATTTTATTTTAAGCTATTGAATAGATTTTCAACTGATCAAAATTGAAATGAAATTAACTTTGGCTTTTTTGCAATATACGCGGTATTTCTTATTAAATTTTTGGGTAAATTTTTAAAAATTAAAAATTTTCCGATCAACAGTTTAAATATATCAATTCATAGTTTTAGCCAGTGGTGACAACTATGCACTACGAATTTTTAAGAATATCACACAGAATTTTAGTAGATTTCGCTATTTTTCACCAAATTTTATGTCAGAAATTTTGTAATGGTAAAAAAATTTACTTATCACTAAAAAAATAATTACATAATTTGTTAAAACTTTGCGCTTATCAACACTTGCAAAAAAAAATACACTGGGCCGAATTACAGCGTCCGTGATCGAGCAAAATTTTACAAGATTGATAGGCACTTGTCTCGTCGTGCCCTTCGTAATTTTACTCGATCACGGATGCTGTTATTCTGCCCCTGTTTTGCTGTAAGTGGGCAGCCTCATTTGAGGCAAGTGTATGCAGCTTAACCCATTAATGCTCACCACCAGAGCTCGTTATTAATAATATAAAATTAATTAATAATATACAAATTTGTTTTTTGTAAATTTTCGGAATTAATTTGTATTAATATTAGACGGAAAACTCTGAAATTTAAGAAAAAGTTCAAAGGATTTGGGTGTAGCGAAGTGTGTAAACGTATAAGATCATAAACGTATAAGGAGTTTGTAAGTTAAGAAATAAAAAACAAAACTTAAAAAATTAGAAATTTAAAAATTTTCATTTCGTAGCGTAGAAATTATATTTTCATTCTTCTTGATATTTATAAAAAAAAAACTCATCTGAGTGGAATTTTTCACTTTTCTTTGAAATACTGCACTTAAAACTGAATGGGAAAAAAACTTTAAAGGTAAATTTTAGAATTTTTATGGAAAAAGCATATTTTTGGATTTCTCACACTGTTGGAAGCAAAAGCTTTACACTGGCAGCGAATTTTTGAAAAATGCTTTCATCGCGTATGACATATCATACATTGTCATTAATGGGTTAAAACAAACTTAAAGTGCCTGTAAAATGTATTTTAATGTTTTTGTATTCAAATGATTACATATTTAAAATATATAATGTACTTTGAAATGAATAAAAGTTTTATGTAACGTTTTTAAGTTTTAGTTATAGTAACAAAAGTAATAGTTGTTAACTATTTTTACTTTTAGTTATAGTTGTTAGCTATTTTTACTTTTAGTTACGTTTTACGTTGTTTGTAACTTTTATAAGTTTAACGCAAATTTTATAAAAAAAAATCAACTATACAAAAAATTTGTAAAAAACCATTAATGACTTCAATTGAGTAATTTTAATAGCTAAAAAATTTAAAAAAAAAAATATTTAAATTTGTTAACACGGATTTACACGGATTTTTATGTCGCATTTGTGGATTTTTACTCTCCTTCGGTTGGCATCACTGGTTTTAGCTGTGAAATTATAAAAGATTATTCGTCAGCATCATGGTAGAAGAATACAGGTATATGCACCAGATGAGAGCATACTGCCGGAAATATCAAAACGAAGCAAAACTTTTTATTTATTTTCTTTTGTTTCCATTCGCCACACAGCTGAATTTGACAGTCATGGCAGTATGGAAAGAGAGCACAGTCAGCGCTGCAGCTACCTCTATCCTTATACCATGGTCAGCATGATGTAAGAAATAGAGATGTTAGTGAGTTTGACACTTCGCTCTCAAAATGATAAAATTATAAGTGTGTTTCCGTACTCTACACTGTGTAAGATTTGTGTAACTTCTTTGTAAGCTCGAACTGAAAGAGTAAAAATTAAATTTGAGAATATTAGCAAAAGTACGGAAACAGCTTCTAGCAAGTTTCGAGCACAAAACAGCTGATTCTGACAGCAGACGAGTCAAACGTAAATAGCGCCAATTGAAATTGTCTTAATTTTGTTTGTGAAGTAAATTTTTTTAAGCTATAAAATCTTTTAAGCTAAGAATGCAAGACAATTTGCATGCTGGCCAAAGCTTCATGTCGGCGGCACCTTCCAGCGCACGTTTCTGATAACATGGCCAGTTCAATGACAAACTTGGCAAATCGGCGAAGACAACTGCAATAACTTTTTGTCAACACAACACGGCACAATTAATTGCATTAAATATTTATTTATACTTAATTCACACTCTAAAAACTATAGCACATCACCTAGCAACTCAAACAAATAACACAATTTGACAACTATCAACAGTTCCGCTCTTTCGCTCACAATTTTTTGACAGAAGCAAAGAAATTCATGGTGTTGTCAAAAACTCACTTACACCTGGTTTTCTTACACTATATTTATTTTTTATTTATATATTTTTTTATTTATTGGCCAAGCAAGGCAATTTACTTATTCTAACAGGTTTGTTTATTTTTTTCTCTCATTTCCTTGTTTTGGTTTTCGAAGATATGAAAATCGATGTGGGCGTAATCCGCCCACCTGATCGATATGAATTCAATAACACGTCAAAAAGAAAAGGAGAGAAGAAAAGAAAAAAGAAAAGGAGCTTACATACTAACATATTTTATACATAGTAGTATAGCTAAGAATTTTATTTGATAAGAATACGAGAGCTCTGAGAAGGGAATAGGGAATTGGAAAGAATATGCTTAACAAACTAGCTATTTATTATCATAGCATTTAATTCTTAACCACTAAAAGGACAATAAAGGAAGAGCGCAGGGTTATTGGGCTTTTAGTAGGAGATATTTAGAAAGGGCATGCTTAATTATAGATTAAGATTTCAAATATTTAGATTTATAAAAAAGCCATGTATTTATTTATTAACCCAAGCAAGGTTATTTTGAATAAACTTGAATTTAGCTTAGATTAAGGTGTTGGGAGCCTAGTTGCTTGAAGGAAGGTATTATGACGGAAATAGGGACTTGGAAAGATTTTTCTTAAAAGTTAATTAAGACATAGGGGATGATATTATTGAATTCTCTACAGCACCTATTTTTCGGCTCATTTCTTGCGTAGACGGTGTGATGTTGATATTCATTTAATAGTCGTGTATGCCGTGTACCTCGGGTCATTCGGGTCATTATAATGCCTTCGTGACCCAAACTTTTTTGAACTCTTTTGCACGTTGTTTATAAAACCAAGTAGTTTGCCGGCCCTAGATACAATTTTATCATAATCTAAGTTGAAACGCAAATTGTTGTCTAAGACTACACCAAGATCAACAATATGGTTGACTCTTTCAAGTTCAATGCTATTGAGGAAGTAACTGTTATTTGTTAATAAATTTTTACGGGAGAAGGTTATTACGCAGCATTTCTTAACGTTAAGATAAAGTTTATTTTGATTGCACGAGTGCTCAAGACATGACAGTTTCGACTGTAAGTAAATTACATCTGTTTCCGATTTAATAACATGGTACATTTTTAGGTCGTCTGCATACATTAGATGTGGGATATCGCAAAAAATATCAGATAGGTCTGAGATAAAAATACTAAAGAGAAGTGGACCAATGTGACTTCCTTGTGGTAGGATGTAAATAAAATCTGTTTGGATAAGGTACCTTGAAATTTTATGAATTGGAACCTGTCGTGGAGATAGGACTTCACCCAACTGAGCAAAGATCCTGAGATACCAATCTTTTCCAATTTGGAAGCCAAGATATCATGATCAAAAGCTTTGCTAAAGTCGGTGTATATTGCCTCCTCTTTTGTCCTTTTTCCATTTTACTTAAAACATCCGAGATCATAGTCATTAGATTTGTTGTGGTTGATCTACCTTTACGGAAACCATGTTGCTGTTCATTGAGTAAAGGATTTATAATAGATAATAGTTTTGGGCATATAATTTTTTCGAGCAATTTTGGAATAGCCGATAATATGGCGATTCCTCTATAGTTTTCAACAGACCTTTTATTGCCATTTTTATATATTGGTGTTATATTGGTTAGAGTTGTTAAATATTATATATAAAGGCATGATAAGTGTGTCTAAACATCTGACTAGTAAGTGCGGGGGTGGCAAGTCTGGACCGGGTCCTTTATTTGTATCAATTTCTTTAATCGCATTGGATATATCATCACGCGTTAGTTGGATATGATTAATTATAGGGCAAATTCCTGAAAAGGGAGGGAACTGTAATTATTACTTGTGAAGACACAGAAAACCTCTTTAAAATAGCCTGCACATCAGTTGCTGATTTCAGGAGGGTTGGAGGAATTGACATCACCTTTAAACATAGAAGATGGATACCCGCTAGATTTTCGCTTCATGTTAACGAAGTCAACAAATTTTAGTGGCTCTTGAACAATTTTCTCTCCGATAAGGTTAGTGTACAACTTGTACGATTCTTCTGACTTGATAGAGAACTCTTTGGATAGCTCGTCATATCTTAGCTTCAGTTCATCGCTTACATTATCGGTGGTTTTGAGAAGTTTGTAAATTTTGTTGCTATGGTTCCTCAAAAATCTGAGATTTTTGTCTAGTCATGGCAACAAAAGCTTATTCTTTTTCTTTATTTTTGGTACATCATTTTCGATAGCAGTAAAAATGTGCTGATAAAATCTTGAGACAGCGCAGTCTAAATCTATGTTGGATAGAATATTATTCCAGTTTAGAGTATTTATTTATTTATTTATTTATTTTATTGATTCATGTGTAATTCAAAAGCCACAAAGGCCAATAAAGCAAATTACAAGCAGATAAAACGAGTAAGAAACTTAAAATTAGTAATAAAAAATTAATAACATTACGTTTAATTGAAATTAGAATATATATAATGAAATTTTTGTATAATCGATTCACTCACTAAGCCCTCAACAATAAATATTATAAAAGGCGGAAAATAAAGTAGTAGAAGTAGTAACTAGCCCATAGTATCTCTGTGATAGTTATAAGTAAAAGAAAGGAAAGCCAGAGTCCATTTTATGTAAGCGCTAAAAAGTTTAATTTTAATGCATTAGGCGATAAGGAAAAAGATTTGAGACTTGGATGCAGTTTATTCCAGATTCTAGCAGTACGTATTAGAAATGATCGCTCGTATAGTGACGTAGAGATTTTTGGAAACAGGTATTTAGATAACATTTTATACTTTCGTAATCGGCGTTGAGGTTAATGTCGTTAGCAGAGAAAGCAACTTTTAAGGCTGTATGGTGAACAGTATTAGTAACCAAATTTTCTGCTTCAGTGCATGGACTAACCTTCACTTCGTCGTACGAGTTTGTAAAGATAAGGTTCAACCATCTGCCATTTTTATTTTTTCCAGAAGAAACTTTGCTGCAGATCGTTGCCATAAAAGGTACTAAATAATGAGAAATCTATGGCATTAGAAAGGTTTACAGGTAGAAGATAGTTGTCATTTTCATCAACGACAAAAGAGATATTTGAACGGTTGAAGTCACCAAGAATAAGAACCTTATCTTCCTCTTTAAGAGTGGATGTTAAGGAAGACAGTGTTTCACATGGCTCGTTGTATGTTGTTTCACTTGAGCCAGGAGGAATGTAAACGACACTTATGTACATAAAAATACTATTTTCTGAACATACTTTAATTATGCGGTGATCAAAATGTTTATGGGTATGCGTATCTATTAGCTCACTTGAAAGAGAATTGTGAGTTGCTATGAGAACGCCATCTCCTCTAGAAAGACCAGTTGAGTAGTAATCCCGATCGTTTCTGAATACAGTCCAATTACTCTCAAGAATTTCCTCATTATTGAAGGTATCATCTAACCAGATTTCAGTGAATACTAGAACGAAACGCCATTTTCGTCAGTATAAAAGTTTCATAGCGGTGGCGCTAAATACCTCACATATTTTTAGGCATATACTGAAATAAAGAAGAGAAAAAGCAACATAACAACTACAATTATATGCAAACTTTAACTCGCTATAACTTAAAAAATATAAGTTTTTAAGAAATAAAAAGTCCAGTTTGCACATCTACAGGTCTAAACCTACCAAACCATACTAAATTTATAAAGATTGGACTTGTACTTAAAAAGCCTTACGCCGTACAAAATTTGCGATTGCGTAATATATATAAAGATTTGTGCACTAATCTATTTAAAAACAAGTTAATCTGAAAATCTTTCCACTGCAAGGCTTAAAAGGCGTGCATGATTTGACCATTAACGCACGTTTTTTAATTTTAATTAAAACCCTAATATCAAAGAATTTTCTTTAAATTTACAATTTTGTCTTCGATTAACCAAAAAAAAAAAAAAAAAAAACCAACAAAAAAACTATTTTTTGAACAAAGTTTTGGCATTTAAATACAAAAATGGTCATTTAGTTGTTATAAAAACAATTTTTTACCTTTAATTACAATGCAGTTTTTAACACCTTACATTTAAGTTCGTAAGATAGACAATTTTGGCGACCCACTAATGCGTCTTTTTGATGCATCGCTTATGTTCCATTTGAAAGTCATTCATGGGGAACAGTTTCTATCGATGTTATGAACTTTAGCGATCAGCACTCGCGTTCGTTGACAAATATTTTACTGTTCTGTCTTGTTTATTTTACTTTGAATATTTCTGTAGTATTAAGGATTTTTTAATAATCGAACCATCGATTTAATAAAATTTTTTAATTCTTGAATAAGTTTTTCCCTTAACACAATTACTGTTTTTTTCAGTTCATTTAATTTTTTCTGAAGTGCATGAAATGAAATAAGGCAAAAAAAAACACTGTCTAAAAATATTGCATTTCCTCTGCCCTCTTTGAGAATTCCAAATTTTTTATACTTTAAGGTCAACATTTTCGGGAAAGAACACGATTCCATTTTAGAAGTCACTATTTTTTCTCAAGAGGGCAGCATTTCCAAAACGGACAAAAAAATTTATTTTTTCGAGAAACGAAAAGGTCATAAGTGCTTTATACAGAAATGCTTGATGTTTATTTCATTTTTAGTTTAAAGCCTTATTTCATCAAATCCAATTCGTCGCAGAGTATAATAAGGAAGAATAAGGATATTCAGCCCTATCACTGAGTCCCGTCGTAATACGATATCGTAGAAACTCGAAAAAATCGTAGAAACTCTAAACGCCATTCGTAAAATTTTTGAAGTAATTTGTTACCATAGTACAATTATTATAAAGTAGGAGCGACAGTTGTTGCTGCGATAAACGTGTCAAACAAAAGAAAATCAAAACTATGGTTGCTATGGAGATATCAAAAATATTTTGTTTCACACAAAGTAAATAAATAAATAAATTTTATTTAAGTTTTAAATAATGTGCGCAAATTAATAAATTCCATAATTAATCTTTATCTTTGTTGATAGAAAGTGAAACTCCACGATACGATGTCAGCGAAGGCGGGGGTGCATTAAGAAAAGTATTGAAAAAAAAACTATTATTGAACGCACGTTTTGTTTTCTTTTGTTTGACGTTCGTTTATCGCTATAATTAAATAACTGTTCGAAAGTATTTTAATGGCTTTACTTTTCGACTCTTGCCGATTGCCATAAATTTTGTAAATTTCTACAAAAAATCTATAAACATGGAAAACGACGCCGGAGAGTCTGTTGATTTGTACTGCCCCAGAAAGTACTCTGCATTCAATAGAATCATTCATACCAAGGACCACGCCTCTGTGCAATTGAGCATCGTCGATGTTGATGCAGAAGCCGATCGCATGACCGTTGGTTCCAAGATATATGCCATCTGCGGCGAAATCAGACGTATGTGTGAATCCTACAATAGCATTGTGCGTTTGGTCAAGAAAGACAGATTAGCAAGAACTTCTAAAGTTGTTATCAATAAAATTGCTAAAATCAATTTAAATAAATCGATTTAAAACACAAAAATTCACAATATAATTCTAATTATTGACAAGTTATTGACAACTTTTGTTGTTTTCTTTGCTTTTGTTCGTAAACAACTGATTTTGACAGCTAAGGTACCCACAACAAGAGAATTTTATCTACTAACACTACCTTCTTACATATACCTTGCTTCTGAATATTATTTCAAAATATTCTCAGACAGCCAAAGCACGTCGCATGGCAGAATTAGAGAAGGTATATGCATTTCAAACTGCGCTCTCTTTCTCATAACCAGAATTGTCAAACTCAAGCATTTTGCTATTCTTGCCTATTTTCGCTTTCTTATCGCATTCTCATCGTTTTCAGATTTTGTATGAGCTGTCAACTTCGTTTTGACAGTTGCGGCAGTCTCCCTCTCCGAAATGCATATACCTTCTCTAATTCTGCCATGGCACGTCGTAAGAAATTACTTTAAAAATTTACGAATGATGCTACGAATGAACTCGGTGATGCCTTTTTCGTAGATTCTACGCATGGCAGAATTAGAGAAGGTATATGCATTTCAGACTGCGCTCTCTTTCTCATAGCCAAAATTGTCAAACTCAAGCATTTTGCTATTCTTGCCTATTTTCGCTTTCTTATCGCATTCTCATCGTTTTCAGATTTTGTATGAGCTGTCAACTTCGTTTTGACAGTTGCGGCAGTCTCCCTCTCCAAAATGCATATACCTTCTCTAATTCTGCCATGATTCTACGATATCGTACTACGACGGGACTCAGTAATAGGGCTGATTCAGAAACGAAATTCCTCCAAATGACATCCATTTAAGCATCGTGTATTTACCTCATGGCTAATCAATAATAGCTCCTCATTTTCGTACAAACAGGCCAATTCAAAAATTGGAAAGGTATCCTCTAAAACACAGGGTTTTTGTTGAAATATATCGATACAAACATCAGCAAAATCCTGAATCATATATTTGTCCCCCATGTAAATTAGTTCTGGTAGATTCTGCATTGTCACATGGATTGGATTTATCTCATAGGTATATATGTATTTAAGGAACATTCCAAAATTAACAGGACTTATGTCAACGATAGGTATTGGTCTTGGTTGTTCAGTTAAACTTCCGTAAAACATGCGCTCAAAAACTTCTGATGCCGTTGCTAGCACCATTTTGTGGCAACGAAATATTTTTTGTTCAATTTTCTGATCACCGCTGTTTGCATCCACGTCATCGCTAAGATTCCTAGCATCCTCGCAAGGTTCATTGTCTTCTCCCACTATAAAAGCACAATCCGCCAAGACACCAGAATAAAGCAAGTCCAATCGTCGCTTCTTGCTGTAGGAAGGTCTGCACATATTTGAAGGAAATGCGATTTGCAAAAAACAATACAATTTATTTTTTCATGTTAAAGTACTTTATGCATATTTTACATTTGTTTTATTTTGTTCATAACAGCATTCCCCTCTTAGGCGCCTGTTACACGTTCAATATTTATTTTGATACTTGGTTCGCGATCCCAATTAGGGGGTTTCAGACGAACGTACTTGTACGCTGACATGTACGACGACAAACTAACGGGACTATTTTGTTGAGCTTTCAAACAATCGTACATGTGCGACGACTTCATTTCATTGCTGGCTCTCAAGGCCCAGTTATAATAGACGTAATGTAAAGTAACGTAATGTTGTCAACTGTCATCGTGACGGGACGTAATGTAAGAAAACGTTGTAGCAATTATAATAGGCAGTAGTCAGGCAGTTGTTTGTCGTAAATAATTGCTCGTTCCTGTACAAATATAATTGAATCTTCGTCATCCATAGCTATGGATACATAAAACTATCACATTAATAACGAAAACTGAACAAAAAGCGTAGTTCAACAATATAAAATAGCGCAATAATCGAATCTAACCTCAATATTTAGTTGTTCTTTGAACAGACGTAATGTAAAGTAACGTAGAAATCGAAAGCCAACGGATCTTTACGTCCCGTTACATTACGTTACTTCTATTTTAATCACTTGTATAAGAAAAGTATTGATTGAAACAGTAAGTGACAGAACACACTGCTGCAGTGACATTTCACTACATTACGTTACGTCTATTATAACTGGGCCTTCAAATAGAGCACATCGGCGTAATGGCAGAACAATTTTTTTATGACCTTATGATTTAGCAGTCATTTTTCATATTTAGAGAATTGTTTATCAATTTAATTAATTATAAACAATTATAAAATGTTTCAAACGTTTTTCATATTAATTTTCTCTAATATTTTATCCGCTTCGTTGCTGTTCACCCGCTGACGCTTTTAATGAAATGAAAAAATGCAGCGAGTCGGTCCGACCGGCAGAAAAATCAAAAATTTTTGATTTTCGTCCGACATGTCGGTCCGACGGTCTCATTTGCTTTCGAATGATCGTACATGTCGTCGAGCATGCCCAAGTCATCGCACATGTACGATGGTCTGAAAGCCCCTATTCATGGATGGATGGATCGTGGTTGAATGCTACACGTTCAATATTTATCGCGTCAGTATTGATACAATTTTTGCTAAAGGCCGCTTTACATTATCCCACTGTGTCAAAACACATGTCAAAATTTTCATGTGTGATAGAAAGTGAGATGGTGTAAACAACGGAAAGCAATGTGTGTTCTGATTTTTTTGGCATGTCGTACCACATTTTATTTTTTGGTTTGTTTCTAATTTCATCACACATTCTATCCCACCAGAGATGCATTTTACCATAAACTTACTTGAAATTTATTATTTAGGTGAGAAAATTTTAAGCTCGTAATGTAATTTCAAATGGAATAACAGAAGGAATCAGTTTTACAGCTTATTGAACTTTGTAGGGGCTTTAAATTGATTAAAAACCGATTCATTACTCAAATTTTCACGTTTTAGTATAGTGTAAAGTATAAAAATGCGGTGCGACTCTGTGAGATAGTCTAAAAGCGAAAAATTAATTTCTTCATACAAAAATTAAAAATGACAGCATGATGAAATTCAATTATACTTTCTATCTCACATGTGGTAACACACAGTAGGACAATGTAAAGCGGCCTTAAGTGTGACCCCTTTTACATTGATTAAGACCATGATTCAATTATATATAAGGTTAAGTAACCATGAAATTGTTCTCATACAACAAAACTTGGATTGCAAAATGTCAAAGTAAAACAAAAAAGACAAGTAAACAATATAATTAAAATTTCTGACTAGAAGTCAAACTATTGAATTTTAATATAAAATTTGTGTTTCAAATAATTTTTAAACAATTTTCTTGGAGTTTGAGTTTTTGTTACTACCTCAAAATGCAGAAAAAGTACGCGATTCGCCAAAACTATTGGAACAAGGAAAACGTTTCCTTTTTTAAAGTGCCCTGTGACATTTTTTAACGAAAACGCTGGATGGATGGAATTTGGATCGGCGAATGTCAAAGTAAAAGATAACAACAACAAACAGGTGTTTCTGACATTCGCCGAGAGATATGTGTTCTCAGCTTACTCAACCTTATATATAATTGAATCATGTACTTCGTTTCCATGGCGAGTTGAGTCGGGATTACTAGGGATTAACTCCCCATGGAAACGCGAGTTGAGTTGAACTTCGTTAAATCCACAAAACTCCACGAAACTTGTTAGCATTAGCTGATTCTATCTGTCAAAGTGAATAAGTTCATTTATCACAAGAAAAAATGGCGAGTGGAAGAGTTTTTTGGAGTTCTGCAGAATTTTTGCTGTTGATTGAAATATTTAAAGAAAAGAAAATTCTTGATATAATGGATGGAAAAAAATTTAGAAGAAGTTAAATATATAAAACTGTCGAAAAAACAAGTGGAAAAAACTAAAAAAAAAATTTACCTTTGCAACTCGACTCGATGTTGTACATGGAAACACTTTTGATCTTGAAACGCCATTTTGTCAACTTGACGAAAACCCAACTCAGACTTAACTCGCCATGGAAACGTAGTAATGATCAAGACTTGAAGTCAAGTTTTTTTGACGTTCTCTTTTGAACTTGACGAAAGCTTT
Organism: Dichetophora obliterata; assembly: GCA_963920525.1. Lineage (NCBI taxonomy): Eukaryota > Metazoa > Arthropoda > Insecta > Diptera > Sciomyzidae > Dichetophora > Dichetophora obliterata. The sequence goes on along the minus strand of OY986435.1, from coordinate 83,389,322 downwards.
CACATTGGTCAAGACTTGAATTCTATTTCTTGTCTTCTTTCCTTGTTTTCTAAAAATAAAACGAGATAGGTAGCAAGCAAATGAATTATAGTTTATAGAAATTTGCAAACTGAATTTTAATTTTTTACCACGATGGAAGTTAACAAAATGTTTTTGCTTAACAATTTAATGCAAAATTAAATTAAATTAAATGCAAAAAAAATTTAATGCAACCGAAGACTAACAAACTCACATTGATATGCGAAAAATAAAATAAAAAGCACTGTCAACAACGCGAAAATAACAAAAGGAATACGAAAAATTGCCGGTACAGCTTCAAGTTTCTTTTTCCCTTCCGTCGCTTCCGATGTGCGGCGAATTGCCTACAAACTTTGAAACTTGACTTCAAGTCTTGATCAATATAAAAGGGGTCTGTGCTCACGAAAACCTAACAACACAAGTACTTAAATGCACAGGCCAGTGAATACCGTAAATACCGCTAATTTTTATTTCACCGCCTACTGCCGTATCGTGTATTGATGACAGAAAATATGCTACACGTTCAATATCTATTGACAGTTTTGCGATCCGCGATCTAGATTTAAAAATGTTTAAATATTTTGCGATCTGGATCACGATCCGTCAGTATTGCATGCTACACGTTCAATAAATATCACGATACTGTATATTGATCAATATATATTGAACGTGTAACTAGCGCCTTATACTATCTCTGATAAAACCAGAACTTTATCTACGATCAGAACTATCAATTCAAGTTTATCTCTTGTAATAATGTAAAATTTAAACTAGCATGTAAATATATATAAATAACTCCGGTTCTTGTACTAATAGTTTTAATCGATATCACTCGCACTGCAGTTTCGTATTTACCGATGTCATTAACCCTCAATCCAGTAAGCCGGCCTTAAAGCCGGCATCCTGTTTTTCTCAATAAAAATTATATAGAGCGTCGTTCGTATCTCAAGCTAGCAAGTCAGCCACAACCGAAGAATAACGAACTTGAGCATTGGCGTCGGAAGCGGGGGGGCAAGGTGGGCAGTTGCCCCCCCACTTTTTTAGCAAGATAAACAATTTAAAAGGAAAAGTTATTCAAAATATCAGTTTTTTTACAACGATAATATTTTTGTATTATATATTTTCCTCTTCTTTCTCTCTTCTTCATGTTTCATGTGAAGAAATTTTGGTGAACTTTTTTTGCTCCACCATTTGTACTGCCCCCCATTTGTACTGCCCCCCCCAGATGAAATTCGCTTCCGACGCGATTGAACTTGAGAATACAAGCATGAACACGATATATTTAGAAGTTCAGGAGTTAAAAGTTATTTTGTGTCAAGCGGCAGCGTGTAAGGTACAAAAAATTATTGCTCGCATAGCAAAAAAGTTAAATATTTAAAAACAGTGTTTATTGACATTCAATACGATTTGGAATTTTTTGGTAAATAAATAATTATGATTTAGTCAGTAAAAAATATAATTTGTGACGAATTAGCAATCGGTTTTTGTGTTCTGATCCTAAATATAATGCCGGCCTGAAGGCCGCCTTACCGGTTTACCGTGGATTTTGTTTTGTGTTTTAGCTTGTAAATATGCGTTTTTGTGATTTCAGAAATGGCTGAAAAACGTGTTACCAGAGGTCAAAGTAAGCCGAATAGAAGGTTTAATTTAAATAAAATGAGTGACGAAGAGCTTCAGGAACTGATGGATTCCGTTTCTATTGAAAGTGATGATAGTGATGAAAGTTCAAGTGGTGGTGACTTCGATGATGATGACGACTTCCATGATCCTGACTATGTTGAAGCAGCACTAGAAAAGGAGGAAATCATCGACAACTGTGTCCTACAAATGGGAATTGCAGACACAACAGATGAATTTATTCAAGCAGTAAATCTATCCGTAAATTTAAGTGCAATTGACAACGAGCTTTCTGTAGCTCCATCAACATCAGCTGTAGCTCCATCAATAGCAGAAGTAGCCCCATCACCAGCAGCATCATTAAAACCAACAAAAAGGCCAAGGTCACCATTACCAACTATTGAGTCTACTGGTCCTCAAATTTTACCAGTTGTAGGTGGCTTTACTGGCGATTCTATAACTGATATCGATATAAAATCAAAAGAGTTTGCAAAGATAACGTGGAAGACTACACCAATGCAGTTGCATGTAAATGAGGTTGCTTTTAGAGGAAATTCTGCACTACCTAATGCAATTAAAAACTTCAGTACACCATTGCAATATTTCCAGTATTTTTTTACACCTGAAATAATGGAATTGGTGCGTAGTGAAACATGTAATGCAGCTCATACCGAAGATATAGCGACCAACTTTACCGTGAAAGTTGAAGATGTATACAACTACATAGGCATACTGCTGTACATGTCAGTTTACAAATATCCAAACCCCGAAAGCTATTGGAGGAAAAATGCATTTCCTATAGTGCAAAATACAATGCCTCTGAAAAAATTCGAAAGCATAAAAAGATATTTGTGCTTCCAAAATGAGGCTGATAGAGTTAAAAAAGGTCTACCTGGCTATGATGCTTTGTTTCGAGTAAGAAAACTACAAAATTTGCTCAATGATCGGTTTGATTCAGTACCAAAAACAGCCAGGCTATGTGTTGACGAGCAGATGTGTAGCACAAAGATAAAACATCATCTTCGGCAATACATGCCAAAAAAACCACATAAATGGGGTGTGAAATTATTTGTGCTTTGCGACAGCCATGGATATTCGTATAAATTCGAAATTTATCACGGTGCTGGAGATGATGTCATTCTTCCAGGAGCACCAAACCTTGGATCATTGCCTTGGATCATTGTAGTGCGATTATCTCAAACCATTCCAAATTTTCAACACTACATTTTATACTTTGATAATTTATATACGTCATTACCATTGCTAGTTTATCTACGTGCTCGTGGTATATATTCACTGGGAACTATTCGACATAACAGAATTCCGAATACTAAAATACCGTCTGATAAAGACACAGAATTAAAAAAAAAAGAAAGAGGATCTATGATGGAGTATACTGGAAGAGCATATGGTGTTGATATTTCCACGATTCTGTGGAAAGATACGAAAAACGTGCGCCTAGCTTCCACTTACGTTGGAGTCAAACCCTTTTTAACAGCTAATCCATCTACTCAACCATCGAAAGCAGCACGGTATGATAGAAAAAACAAGCAATATTTTGAAGTTGATTGCCCACATTTATTTACACATCATTCGTGAGTACAATTTGCACATGGGTGGAGTAGATTTGTTAGACGGTTTGATTGGTCGCTATCATATTCGATTGAAGACACGTGATGTTATGACTCGTTTATTTTATCACTTTATTGACATGGCTGTGGTTAATGCACACATTTTGTATAAACAAACCAATTTAGAACTGCAACAAGAAGGCAGTAAACAGCCTAACATAAAATTGCTTACTTTACCTAAATTTCGTGAAGAAATAGCTGCTTCTCTTTGCATCATCTAAGAAAAGCGACCAGTTGGAAGACCAACTACAAATACTGTACATACAAATTCTGCTGTTGGCAAGAAAACCAAACATCCAGTTGATGATATTCGGCTAGATAAATATGATCATTTTCCATTATGGATAACAGACAAGTGGAAACAAACATGCAAGTATTGTGTAAAGTTTGGTTTAACATCAGAAACAAAATGTAAATGCACAAAATGTGACATACATTTATGCTGCTCCACGACAAGAAATTGCTTTTATGATTATCATAATAAACAATAAATCAGTATGTTTAAAATACGCCCATGTAATTTACATATTGTACTTTCTTATCTGCTCTAAGTTTACTTCAGTTTCACCTTTGTTACATATAAAATACCTTTTTTTGAAAACTAACATTATTTTGAACTTAAAAAAAACCAAGTCTTTTTATCTCTTCTCGGTAATCCGGTAAGCCGGCTTTGAGGCCGCCTTTTTTAAACGCTCCTGGCGAATCAGGTACGTGAAATTTTGTCAGAATGGCATCAAATTCATGTTTCTCGACCCAAAAATAACCGGAAACTCAAATTCCTGAGTTGCTGGCTTTTTTATTTCAAGTTTGCCGGTTTGAGGGTTAACACGGCGCTTACACCCAGGTAGCATTTACACTAGCAGGATTCAGACGATACTACATTTTGTCAAGAATGGCGGGATGGCTGGATAACTGTAAATTCCTCACTCTTGTGGTTGTCCTTGCTGAAGGCACAAAATGACGCATATGCATAGAATTATCTAAGCTGCTTAGCAGTGTAGGCAGCCTAAATTTTAAGTTGTTTTCGTACTTTGAGGCACAGATAACCAGATAGGAAACTTCGATGGGCGAGTTGTAAAAAGTGATGGTATGATGTTCGATTTTATGTCAAATTGTCCCAATACTAATGCAAAATGTTTATATGGGGTCGTAAATGCATCGGCAAACTTCCCTGATTCATGGGGTGAATAAGAGAATCTCAAATAAAACGGTGCAGTATGATACTGTATTATTTCATAAAAAATGGTTAACGTAAAGTATATGGTCGTAATTGCACTGCAAAACTTCCCTGATTTTTTTGGTGAATAAGAAAATCTCAAATAATGCGGTGCAGTAGTATGCTGCATTATTTCATACAGACTGGGTAACGTAGGGTATGAAAAAAAGAATAGCAGTTAGGGGACTGTCGACCGAAGCGAAAACCTATGTATAAAATATTAGAATTCCCTGGAAGACTTTTTCTTGCCACGGATGGCTTTACTGCTTTATAAAAATTTTCATGCTAATCGGAAAAACTTTTTATATTTTCACTCCCTCAGACTTTGATTATATCTTTCAAAATATTTTTTATTCAGATAGCACTTTTTTATAATTAAACCTAACCATAGTAGAATAATACAGGTAGTCTCGTGGCTAATCGTGATCTCTTTGACAATACTACCAGAATTGTCAAAATCAGTTTTTTTTTAAAGAAAACAAAGAAAACTGCGAAATATTAAACTACTCCAATTGGATATTTTTGTGTTGTGTTTAAAAAAGTGAATAAAACTGAACTACTTATTTTTTTTAATTAAAATTAAGTGCGTGTTGTGCAAAAACATTTGGGCAAGGAAAATGGGCCGAGTTTTCGTGTTCCAGCTGACGAGCCTAGAGGACAACGATGGAACATGTTCCAACAATTTTAAAATAGATGCTCGTGTTTGCTATAGACACTTTCACAAAAACGTAGTTTGCCATCCACCACCATCAAAATTTAATAAGAATCATATAAACTACTACAACAGCTGCACAAAATCCTATTTTAATTGATTGATCAATAAAAACTTAAAAAAGCAAAATAGTTTCAGCCATGACAGATTCTTTTTAATTTTTCATTTCTCATCGCATTCTCATCGGTTCCAGATTTTGTATGAGCTGTCAGTTGCCTTTTGACAGTTATGGTAGTTCGCTCTCAGCCGTGCGTCTACCTCTATTCTTCTGCCATGAACAAAGCTATATTATTACATTTAAATTGAATATTATTGATATAAAAATAAAACACAGGGAGCACAATTGAATGAAAAATATTCCTCATAAAATAAAATAAATTTTCTATTTTTTATGTATGATATGTTGTTTGATTTGTCTTGAAGTCTCTTTTTATGCCTGCATTTGAGATCTTGCTACAAGGAAAACAGAAAACATAGCAAGCAAAGTGCAGTTTTTTTCACATCCGGTTCATCATTAATACATATTATTTTCGTCTTTTATCATTTCATTATATTTTAAATTATAGGTTTTAATATAAAAAACAAAGTAAAGCATAAACAAAATTTTAAATTAAACTTATTGAAATAATTAATGTGCACTTAAAATAAGTTGTAGATACATAAAATTTGTGTTTACATAAATTTCATTTACATTATTTTCACTGTTTGCGTCATTAATCATTGCATTATATTATTAAAAAAAGATACTATAGGCTTATGGTAGCTGAAATAAGAAACAAAAAATATTTGGACGATACAGTCCCATTCATGATAAAATTATTATTAGGTAGCCTTGACGACTACTTATTTTCTCACGAGCTGCGACCATCGAATTTCAAGCAAAAGAAAACAATATAAAGTGCGTGTGCCACGCACATTGGCAGCTTTCAGCGAAGTCAATAGTTGGCAACTGTTTTTTTTTAAATTTGGGTGAGAAACCTTTGCAATGAAATGATCCATTCACAACAATTGACTCCTCTGAATGCGGTCAATGTGTGTGACACACGTTCCCTATTCTATTTTCCTTTGCTTGACATTCGATGGTCGAAACACGAAATACCACTCCTACCTATTACTTATTATACCATGGTCCCAGTCAGAGAATATGCTGGCGACATTTATAAAACTACAAATGTTTTTATGTTGGTCATGAAACTCAAATACACGCTCTTGGATATTGGCTACCAGGCGTTCAGCAAATGCAGCAAGCATGGCAAAATTAGACAAGATAGTGTTAGGGCTGAAAGCCGGTGACCGAAACTGTCAAAACGAAGTTGACATTTCATACAAAATCTGCAACCAATGAGAATGCAATACAAAGAAGTAAAATATAAGGAAGTGGTGTAATAGCAGAAAAGTGTGGTATTTTTTATATTGGTGTTGGTTCACACAAATACAGAAACAATCACAAAGGGCCGTATTCGGTTGTATCGTAAAAGAAGGCCCAAACTGTTAAAGTTTGTTCTTATGCATTAAAATTTTAGAAACATTTCAAGAATAGCAACAACTCTAATTATTTAAAAAATTTTTGATCGCTCGCATTTGGCTTAGAAGTTATAGGCATCCAACATTGGAAAAAGTGGACTAAAAATTTAGCTGATTTTTTAAGTTTTCCAACAAAACTAAACTTTATGGGTATCAAAAGAGAGATAATACAAGTATCTATTCAACAAGATATCAAACATAAAAATACATACATTTAAGATACAACCCCTTTTTTACTTAAAATCGCGAGGTTTTTCCAGATTTAATAAAAAAAAATAAATGTATCAAAAGGAGGCTTTCGGATGCTGCTTAGGGCTTACAAACCTCAGTAAGTACCACACAGGCTTCTCTGTCTACAGCAGTTCTGAATGTAGTTATCTTTTTAATAATTCTCTTTTTAATGTATTGCTTTCGTAAAAGAGAAACCACTAGTCTTTCAGACAAATTCTAATTATAAAAAATTATATCTTAATGAATTTTTATGGAATTCTAAATTTGACACCTCGTTGAATAGATACGCACATTACCTTTGTTTTAATACCCATAAAGCTTAGTTTTGTTGAAAAACTAGAAAAACTGCAAGATTTTTAGGTAATTTTTCTATATTTGAAGGCCTATAAATTCTAAACTTCAACTTTAATTACAAATTATATTAGGTTAATTTTTTTAAATCCTTATTTTTTTTTTGGTGTTTCTGCCTAGTTGTTGTGTAAAAATCAGAAAAATTAAACAAACAGGTACTAAATCTGATTCACTATGCTGAAAACAAGAGCGCCCCAAACATGTATTCAACTGCGAAAAATGACTGCGCCCCTGAAGCAGTGTTTGTGTTTTGACAGATGTGGTTTGATCAAACTGGCAGAAAATCAACGGGGTCTAAATTGCATTTTTAAACCATTTTTAATAAGAAATATATACATTTCTAAAACAAATAAGTTAAAAAAATATCGTTAGAAACTAAATAAAGCACTTTTGTTAAAAGAATTTAAACCGTATGGACATATTTACCTGTGGAACGAATGCGCATTGTTTTTGAGTTTTCGGGAACTATTACAATTCTTAACCGCACAACTCATATTGCATTTGTTTTAGTGGTTTTTTTCTTTAATTTTGTTGCTTTTTAAGCAGTGAAAAATGCTTAAAATTAAATTATTTTAAACTATTTTGCTGAGGAGTCTTCCAATCAGATGCCAGGGTTCTCAAAAATGTCAAAAAACACACTCTTTCTCGCTCTCACAATTTACGAATGGTGCGACAGTTCACGTACAGTGTATGTGTAAGCAACACCATTTCCTTATATTTTACTTCTTTGACCCTGTTCTCACTCGCCTTAAAAAAGGCAGAGTAATGGCGTTATTTTGACACTATGCATCTGTCAGGTGTTCTTACTACCGACTTTTTTAAGCCCGCCTTATTTTGCATTCCGAGAACAGTCCATAAATGTGGTGTTAAATTTCGGAGAATTCATTACTTTGTAAGTCTTAAATTAAACAGCAACGCAAACAGAAAACCCAACCAATGCAAAACAAAATGTATTTGCGCTAAAACATAAGAGAACCACGAGGAAAATGAGGCACAATGAAACTTCAAAGTAACAGACGTCAAAATGAATCGCAAAATTTTTAAAATTTTTGAAAATGCTGCCTCACGTAACTTGTCACCTTCCCACTTCCCACCTTACCTGTAGACGTCAAAATTAATCCGATGCTCCGCCTAACGTAAGGCGCGTGAGAACAGGCTCTTTGATGCAATATGAAAGCAAGAATTGGCATATATATCAAAATGGATGAGTTTGACAGTTATGGTCACTTAGACAGTGAACACATTCAGCCCTAACACTACCTTGTCTAAATGTAGATCAATGTAAATGTAGATCTGTAGCTGAACTAAAATACATTTACAACAAAAATTACCAAGCAAATCTACTACAACGACGAACAGTGAAAAGCAGTATCACATCAGTTCGCAGCGTTAGAGGGGATGAACCGAATTGGCGGCGGAAAATAAAAGGGGCCCTCAAACGATACTACATGTCCATCCGACCTGTCAAGTCATCACACATGTAGTATCGTTCGTGTGCAAGAAATCAAGGCGGATGGACATGTCCGATGGAAGTTGAAAAATTTTGACTTTTTGCTAAGTACGTCCGACATGTAATTCCGTTTGCGTGCGCGGCCATCCAACTTAGTACATTTTGCTATTCGTTGAAAATTTACAGAGAGAGCACATCTCGCGGCAAAACTGCCGAACGTACGAAATATTATATTTTGACGCGAATTTTTTTTATCTTTACCTAAAAAACATAAAAATAAATGTTCAAAACAATTAATATTAATAAGGGTTTTCATGCAAATGGGCAATACCCTTATAAATGGTATAAACCTTATAAGTTTATCAGCCTTATAAATGAACTGTCAAAATTCGTATGAAAAAGCTTTTGCACAAACCAGATAAATTTGCTCTTCGATTTAGGTGAGCAAACGAGGTGGCAAACTTATATGATCAATCAGCTGTTTTCTTTTTTGAAGGAAAAGTTATAATTTGAGCAAAACTAATAAAGATTTAATTCTAAAAATTTCAGAAAACAAGCAAACAATCCGCAAAGCGTCCCTGTTTAAATGGAACGAATCGCTGGCAGATCGCACAGCTGACTTATATGCTGCAAATGCACAATCGACTTTAAGGGCTGTTCATACAACCTGTCTGATAAAAATAACTAATTGCCCAAATTAGAAGCCTGCCACTTTGCATGAAAACCCTTAATATTTTTAATTGATGTTAACTCTTCGGCAGCTAAAAAATAATGAAGTCTATCCAATGTCTATCCGTCATGTGCGATGTGTGTGAGGGCAACGAAAAAAGTCCCGTTACTTTATCGAACTACATGTACGTCCGTCATGTAGTATCGTTTGAGGGCCCCTAAACAGCACTTTGCTTGCTATATTTTTTGTTTGCCTGGTATCAAGATCTCAAGTGGAGGCATTAAAAGAGACTTCACGACTTCACAATTGATGTGTGAATATCAGTTGATGAGCGATTTGAAATGTGAACAGGCCAATTGATAAAGAGAGTTACTCGCAAAATGACGATGATTTACCCTCTACCAAAATCGTTCAACGCGCCTAAAGAAGTTTTCACATCAATAATAAAGTTTTCACTTCTAAAACCTGTTGTTTATGAAAAAATTTATTAATAAAACCATGATAGCTGACAACTATTAATATGCATTAATTTCAGGAGTTGCCAAGTGATTTCTTTGGGAGCTTGTGGCCGATTAAGAACAAGAGTGATAGCCGATACACATTGACTGCAACATTCGTCCACCGACAAAACGAAAACTTGCTGTCAGAGAAAAATGTCGCAGTATTCTCGACGACTTGATTATAATGAACGCAACAGCGATAATTTGTATTTCATACAAAACATAAACAAACTCTGCTATATTCGCTCTTGTCGTCTTTCAAATTAGAAATAGATTGAAGTCTGCGGCAGCAACAATTGTGGTAGTGTTCTCTCTTTGTCGTGCCGTCTTCAAAAAATACATCTTCATAAGAAAACGTGCGTTCTATTTTTTGACAATTGGCGTTCGTCGCTAGTCGCAGTCAATGTGTATCGGCTATGACGAGCATTGTTGTTTTTTTTTATGCACAAATACATGCAAACATTTTTTGAGGTTATGTTTTCTAAGTTTCCTATCTTGTTATCTTTGCTGTCTGTATTGATGACGAGAGTTACTCGGAAAAAGACGATGACGCAAACCGAAGATTTACCCTCCACCAAAATCGTTCAACGCGCCTAAAGAAGTTTGCACTTCAAAAAGAAGTCATAAAAGCTACGTCAAACTCCCCTGATTTCATGAACGTTGGATGTGTGCCAATGGGAAACTTTTCGTGAAATCGTGGTAGGAAATAAAATGCTATTTATCTGTAGAAATTGCATAGTAATTTTTGCAGTGCCAAATGAAACATGGAAATGCTGTCCATAAATGTTATCCAGTTGCATTAATATTGTATTTTTAATAATCAGGATTTCTTAAGACGCATTTGAATGCTACGTTTTCTACTTCTTATTGATGTGAAACATATAATGGCGCTTTGAGCAGATTGGGAAAAGTTGACGTCGTGTTTTCAGGTGACGCTTGGCTCTGTGCGACTGTGCCGAAACCACAAACGAAACATCTTATCGTTTGTGCTTGTGTTGTTGTTGTTTTTAATATGAATATAAAGTTTACATATATAATTAGCTGCTTTCATGTAGTCGTTTGTTGTTGTTTTTGTTCATCTTCAGCAAATTTAATACAATAAATAAAACCTGATTTTCATTATTGTTGTAAAATTTTTTTAGAATAAGTTTTTTTGTATGGGAACCCCCAGAAATGTGGAAGATAGAGTGTAGGGAAATAATTAGTAGGACCAGCTCATACATTTGACCCCCTATGGATCATAGATTTGTTGATATCAACTATATTAGAAATATTTTTCTATTTTTTTGTGTTTTTTACAGGACTCTATCTGCCAGAATCATGGCAGTATACACGCTATACTGTATTTTTTTTTTTGCTCTCTTAAAATCTCTCATATTCCATTCTATATTTTTCAAATATAATATAACGTTAATATTTTAACTTACAAGGCGTCCCACGATCGGCTCACTGTTTTTTATTATTAAAAATTATAGCTGGCTACATTGCTGCGTAGAAAATGCATTTAAATTGGCTCCAATTTTTCTCAAAACTATAAAAGTAAATATATTATGCTATGTTGTTTCAAAAAAATTAATGTACTTCGTTTTGTATTTGTAAGGGATATGTGTGTAATGAATAAACTTATCCGATCTCATAAACATTACATATTTCTATAATTCTTGGCGTATTTTAACCAACCCCATCTTGAAATTTATTTTTTAAGGCGATAATAAAAAAAACTGGATCGGTAAAAGTTCACTTATACTACAAACCCAATATATTGCATTCCTAATGCAATATTTCAACAAGCTATTAACAATAAAAATCTATGCATTTTATTTGAAATAATATAAATTTAAAAGAGATCATTATTAAATTTAAAAGAGATCTTTCTGCACTTAGAACATTCATACACTTAGATCACCATTAAATTTAAAAAAGATCTTTCTGCACTGGGAACATTTTCAATCGGAAAAATTAATGTTTTCAAAAAAGATGTGTAAATATTGTTGTGATTAAGAAGTGGGAGTAAATAAAAAAATTGTTCTTTATACTTACGTTTTGGTTATTTATGTTATTTATGTTATTTATGTTAAATGTTAAATGTTATATCTTCAAAACTAATGCATGGATTTTATGGTTAATCACTTGTTGAATAGGTAAATAAGCAAAAGTTTAAAAGGTAAGTTTTGCAATAAAATAACCTTTTTTGTAACTTATACTTATTAAAAAATAAGGTTATCATTCAAATGCACTTTTAACTCTTCAGCCTCAAAATATAAACAAATTCAGAATTTATTTTCATTTCATTAGTTTTGCAAGGATAAAGTAGCAAAGAATAACTTAATACATTGTGTAAGTCAGGAGCAAGGAATTCCCAAATTTAACATTTCCAAATGGGAAATTTCCAAATTGAACATAATTACAAAAAATTAATTTGGGGTTTGTTCGGTTGATTTTCTCTTATAAAATAGGCAAACAAAATTTTTATTGCTTTTCTTCGGCACAAAATTTAAAATCCAACTTACTTTAATGTCAAATAACTCTCTAAATTTAATTTGATCGTGTTGGTTTACAAATATTCAACATGTGCACCTATTGAAGAACGCTATAAAGGCAAGAGTATTCATTCTTCTATAGCTGAAATATGCTGGACATTGTATGACAACGGTATAGAATGGCCTAGAGCTAAAAGACAAATGTAATAAATAAATGCTTCTTCAAATAACCAAATTTGCTCTCTTCTTTGTATTTACAGATATTATATGTCGAGATTTCTTTTGTATGGTGATTTATAGTGCAATTTTACGTAAAACATTTTTGCTATAGAAACTAACACCATAACTCTGAGTTTTGTGGAACATTTTAACACCAATTCTGAATAAGTACTAAATTAACCCTTAAACACATTTTAAGTTTTCACTTAATTTTGGCATTCAAGTTGGTTTTTGAGCCTTAGTGTATTTAGAGACTTATAGTTAAATTTTATGGCAAATATTTTTTTGTAATATTTTAACCCATTATATCCCTGTTTTATGGGTCTTATTTGCCCTTTATAAAAAACAGGTCAAAAAAGACCCATACATTGAAGAGTTAGAGGGTTAAAGTATTCCTCGTAATATTTTACATAAATGTGCTGAACACATCCTATACAAAAAACGTAAGGGTCACATGGTTTCGTTTGCCGATTCACTATAAGAATGTTCAAAATGGGGATAAATTAAACCCCCTCTAAAATAAAACTCAGACGTAAACTTTCAAAACGCCGATACACGTATAAACCTTCTAAAAGATTAGTCTGCGATGCTCTAAGAGGATTTGTCTCGGATTCTCGACAACAAATCAAATACGGTTCGCTAAGAATATCAAATACCGCATTCTTTCCTGAAAAAAAGTCTGCCCTCGCAAAATGCAAAAAAATTCTAGCCCCACAAAATGCAGAATAAGAGAAGAATCTCAAGACTTCTTTTGAGATAAGAGAAATTTTTTCATTTGATATTGGCTACTCTGTTCAAGGCCTATTTTTTAAGGTGGTACTTGAGAGCATGGTAGAAGAATACAGGTATATGCACTAGATGAGAGCATACTGCCGGAATTGTCAAAACGAAGCAAAACTTTTTCATTATTTTCTTTTGTTTCCATTCGCCACACAGCTAAATTTGACAAACATGGCAGTATGGAAAGAGAGCACAGTCAGCGCTGCATATACCTCTATCCTTCTACCATGCTTGAGAGCGAGCTCGGCCGAATTGTCAGAATGGATGAAAAGAAATCAACAAAATTAATGCAGAGTCCCATTTCACATTGTTCAAGAATTGAATTCAATTTTTTTTACGTTCTCTTTTGGACTTGACGAAAGTTTTCACATTTGTCAAGAATTGAATTCAATTGTTTGTCATCTATGCTTGCTTTCTTAAAAACAAAAGCGATTGCATACAGCTTAAAATTGTTCGTAAAATATTAATTATAATACATAAGCGATGGAAATATGCTTATTATAAACAAATATCGAAAATAATTCAACAAAATAACTTGTTTTCAAGTTTCAGTACATCAAACGCACGCCAACTCACAAAAAAGAAAATGAAGCAATCTGCAAAAAATGAGAAAAGCACAAAAGGAACACGAAAAAGTTGACGGTACAGAGACACCGGTACCGTCAACTTTTTCTCCCTTTCGTCGCTTCCGATTTGCGGCGAATTGCCTACAAACTATGAAAATTGAATTCAATTCTTGAATAATCTGAAAGGGGTCATAGAACAAAGAAAAGCACAGTTGAGAGTTCAAGCAAATTAGGAAAAAGAGCGCGTTTTTCTCAAGTGCCATAACCTTATAAAGTAACTTTGGCTCTTTTGTTTTAAATTCCGATGTATTTGCGATTGAGGTTTTGTATACTGCCGACTGCAGGGAATATTCAGCCATGGTAAAATTAAACAAGGCAGTGTTAGGGCGGAGAGCCGTTAACCGAAACTGTCAAAACGAAGTTGACATTTCATACAAAATTTGCGACTAATGAAAATGCAATATAAAAGCAAAAATCATAGAAATAAAAGATAAGGAAGTGATGTTATACTCACACACACTACCCAATTAGAACTGATGGTCCACATTTGGGTTGCAGCGACGTCGTAGTGTTTATTTTTGTGTCAAAATTGACATGATGTTACGTATTGGTTACGTTACAGAGACCACTATGATTCGAAAGTGGTGCAACACAATGCCGACATTGTGTAAGTCCCGGTTTATACTCGTCAAGACTTGATGGTCAAGTCTTGCGTTCGGTGGAGCGGGAGTCGTAACAAAAGGGAAAGAAAGAAATTGACCGTACCGTCAATTCTTGGGCAATTCGTTTTGTGTTCGTTCGTTGTCCCGCTATTTTCAATTTTATTTCGGCGTCATCAGTACAAACTTGAGAAGGAAAAGGGAGGAGTGAAAGAAACAATTGACCGTCAACTCTTGACGAGTGTAAATTGAATCGTCAAGTTTAAAAGGGAATATGCAAAACTTGACCGTCAAGTCTTGACGAGTATAAACCGGGACTTAGTGAAAATTACTTTGAAGTGACTTATCACATTCTAGTATACACATTTATATATAAATGCATTACAGAGTTGCCAATTACAAAAAAATTAATATTGTTTACATGTTTTGTTTACATTTTGCAGTCATATATATAATTATTTTATAATTAAAATTTATATAATATATAGGAGTATCTTAACGTAATCTTAAGTGTTTTTTGATATTATTTGGAGCTAAATGTAGATGGGAAAGAAGATTTTCAGTAAAATAACAGCCAAAACTTCTTAAGAATTTAAGCGCAAGCTGAATTCAGAAAATATTGCAACAATTTCATACATTAATAAAAAATGTTTAAATATAATAATTATTTGCATCCACCATTTTAAATAACTTGGGTCGTAATTAGCTAATTGTTGCAAAATGTACATCTTGATGAAAGATGAGTGATGCATTTTTTAAAGGTAACACTTGATAAATCGTTTCCACATTCTGTGACCTAGTGGTAAAGTAGTATCCATGAAGTTTTTACAAGCTTTTCCCACAAAATATTTTCCAAATCAGTATCGCTGCAACGTCGTCGTGTAAAAAATGTGTCTTAAGTAACATGTGGTCGCAAAATTCTACTTGGGTATACGTGTGTAGAAGGAATTTTCGTCGCTGAGGAAGCGAGATAGAGCGTCGTTTTTTGACATAAGCCCTTCCCTAGCAAAAAAAAAATCCATTTTTGAGGAAGAGCATCTGTCAAAACACAAGTTCTGCTTCATGGGCGCATTCATTATTTAGGGTGGCAAGGGCCTTAATTTTTTTTCATATTGGGATAAGCTTTAAGTTATTTATTTGTTTACCATTTCTTTGAAAACTTGACATGAAATTAAAGTGGATTAGCGACCTAAGGTTACAAGCTATAACTAGGTATTTTTATATAAAAAAACTAATTAAAAGCCGACAGTTCGGAAAAAACTACACAAAACTATTTATTTTAAAAGAGTTTAATTTGGTATGTATTTTAGTTGTTTAGTTTTTGTGTTATTTTAATATCAATTTAATAGTTTATAAAAAATAGTTTTTTGAAATGAATTTTTAAAAAATCATTAAAAGTAACTTTTGTCGTTTCAGTTTTATTCTGAGTTCGTGTCATTTACTTTATTTTAGCAATGCTTTTCTCTGTAAAAAAATTGGTAACGCAACATATTATATAACGGTGCTATATAAAAATTGCATAGTAAGCATACATCTAAAAATAGTTTACACCTTTATTTACAACATAATTGAATGCGGCCCTGTTTGAATGTTTTTGTGTTTGTGTCAACTTCACTGTGTTTGTAAAATACTTAATTTCACTTCAACTACACCGCTTCCTTATATTTTACTTCTATGGCAAAAATTGGCAAAAATACCAAAATGGCTGAGTTTGACAATTATGGTCACTAAGAAAGAGAACACATTCAGCCCTAACATTACCTTGTCTAGTTCTACTATGTATTCAACAAATATTCATCGAGCAATTTAGTTTTAATAAGACTAACCACGTTTATTGATAAGATATTAGATTACATTTCAGACATTTTTCAAAATTGCAAATTTTTGTATCTTCCAATTTTCACAGCACAAAATATGAAAAGTAAAAATTATTTTATATTGTTGTTATGTTGGTACTATTAGAGGCCAGAATGCAGAACTGTCAGGTCACAGGTCAGAAAATTCTGCTTTTATTATACTTTTGCGCTCAATATTTTCGAAAAAAAAATTTGATTTATTTTGAGGATTTTTTTTTTAAAAGAATAGAAAAAATGGAGAATTTTTTCAGAAAAAATGTGTCTCTGACCTGAATTTAGAGAATGTTGAGAAATGAGGGCCCCTCAAACGATACTACATGTCAGATGTAACGGGTGTTTTTTTTTAGAGGTATAGAACTTCGAATTGAAATAAAACACAAGAAAATCGTTTTAATGTCCATCAATTTGGCTTTATTGGAAGGATAATTTTATGCCATTAATGTTTAAATATGATTTCGGGCATGTGGCCGCCACGACTGGCTCGAATAAAGCCAATTCTACAGGTCCAATTTTCAACCACTTTTTCGAGCATATGGTGCCGTATGTCGGCAATAACGCCACGAATGTTGGCTTCCAAGTCCCCTAACGTTTCTGGTTTGTTGGCGTAGACGAGCGACTTCACATATCCCCAAAGAAAATAATCCAATGGTGTCAAATCACACGATCTTGGAGGCCAATTGACAGGTCCATTCCGCGAAATTATGCGCTCATCGAATGTTTCCTTCAATAAATCGATTGTGACGTGCGCTGTGTGGCATGTAGCGCCGTCTTGTTGGAACCACAACTCATCCACATTCATGCCATCCAATTCGGGAACAAAATAGTCGGTTATCATGGGTCTATACCGGTCTCCATTAACGGTAACTGACTCTCCAGCATTATTTCGGAAGAAGTATGGCCCAATGACTCCACCAGCCCATAGAGCACACCAAACAGTCAGTTTTTGTGGATGTAATGGCGTCTCAAGGGTCTCATGTGGATTCTCTTCACTCCAAATGCGGCAATTTTGCTTGTTGACGTAGCCATTCAACCAAAAATGAGCCTCATCACTGAACAAAATTTTGCGATGAAAATCAGCATCGAGATCAATCTTATTTTTGGCCCATACACCAAAATCACGACGCATTGCATGGTCTCGCGGCTTTAATTCTTGCACAAGCTGGATCTTGTAAGGTCGCAAGCCAAGATCTTTGCGCAAAATCTTCCATAAAGTTGATGGACAAAGCTCCAATTGCTGTGCACGGTGGCGAATCGATTCATTCGGGTCCTCTTCAACATTTTGGTCTACAACGGCAATTGTTTCTTCGGTGCGCACTGTTCGACGTCTCTGCGGATGCGTATTATCACATAGAGTAAACGTAGTGCGAAAACGACCCATGGTTAACCGAATTAATTGCTCTGATGAAAGATTATGTCGACCATAAAATGGACGGAGCTTGCGGTAAACTTCGCGAACTGAACCATTATTTTCGAAATAAATTTGCACGATTTGCAAGCGTTGTTCTTTTGTCAACCTGTTCATGATGAAATGGCAAACCAAACTGAACATAAATGACATTAGAGTTGCCAGATTTGACCACAAAATGCCAGTTTTATCTCTATTCGAAAAACAAACCTCTAAAAAAAAACACCCTTTACATGTAGTTTGATAAAGTATCGGGACTATTTTCGTTGCCCCTACACACATCACACATGTCGAATGGACTTAATTATTTTTTAGCTCCCGAAGAGTTAACATCCAGTAAAAATATTGTTTTGAACATTTCTTTTTATAGTTTTAACATTAAATATTCCAAGCCACCGCGATTTAAGGTAATGATAAAAAATTCGCGTCAGAACATAATATTTGTTACGTTCGGCAGTGTTGCCGCGAGACGTGCTCCTCTGAAAAGTGCAGGTGGCAAAAGCAGGGCTTTGAAGCGCTTCTAGCAGGCCATCATATGAATTTCTTAACCCTTCCGTACTCATTTCCAAGCCCATTAACTTTTTTATATGAAACGAGAAAATTTTCTAGGAGTTCCCTCTCGCGATCTAAAGAAGCCTGCTAGAAGACCTTTTTGAGAATGTACATTAGAAAGAAAAGCAATATAAATATCAACTTGAAATAAAAAACTTTTGACAATTTCCAGATTTGAACCAACGTCCTCTCATTTTGCGGTCCGGCGTCTTATCTACTCGTCTACTGCAGTTGTTAACGAACTTCAGCTTATTTTGCATCATTACAAATGAAAGTAAGATCTCGGGAGCGCGGGTTCAAAACCCAGCTCGGACCAAAAAAATTTTTTTTTGTATATTTTTTTTTAAATCTACATTTTTTTACAAATTTGTCAGTTCATTTAAAAACTTTGTTGGAATTTTTTTTGTAAAATTTCTTCATACAAAAATAATAGAAAAGTCTTAGAATTTTTTCATATAAAAGTTTTCATATAATTTGATATGTAATGTGTTAGATTTCGGAGACCTGGGTTCGCGACCCAACTCGGACAATTTGTTTTTGGTTTTTCTTTAAGCTTTAATTTTTTTTATTGATCTGATCATTAATAATTTTTTCTAAATTTTTTAAAATTTTTTTCATATAAAATAACATGAAAAGACTCCAAACCTTCAATAGGTAGGCCTTACAGAAGCACTCATCAATACAGATCATAGAAGGTATATTGACGCCAACAAGAGCACTACTAGCATGCTTTCTTTTGCGTATCGCTAGCTAAAATGCCCACTGGTATTGTGCCAACTGCAGGGCATTTTGAACAAATATTCATCGATCAATTCAGTTCAAGCGCGTCGGAAGCGAATTTCATCATGGTGGTGCAAAAAAAGTTCACCAAAATTTCTTCAAAGAAACATGAATGTCAATAAACAACTTTTTTATTTTAGTTTAAAATAAAAAAATATAAAAAAATACAAAAAATATTAAAATTTCATTATATTTAAAAGTTCTTCCAATTTCAATATTAGAGATCATTCTTTAAAGTATCTTTCATATGGTAATATGAAAATATAAGAAATAATTATTGCTTTTATAAAGCGAGACTAGGTATATATTTACATGGTTCAAATGCAATAAGGTACAAAAAGTTATATCAATTTAAATTATTCCAAAATGCTTCTTTCTGTCCTTGCGAGAAACAAACTCTTTCACCACCTCTATCGAATTAAATTCTTCAGTTTAATCTTTGTGAATGTGTATAAGTGCCGCATGAGTGAGTCGTTTCTGTGTCATAGTTGCTCGAAGATACGTTTTAAGTCGTCTTAGTGCATTAAAAGAACGCTCAGATGAAGCTGCTGATGCAGGCACAGTCAAAAGCACAGCAATAAGTTTTTCAACTTCATTTAATAGTTTTTTTACAGTATCCGAATTGTTTGCAAATTGGGAT
Organism: Dichetophora obliterata; assembly: GCA_963920525.1. Lineage (NCBI taxonomy): Eukaryota > Metazoa > Arthropoda > Insecta > Diptera > Sciomyzidae > Dichetophora > Dichetophora obliterata. The sequence goes on along the minus strand of OY986435.1, from coordinate 83,369,465 downwards.
ACAATGCCACTACTATTTGAAGGTGTTTGGCCAGGCAATTGCTTCAGCAATTTAAGTTGCGCGTGAAGGTCGCTCACATCAAAGTCATCTGCATAAAGATCTAGTTTTGTTTTTAAATTTTGTTCAGAAGGCACTTTTCCGTTGAAGGCTTCGATTATAATATTTTCCAACGATTTCAAAGTGTCAAGATCTGTTTAAATGTACAATAAGATTTACAAAGTGCCAGTTTACACTAGCTTCACTCAACCGACTCACGGAATGTTAAATCAAAGTGAGTCGGTTGAGTGAAGCTGGTGTAAACATGCAAAAATAAAAAATAAGTCAAATATCAACCTGTTTGATCGAATCTAGCCGTTATCTCATTTGAGAGAAGATCAAAAAGTTCGAAATAATCTTTTCGTAGCCGATCATATAATGGCAACTGTACTGAAGGAACCGGATTTGATGTTTGTTCAAAGCGTCGAGGTGGATTTTCATCAGCTAATTCACAGTAGGGGCTTTTGCATGGTCCAAAACATTGGACCAACATGGCAGATTGAACAACATGTAGAACCATGCGTAAGCTAAAACGATAGTCGAAATTTTTGGTTTTTTCTGCCGATTGTACAATATTGTACAACTATGTAAAATTAGTGCTCAATTGTTAGGGCATCTAAAAGTTGCTTAGCTATTAGCCGGATGTGTCCTGCTTGAGAGCTTGCAATTAATGATGTTGCTTTACAAGTTGGATCGTTCGAACGCTCAATCAAATAGTCCCATTAGTTTTCCATCTAACTTATCGTACAAAATTTTTTCTTATCAGAGTTGCAAAATTAACAAGCATTAGAGGCTGTTCAGAATTGCCTCAAATGAGGCGACTTACTTGCCTCATTTTGACATAAGTTAGCTATCAGATGTGCATACACAAACTATTGCCTCACTTTGAGGCTGCATCATTTTGGCGTTTATTGTTTTTTTTCGTTTGTTTTCTGTTGAATTATTAAATGCTCAAGTTTTTACAATTTCAAAAGTATTAATTTCCGAACAACAATGAATAAACAAAATTAATTCGCTCCAGAACAAACTAAAAAGAGTAAAAATTTCAACTTAACAAACTTCACTCTGACGTACGTCAAAATGAGTCGCAAAATTTTTAAAATTCTTGCCTCACGTAACATATCACCTTCCCCATAGAAATAAAAGATAAGGAAGTGGTGTTATACTCACACACACTATACGTGTGTGGAATTTTCGTCGCTGAGGAAGCGAGATAGAGCGTCGTTTTTTGACATAAGCCCTTCCCGAGCAAAAAAAAAATCCATTTTTGAGGAAGAACATCTGTCAAAACACAAGTTCTGCTTCATGAGCGCATTCATTATTTAGGGTGGCAAGGGCCTTAATTTTTTTTAATATTGGGATAAACTTTAATAGTTATTTATTTGTTTACAATTTTTTTGAAAACTTGACATGCAATTAAAGTGGATTAGCAACCTAAGGTTACAAGTTATAACTTAACAACAACTTAGCTATAACAACCTAAGGTATTTTTATATAAAAAAACTAATTAAAAGCCGACAGTTTGGAAAAACTACACAAAACTATTTATTTTAAAAGAGTTTAATTTGGTATGTATTTTAGTTGTTTAGTTTTTGTGTTTTTTAATATCAATTAAATAGTTTATAAATAATAGTTTTTTGAAATGAATTTTTAAAAAATCATTAATTGTAACTTTTGTCGTTTCAGTCTTATTCTGAGTTCATGTCTTTTACTTTATTTTAGCAATGCTCTTCTCTGCAAAAAAATTGGTAACGCAATGAATTATATAACGGTGCTATATACAAATTGCATTGTAAGCATACATCTAAAAAAAAATAATTTACGCCTTTATTTACTACATAATTGAATGTGGCCCTGTTTGAATGTTTTTGTGTTTGCGTCAACTTCACTGTGTTTGTAAAATACTTCATTTCACTTCAACTACACCGCTTCCTTATATTTTACTTCTATGACCTTCCCAAAGAAGTAAAATATAAGGAAATGGTGTTGCTTACACATACACTGTACGTGAACTGTCGCACCATTCGTAAATTGTGCGAGCGAGAAAGAGTGTGTTTTTTGACAGTTTTGAGAACCCTGGCATCTGATTGGAAGACTCCTCAGCAAAATAGTTGAAAATAATTTAATTTTAAGCATTTTTCACTGCTTAAAAAGCAACAAAATTAAAGAAAAAAAACCACTAAAACAAATGCAATATGAGTTGTGCGGTTAAGAGTTGTAATAGTTCCCGAAAACTTCAAAACAATGCGCATTCGTTCCACAGGTAAATATGTCCATACGGTTTAAATTCTTTTAACAAAAGTGCTTTATTTAGTTTCTAACGATATTTTTTTAACTTATTTGTGTTAGAAATGTATATATTTCTTATTAAAAATGGTTTAAAAATGCAATTTAGACCCGTTGATTTTCCGCCAGTTCGATCAAACCACATCTGTCAAAACACAAACACTGCTTCAGGGGCGCAGTCATTTTTCGCAGTTGAATACATATTTGGGGCGCTCTTGTTTTCAGGATAGTGAATCAGATTTAGTACCTGTTTGTTAAATTTTTCTGATTTTTACACTACAACTAGGCAGAAACACCCAAAGAATAAGGGTTTTAAAAAATTAACCTAATATAATTTGTAATTAGAGTTGAAGTTTAGAATTTAGGCCTTCAAATATAGAAAAATTACCTAAAAAATCTTGCAGTTTTTCTAGCTTTTCAACAAAACTAAGCTTTATGGGTATTAAAACAAAAGTTATGTTTGTATCTATTCAACGAGGTGTCAAATTTAGAATTCCATAAGAATTCATTAAGATATAATTTTTTTATAATTAGAATTTGTCTGAAAGACAAGTGGTTTTTCTTTTAAGAAAGCAATACATTAAAAAGAGAATTATTAAAAAGATAACTACATTCAGAACTGCTGTAGACAGAGAAGCCTGTGTGGTACTTACTGAGGTTTGTAAACCCTAAGCAGCATCCGAAGGCCTCCTTTTGATCCATTTATTTTTTTTTTAAATTTGGAAAAACCTCGCGATTTTAAGTAAAAAAAGGGTTGTATCTTAAATGCATGTATTTTTATGTTTGATATCTTGTTGAAGAGATACTTGTATTATCTCTCTTTTGATACCCATAAAGTTTAGTTTTGTTGGAAAACTTAAAAAATCAGCTAAATTTTTAGTATACTTTTCCATTTTTTTCCACTTTTTCCACTTTTGGATGCCTAAATCTTCTAAGCCAATTGCGACCGATCAAAATTTTTTTAAATAATTAGAGTTGTTGCTATTCTTGAAATGTTTCTAAAATTTTAATGCATAAGAACAAACTTTAACAGTTTGGGCCTTCTTTTACGATACAACCGAATACGGCCCTTTGTGATTGTTTCTGTATTTGTGTGAACCAACACCAATATAGAAAATACCACACTTTTCTGCTATTACAGCACTTCCTTATATTTTACTTCTTTGGACCTTCCCGCTTTTCTATTTGCCTGTAGACGTCAAAATGAAACAAGTGAGTCGCCTCATTTGAGGCAAGTCTGAACAGCCTCTTAAGTTACATACTTAAGGGTGCTTGTAAACTGAAGTGGTGGGTTTGCAGTAGAAACTCTACATTTTGTTCTGTCTTTTTGCAAGCACGGAGAAAGAAAATGGTTATCCGCAAGCATGCTTATGAAGAAGAGAGAAATAAGAGGAAAATATATAATACAAAAATATTATCGTTGTAAAAAACTGATGTTTTGAATAACTTATGAAGTTTTCTTTTTAAATTGCTTATCTAGCTAAAAAAGTGGGGGGAAACTGCCCCTTACCCCCCGCTTCTGACGCCAATGATTCAGTTTTAATAAAACTAACCACTTTAATCAACGAGTTATTTTATTCAATTGCAGAAATTTTTCAAAATCGCAAATTTTAGCTTTTAATAATTGTCACATTACAAAAAAAGAATGTCAAAATTATTTTTTTTTTGTTTTTAAGTTGGTATTACTAGAGCGCAGAATGCAGAACAGTCGAATTTCACAGGTCAGAAAATTCAGCTTTTGTTATACTTTTGTGATCAATATTTTCGAGAAAAGAACACGATTTATTTTGATGTCAACATCTTTTTATAAAAAAGAACAGAAAAAATTTAGAATTCTTTAAGACGGCTGAAAAAATGTAGAATTTTTACCGAAAAGAATGCGCCATTATACTCGCTTCGGTCTCACAGACCAATAACTATATTAAATTGTGATACGTCTACTTGACACCTCCTTCGCGCAGCATTAAACAATGCGTAGCAAAAATAGACAGTTTCGATAGTATCGTAAGTATAGACGTGAATTCCTTTTTATACAGTAATGGAGAAAAATTCTGATTTTTTTTCGTTTATATTTTTCCAACTATTTTAAAGCATTTCATCTTCTAAATAAAAATTATTCAAAAACAAATGTGTTGTTGTTGTGCCTTCTTCAAACTTACTTGATCTAAAAAGTTCACAATTAAATTCATGTAAAAATTTGTTTTGTTTTGTAAAAATTTTTCGTTTGATATTTTTAGTGATGAATTTGTTGTTCTTGTTCATTTTTTATGTTGGTTAAAACTAAATGTAATTCAAAAAAAGGTTTTTTATATTATCGTAGTAATTAAGTAGCACTATGTTTAGTAAAACAATAACAACAATCGACCCTAAAGAATCAAAGATATAAGCAAAAACATGGGCTGGCATTACGTTACAAAAAACGGAAGCAACTTTTAGCTTGGATTACAAAAAACTCTCTAAATTGGTTTTCTGGGGCTTGTTTGGGGTTTTTTTATTGGTGTTACCACATAATTATGTATGTAATTATATATATTTTATTAGAAACTAAGTAGAGATTAAACACGTGTATTACAAGAGATTAAATTCAATGCGTTTTTTTTAGGTTAATAGAGAATGGACAAGTCAGTATCTCAAAATAGAGATTGAAAAATATTATGTTGATAACGTCAGGGCTGCCAACACCTCCCCTTTTTAAGTGGTGTCATAATCCTGAAAGTAAGCTGGCGGACGAATAGGTCTTCCTAGACGACTAGTTCGTATTGGCGGCACTGCTGATTCACTAAGCGATTCCGGTGCCGGACTGACAAAAACCTCGTCCTCCGACTCAGAGTCTCCCATGGTTGAATTTGCAGAAGAATTAAATTCCGGTTGATCAAGTTCATTTGACTCCACCTCAGCTTCTTGATCTGGTTGCTCCATCGTTTCAATTTGCGGCAGAATGCCAAAATCATCGAGCATATCCAAAGGCAAATGATACTGTTGTGTTGGGCGCTTCCCTGACTGGCGGTCGCGTATTTGGTTTGTATGCGAACGAATAAGTCTTGAATTATTGCAGGTTTCGACCAACACATTATAATTCACTGCACCGATCTTTTCAATAATCTCGCCAGGACTCCAATAAGCTTTACCGTTTTTATATATTCTGGCATATACGGTGTCACCAGGCACATATGATCGTTTTCTTGCTCCATGATGACGGTTAAAGTTTTGGTTTTGTTTTTGATTGATGTGGATGACACTATCTTTCGATGGTTTGATCAAATCCAACGTTGTCGCAATCTTTCTACCAATAAACAACTCTGCTGGCGAGAGCTCATTCGGTACATTTCGGTTTGGAGTAGATCTGTAGGTTTGTAGAAAAGTATGCAAGTTGAAATATGTTGTTCCTTCCGCTTGAAGTTTTTTTAACCCTCGCTTTAGTGTATCTACGAACCTCTCAGCTTGCCCGTTTGACTGTGGGTGGTACGGTGCTGTTCGGAGATGCGTGATGCCTCTACCTTTTACAAACTCTGAAAATTGTCCGCTGACAAATTGCGTTCCGTTATCAGTAACTAAAACCTTGCAGTCTCCGAAGCTAGAGAAAGCTGATAGCAATTTTTCAATTATGTCACTTGAAGTGATGTGACTCATCTCAAAAATCTCTGGCCATTTTGAGAAGGCATCTACTATCACCAAGTAGTATTTTCCTTCAAGAGGTCCTGCTATGTCCATATGAAGCCGTTCCATAGGAGCTTTTGTTAGCGGCCAGGATTGCAATGTTGTTTTAATAGGCGCTTTCGCTACACTTGCGCATGCTTGGCATTGTTTAACATGATTGACAATGTCGTCATCCACTCCATTCCAGAAAACATGACTTCTTGCTACTGCCTTCATTCGTTCTATTCCAGGATGACCACGATGTAGCTGGCGCAAAACACGAGTTCTAAAACATTCTGGAACTATGACGCGTTCTCCAAATAACATGCAACCTTTTACAATCGAAAGTGATTCTTTTCTGCAAAAGTAGGCTAACAAATTTGAGTATTCTGGACTATTTGAGTCAAGTGTTGTCGGCCAACCGTTCTCAATATAGTTCTTGACTACGCCAAGAATTTTGCAACGACTTGTAGCTGATCGAATCATTTTGGAAGTGACTGGAATTTCCTTGAAACTGTCTTCGAATTCATTTTCGATATTTTCTTCGAAATTTGTACAGGCGATTATGTACTCTTCATCAGGTTTTGGATGTGATGCTATGAGTCGAGAAAGCATATCGACATAGCCAAAATCTTTTGTGTTTACGTATTTTATTTCAAAATCGTACTGCATAAGAGTTAACGCCCATCTCTGTAATCTATTCGCTGTATAAACTGGAATGCCCTTTTTCGAGCCGAAAACGTACAACAGTGGCTTGTGGTCCGTCAAAAGCGTAAACTTACGCCCATGAATGTATCTGTGAAACTTCGTAACGGCAAATATAAGACCTAGTGCCTCCTTTTCGACTTGGCTGTATCCTTTTTCCGCTGGTATGAGTGATCTAGATGCGTGCATTATGACTTTTTCACTACCATCTGGATATGTATGAGCTATATAGGCCCCGAGACCATCCTTTGACGCATCTGCTGCTACTCGAATCGGCAAATCTGGATCGTAATGTGTAAGCAATAAATCGGATGAAAGTATTGATTTAAACTTATTGAATGCTAACTGATATTCCGGCGTCCACTCAAATTGAACATTTTTCTGCAATAAATTATCTAATGGTGCTCGTAATTTTCGCATTTCCTTTACAAAATTTCCATAATGGTTAACAGAACCCAAAAACGATCTGAGCTGACTAACGTTTTCTGGCACTGGTAAATTTTTTATTTTTTCAATATTTGCTGGGTCTGGACGCAATCCGTGACGATTTACAATTTTTCCCAAATATTTGATTTCGTTGGATAGAAATTTACATTTTACGATCTTTATCTTAAAACCGTGTTTCTGCAACCGTTGAAAAACCTGCTTCAGAGTGCTGATATGACTGCGCTCGTCTTTGCTGGCAATAATTATGTCGTCTAGATATCCCGCTACATCTTGCAACCCATTGAGAATCGTGTCGATTAGCTGTTGAAAAGTTCCTGGTGCGGCTTTTACTCCTGGTGCTAACCTATTGAATGTGTAAAGCCCCTTATGGGTGTTTAATGTAAGAAGCTTTTTTGATTCATCATCCACTGGCACTTGAAGGTATGCATCCGACAAGTCTATATGTGAAAAAACTCGTTTGTTTGATAATGTGGCGAAAATATCTGCTGGTACTGGTAACGGATATTGATTCGGTTGCAGGACTTCATTTAAACCTGTGGAATAGTCCCCACAAATTCGAATTTTTCCATTTGGCTTTGACGCAACGACAATGGGTGCTGCCCAGTCTGAAAAATCCACCGGTGAAATGATTCCGTGGTTTTCCAATCGTTTTAATTCCTCTTCAATTTTTGACAGCGTTTTGAAAGGAACCGGTCGCCTCGGTCTAAATACAGGCTTGGCATTTTCTTTTAAATGTAGATGTACTTTGATATGTTTACACACCCCTGGCTTATCAGAAAACAACTCAGAAAATTTACTTTGAATGATGTCGAGTTCTCGTTTTGCGTCGAACTGAATTACTACGTTACGGCAAATTGTGTTCAGTGGCACATCCCAAAGATTGAATTTATCACACAAATCTATACCTAAAATGTTAAGATCGTTAACGCTTGTGACATAAATTTTAGTTGAACACACTTCCCCGTTTAGATCCACATCGCACTGGAAATGTGCGATTAGTTCGATGCCATGCTTTGATGCACTCCGCGCCCGTAGCTTATCCGCTCGTACTGGAACACCAGGCCTTCCTAGCTTTTCCCAATTTTCTTGCGAGATAATTGTGATATCAGACGCTGTATCAATTTGTAACTGCAAGGGCGTGTCAACAATGTCCAACATGCCCTGTATACGCTTAATGATGATGTTTGTGAAACGTCTATTTACTGCGAAATCCACTTTATTTATTTCTGCAAAAACTGCTTTGTTTTGCAAATGCTTTTTGTAGTGCTGCGGTTGATTTACTGATCCCTTCTTTTGGAAACATGCACAGTAACCCTCCTCATGCCCCACCTTATTGCATTTCTTACATTTCTGCGAAGCATAAGGACAATTTCGAGCAAAGTGCATTTGACCGCAACCCCAGCATGGTGTTTTCGGTGTTTGACTTACATCACTTTGACTTTCAGCATGCTTTGGCGTTGAACGTTTGTTTTTCCCTTTGCTCTGTTTTTGTATTGCATTTACTTCGGGTAAACTGCAACTTGCATTTCCTGCTCAACCTTTTCCTATCATTGCTGTGTCGTGCTTTAAATTTATTGTGCGTTGAGCCTCATTTACAAGTTTTTCGAGATCGATTGTTTCTGTTGGTGTTGATGATTCCAACCTTGACAGCAGACGTGCGCGAATATCCACATCTGATGCTGCCTGCAATCCGCATACGAAAACAAGACACTTGAATTGATCAGTGTTAAGCTCGCTGAGTTTAAAATTTTCGCATTGTCTGTTTACTTTTGCTGCATTGGAAAGGTAGTCCTCCGACGGTGATTTTGCAGTTTTTAAACAACGGTAGCGAATATTGAACAAAGATTCCTGCAAACCAAAAATTTTGTTCAGCATCTTTACCGTGTCCGCAAAAAGAATGTCTTTTGTTTGCTTAGGCAAAATAAAATCTTTATATTTTTCGTGATCCGCCGGGCTAAGCTTTCTGAGCAACAGTCGTACTTTTGCTTTGTCATCCAGCCTTTTGCCATCTTCGTTGAAGGTATCTTCATAGCGCGCGAACCATGACTCGAATGTGACGTTGCGCTCCGGATCAAAACGAAATTCTGTCATGTTGTTTGCTAAAGATTCCATGGTGAACTCCAATCCATGTTTGGATGTAGCTTCTGATTGGCTTGAAGCGCTAGCTAGTGTCTCTAGCATTTTGTGTTGCAAGGCGAGTGATTGCTGCTGGCTTGCTAGCAATTCTACTAGTTTCTGCATTTCCGTCATTTTATGATTTGTTTTAAGACGAAACAAATTATTATCCTCGTCGCCAATTGTTACCACATAATTATGTATGTAATTATATATATTTTATTAGAAACTAAGTAGAGATTAAACACGTGTATTACAAGAGATTAAATTCAATGCGTTTTTTTTAGGTTAATAGAGAATGGACAAGTCAGTATCTCAAAATAGAGATTGAAAAATATTATGTTGATAACGTCAGGGCTGCCAACAATTGGGCTTTTTGATCTGGCGTTACGTTATTGGCGTTAAGTTACTTAAATTTCCACTGTAGGTTAATTGGGTAATTGAGTAATTGGGTAATTGAAAATTAGGTAGTGAAGTAGTTATGTAATTAAGTAATTAAAAAGGAAATTTAATATATTGTTCTTTACTTTTGCCTTAACCATTTTTTCATTATCTTTAGCTAATGCCTTCCATTTTTATTAAACAAAAAAGTTTACGAAACATATACTAAACATTTACGAAAAAGAAAAACTACATTTGTGAATCAGTGCAGATGATTTTATCATCATGGTAAATGTATAAACTGCTTTAATTAATTAAATAAAAATGTTTCTCTTAGATAATATCATAACATAATATTTTTTAATAAGTTTTAATTTTTGGCCACGGTAGACTTTTCTGTGTAAATGCCCATATACTAGTTGAAACCCGGCGAGTTGATGCCACGAACCTTTGTCCAGCACCCATTAAATGTTGTCAGTGAAACGGCACGTGTAAATTGTGTTCGAATACCGAATTCCCAAGCAGTGCAACCTCTATTTCCAAAGTCATTCGATATAAAAAATGTTTGCTGTATGGGAGACGCCCCCTTTTCAATATAAAACCTTCCTTGGTGTGTATTTAATAACTTCCTGAAGTGTTCTATTATTGCAATTTGTTAATTTCATACCTTTGTGGTAAGTTAATTAATTATTGGCTTAGATGTCTTTTATCAGAAAAATTTCATTTTCTATACGAACATGCAAGTTGCTTAAAATTTCCAAGAAATTTACACCAAAAAAACTTTCGTACCTGAAACACACAAAATGTTTTTAGTACTAATTTTATTTTTTGGTGAAATGTAAAAAGAATTAATTCAAAAATGAAAGTGCTGGCTTTGAACGTTAATAACTCGGTCATGTTACAAAGGATTGCATTTATTTTCTTTTTAAATTTTGATTAATTATCCGTCCAATCGTGTTTCAATCTGTTTCATTTTCGTTTCCCTTCTAATTTTTATAATTTCTAAAAAAAACCTTAACGAATTTCTTTATTTCGCAAAAAACTTTGGTAAAAATATTTGTTGTGTAAAAAGTATTAAAAACCAAAAACAGCTTTTTTAATGTTCCTTCATATGATTAGCATAAATGTAGAGTCGATTTAAAGTTTATATCGTAAAAATTTAAAAAACTATCGAAAATCAAGCCTATCATAAAAAGTAAAATTTTTTTGTTGATTTTTATTCATTTTGCAATTTTGTAATTTTGTTTGCATAAAAAGTAATGGTGTAGTGAAAGAATCGTGACAATTTCTCAATTCGTTTCTGAGTTATACTCTCAAATACCCATTTACACAATGCCACAGCAACAACAGCGCCACCTACCGGGTCAAACTTTTAACCAAAACCATCTACAGGTCCAGCCGCACATACACACCAAATTTCATCAAAATCGGTCCAGCCGTTTAGGAGCAGTTCAGTGACAAGGCCAGATACAGAAGAATTTTATATATAAAGATGTATATTTTAAAAGTAATTTAAAATTACAATTTTAGTTAACAAAATTTATTTTTAATATGGAAAAAATATAATGCATAATAGATATAATTTGAATTTATTATGGTATTTCAAAAATAAATAGACTTTCAAAGAACAACGCATTCCTTAGTAACGCATGCACAAACCTTAGTAGTAATAATACATACTGGCTCTGCAGCTACATGCATCTGAATTCTCTATTGCAGAGACTGTAAATAACTATTATTTTTAGATTTTTTAACAAAAAAAGCATTATGAAAAAATTTTCGCACCGCCGTTTTGAAGGTAGAATTAGAATGCTCTCACATTGTAGAACTTGATTTCATATTGATTTTTAAAAATTTGGATTTTTACAATTCTGAGCAAAAAATAATAATTATTTCTGCTTTTTATTTTTTAAGGCAAAAATAAAAACCAAAATTCGCCCGTTTTTTTTTTGGTCTTTACTTTTTATTTTTGCTTTAAAAAATAAAAATCAAAACATACCAGTTATTTTGTGACCAAAAAAATATCGGGCAAACTTTACTTTTCATTTTTGCTTTAAAAAATAAAACATATCAGTTATTTTGTGACCAAATAAATATCGGGCAAACTTTACTTTTTATTTTTGCTTAAAAAATAAAAATCAAAACTTACCATTTAACAACCACAACAAAAGCAGCAAAACAACAAACGACACGATTGCGAACCAAACGAGTAACAACAACAGCATAAGCAGCTACTGAAGCAGCTACTCAAGCAGCTTGTGTTTTTCTCATACGATTATATGAATTTATTTTCTTCTTACATTTTTTGTGACTTTGTGACTTTATAAAATAAGTGACAAAATTCAAAGTTAGATATTTGTTTTATTCGTACTCTATTTGATATTTTGGCATATATTTTTGCTTTGTACGATGAATATTTAAGGCTGTAGGTATACCCCCAAGTGTTAACTAAACTTCTTAAATGTGTTTGAAAAAATTTGTGAAAATGGCCCCATACAAACTGTAAGCCATAAAACTGTAAGACGTAATTCTACGTCAAAAATCGGTACAACTAGCACAAGAAAAAATAACGGAACTTGGACATTTTAGTGGAAATTATATGGCAAAATTGACGGGGTACAAATGTACCCCAAAGGCGTATAGTATACATTCGATTATTTTGCTTTCTGTAAGCTAAATATTTATAAAATTCGCTTGAAAACATATCTATCACACACATAAAGAATTACAAAAGCAGGAAAAGATAGCTTAAGTGTCATATGAGGCTTAGATGCCTATTGAATTTTGCGTTAAAAGTAGTTAAAAGTAGTAGGTTAAAAAACAAAGATCTAAAGGGTTGAAAAAATATTGTGCCGAACAGGAGCAAAACCAGTTTTTCTTTGTATTAGCTTGCAAAACGTAAGTAGCGCAGGTAAAAATCAAAGGTATGGGAGGTAGGAGTGGTTTTCACCTGAGCAGGCTCATTTTCGAACTTGATCTTTATTTTTAAGAAGATAAAAAAAATATTTTTTATATAAATATCAGATTTCATTCCTATAGCTCTTAAATTAGGGCCATTATCGTGTCGACAGACAGACGAACAGACAAACAGTCGGACATGGCTAAATCGACTCAGCACGTGATGCTGATCAAGAATATATCGTTACTTGCATGTCAAAACAATTCGATAAAAAATTCGATTTTGGGTTTGTTGCTGTTTCTGATGCAATTTAATATAAGGAACATTATATTGAAATATGGAATAGAAATTTCGGCTAGATCTGCAGAAATACTACAGTTCTAAATCAATATATGTGTTTTCTATTTTTTGTCACAAATATTTAAACAAATTCAATAAATTTCTATCTAAATATGAAAACTATCTGTAAATACACCTTTGAGTGTTTTAAGTTTTATTAGATTAAATTTTGTTTCATTTAATATTTTCTTATTTTCATGTGTGTACCTAAATTCTCCGTGTTTTCACCTGTGCATATTTTCTTTAAAATGAATTAAAAAAATAATAATAGTATATCCCTCCGTCAATGAACATATTTTTTGTCACACAGCCAATGAACTGGGTGTGTCACACCCTACAAAAAAAGTGATATTAAATAAAAACTATACACATAATAATTTTTTAATGTTTTTTTATTAAGTCAATAATATATTAGTTTGAAAAAGAAAAATAAAACATAATCTGTTCTTTACAAACATTTTTTTGTGTTATTTAAATTAGTGATAAAAAAAATGAATCCAAAATTTATTGAAGCATGGGTGTAACACACCCATATTTATTGACGACGGGATATTTTCGTCAGACTTTTATCTGTTTTTATTCCATTTTTTTCTCCTTATGTTTTTGTTAAATTAATTAATAAAATTTTATGCAATGTTATTGTTATTGGCCCATTATCATAGTCAAAATAAAGTCGACTTTAAATTTAGTGCAAGCTTTTTGTGCAAGCTATTGTTTTTAATATTTGTAGTTCTATAGGTATGGTGTTTTACGATTGCATTGCTTTAAAATGCTTCAAGAGTGAGGTAGGCCAACCAAATTGAAATTAAAAATAGAGGGATCTAATGCCCACATAACTGCAAACCAAAGTATCAGAAAATAGCAAATCTTACACATTCATTAACTACTCAATTCTTTGAAGCATAAAAGGCCAACCAAATTTAAATCATAAATCGAGGGACCTAATGCCCACACAACTGCAAGCCAAAGTATCAATAAATAACAGGGATCATACTCTGTAGTGTGATTCAAAAAGCAAATGCGATTCGAAAACCAAATCACACCATGAAAAGACATGAATTAAGATTTTTAAATGGCAGTAATTCTGCTTTAAAATGGTGTTTTTGTTTGCATTGATTTCGAACTATTTGAAAATTGGTCAAAAAACAATGTAAATAAATGGTGTGATTTTGTTTTCAAATCGCATTATAGAGTAAGGCCCCAGATCTTCAACAATAAATACTACGTTACTCGATTCTTTTCAAGCATCAAAATTGTATAAATTGACATTTTTTCTGCCTGCCAAAACAATGAAAGTTTTTTTAAATCCCTTAGGAGAGAGGTAGGCCAGTCATATTTTAAAATATTGTTAAGTAAATAGATACTTACGTTTGCAAAACATAGCAAACGCATACTCCATGGCAAAACTAGACAAGATAGTGTTAGGGCGGAGAGCCGGTGACCGAAACTGTCAAAACTAAGTTGACAGCTCATACAAAATCTGCAACCAATGAGAATGCAATGAGAAAGCAAAAATAGCAAAATGGCTGAGTTTGACAGTTATGGTCACCCTGAAAGAGAGCACGTTCAGCTGTAACACTACCTTGTCTAGTTTTGCCATAGCTCGTACCACAAACGAGTGCTTTGAAATGCATTTCAAGCGCACTCTTGCAGAGGCTTACTAGATACCCATAATACGAAAAAAAATTAGCAACACAGCAATTGTGGTTTTTTGTTTATGCAATATCATTTAGATATTTTTAGATTTAGCATTCACTTAAATCTAATTGAAGTCAACGACACAGTCTTATAAAAAAAGGTTTATTGAATCAGTTTGAAATTTTAAAGTTCCATTTATACACAGGTTTTAGCCAGAAGAACTTGTCTTGGATCGATTAAAAGTTTATGATAAATGTGATAATATCAGAAACAGAAAATAACGATTTCCAAATAATAAATTCCAAAAACTAAATCAAAAAAATCAGCACATTTTAAACTACTTCAATGCGCTGCTTTATGCATGTTCTTCCGAAATAAGAAATTATTTTTATTTTGTGAGCTTTACCAATAAATATTATTTTAATTATTATGTACTGATATTTATATTATTCATCAAAAATAAAAGTTATTTGTTTATTTTGATTTTTCTGTTCAAGAATAATACTTAATTTTGAGTTTTATTATTTTATTATTATTTTATATTTATTATTGTTACCCAGTTTTTATTTTTTGTTCGTTCAGAAATAAAAATTATTTTTCAATTTTTATTTTAGGCTAATAAATAAGAATTATTTGTTGAGTTTTATTTATTCGCTCAAAAATAAAAATCATTTGTCGAGTTTTATTAATTTTTCTTTAAACATAAAACTCAAAACACCACAGAGCTTTGTTGTTGCTGGCGCATGCTTGCATTGAGTGTGCCTTGTGTGCTTACGTTAAAAGTTGGTTGGGGGGTTTTAAAATATCGTTAAAGTCAGAATTTGTTTGTATTGTTAGGACCAATTAATCAGTGTTAACGTAAAATCTGGTTGAATTTATCTCATTCCAATTCACTGAAATTTAAATTTTGTGTGAAATTTAAATTCACAACAACAAAGCTCTGTGGTATTTTGGGTTTTATGTTTGATGAAAAATAAATAAAAATCGACAAAAAATTTTTTATTTTTGAGCGAAAAAATAAAACTCAACAAATAATTCTTATTTATGAGAATAAAATTAAAATTGAAAAATCACTTTTATTTCTGAGCGAAAAAAAATAAAAATTGAGGAAAAATTTTTATTCTTGAGCAAAATAATAAAACTCAAAAATAAGTATTATTCTTCGACAGAAAAATAAAAATCCAAAAAATAACTTTTATATATGATCAAAAAAAAATAAAAATTGTAACATATTTTTTATTTTTGAGCAATAAAATAAAAATCTCAAATTAATAATTGTGTTTGGGTTTTTGGATATCGCTTATAATAATAACGTTCCCTGAATAATATTCATTATTAGGATATTAAAATTTTAGGCCTTAATTTGTTCAAACGGCCCTACGTACATTAAAATCTGTTACAATTTGGTTGCTTGCAGGGTTGTTATAAGAAGGTGTATGTATATGCATGAGCGGTAATTTATATTCGCTTAGGTATACAATTTCTTTAAAAAAAATATTCTGAAGTAATTTAAATGACTTTTCATGTATAACTTAATAACAAAAAAATTTCTTTAACATCATTGACATTGCTTGTCAGTTTGACAGTTTTGTTATACAGATACACACATATTGTTGGCAGAGTACAGTTTGCAGTAGTCGTTTCCAAATTGTCTTCAACTCTTTGTGTATGTATACCAAAACTGAAAACAAAGAAACATGTGGTTATGGAATGAATATTTTACGCTAGAATAGACTTTCTGCTTTTGAAAAGATTAACATGTAGTCAGATATGAGCTTAAATAATTGATATTATTTGTTTTAAAGTAGTTTTCAACAATAATGTCTGAAATTACATAATACTATGCGTTTATACTCATGAACAAGGTGCTGACATTTCCATGCAACACTTCAACCCTTTTGACATTTATAAAATCTCTTACAATTATAGCTCAGCCTACTAGTACAATTGTTTACGAAAACGATAAATTTTCAGCATATAGATCATTTATTATTAAATAAATAGATTATTTATATTGATATTTTATAGGATATTAGAGTCAATTATTATTTTAGAACACAAAAAGCATAATTTATAGCGATAAATTACCTACAACAATACACAACTACTTTCTGAACAGCTCCTAAAAATGCTCTGACAATTTGGGTACGCCATTTTTAGTGTTGCTCAACCATATCTATCAAAAAATTGTACCAGAATTGATAGATTTGTGTTTTTGGCGTTTTGTGTGTCCAAAGCCGATTAAAGGCACATTCGAATTTTTTCTTCATAAAAATTTGTCATTTTTTTCAATGATTTTTTAATAAAACACACACAAAAGTAAAATATAAACAAAATACAACAGCTTGCAATATAATTTAAGTAAATCCAAAGCGTAAAAGTCCATAAAAACTTAAAGTGAAAATCTTATTTGACGCAAATTAAGCAGCAGTAACCCCAGCAGCAGCGAGTGTTCCATCACGGTTATAATTTTTCCGCCTCATTCGCTGTAGTCCAGCTTATTTGTGCTCCTAAATAAAAAGTAATATAAAAATTCGCAAAAAATACATTATACTATTCTTGTGTAGAGTGCATTTAGCTTGCAATTGGTTACGAAAAAAGTTCCTTCATCTGGCGCGGGTGTTTAATTTTTTTCTTGTTTTCAGTGACTGAGAAGTCCCACTGTGCCTGCTGTACTTCAGGGTAACCGCATTCTCATAATTAACTAATTTGCAAACTATAGATTGGCCTAAATCGAAGTTCTCAGACTATTCAATTTAATTTTGTGCAATATTCTAGTCAATTTAACCCATCGGGATGCAATTTTCTTTGTTGTGATAGGCCTGATTTGCTGTCTGCGTTAACGTTTGTGTTAGCTACGGCAGCAGCGGCAGTACACCTCAACGGCGGGAAACACCACTCTAGGGTTGCCAGCTTAATCGACATGACGTAAATGTACATATAGATTAGATGTGCTATGGAACTGAAACGTATAGAATATACTACATATGCTGACAATTTTTTTATGTTGTTTTATGAATAGATATAATTAAAACGTACGAAAACAATGATAGAATGGGGAGAAAATGCTTAAAAAATTAAATTCGATATTTTTTCAGGAACTTGATTTTATATATTTTTAAATGCTAGAAGAACTAGAAACCATAGTATTTGCTATAAGAAATTCAAGTTTGTCAAAAATAAAATCTAATCAGCAAATAACTTATTTTTATAAAATTTATATATATTTCTTAATTTCAGTTCATGTGCAAACAATTCATAAATACTTACATTGCTCCTGAATATAATAAACAATGGAGGAAATTTCAAGTTTAGACTCATTTCATACGGAACCAGAAACTATTGGAGATGGTGGCCATGTAGGAGCATCCAATAATTTTGATCCTGCCAAGATTGAGGGAGATGTTACATCGCGAGCTTCTGAGGTGGAGGGGTTATTCGATATGCCTGGTACACCTGTTGTTGATGAGGCACGCGACGACGAGTTGGTCGAACTAGCGAAAGAGGACAACGCTTTAAAACCAGGAAATACCGCGGCAATAAATGATGATGATGAATTTGATCAAATTTCGGATGGTACATTTGAGGTAGATGAAAATTCTTGTGCAGCATCAGCAGAACCATTGGGCGCAGCGCCAGAAGATGATGTTGAAACACGTGAGAAACAAAGTCATGATGAACAAAACGCGGAGTCAAGCGTACATTCTGCATTAGTTGAAATGGAGTTTAATGAGCAGGAACAAAAAGATGAAAATGTTGAAAAAGACACTTCAGAGGAAAAGTCATTAAAGTCTCCCAAAGAACATGATAATAAAGACGAACAAGTAACTACTGAAGAGGCAAAAAAAGACGAACACCCAGCAACATCCAGTACGCAAGAGTCTGCAGATTTTGAAGAGGTAGATGCCAACGTTTCCGCCACTGTTACTGGGGGCTGTGAAGAAGACGATATGCTAGGTGAGTCCGACATGACACTGCCTAGCGCAAATGTCCGTTCGGAAAAGGATGAATCTCCACATGCTATGGAAGTAGATAACGACGATGACGAAGAGGCAGTAAAAAATGAGGACGAAGCTTTACGCAGCATGGAAAATGAAAACCCGCTGCCAAATGATTTAGAAATGGGTTCTCCTGTTGTTAAAGCAGACACCGAAGAACCTAGTAATGTAAAAACTCCAGAAGAAATTAAAGAAAACCAGTCAATGGAAGAAGATATAGACCAAGACAAAAGTAGCAAAGAAATAACTAATGTTACTTTTGAGGAAAAAGATGAAGTAGATGCTTCGAACTCCGCCGTGGAAACAACTGAAGTGGAAATAGCACAGCAGGTTGTAGAAAAAGATGACAAAATCATGGGTGACGAAAATGTGTCAGCAACAAAAGAAGCAAGTACAGCGCAACAAGCTGATACAAATAAGGAAAATGCTACAACAGATGTAGTAGATGCTAATTTGCATGAACAACCGGAAACAACAGCCGTAGAAACTGTTGATGATGAAGAACATGAACAAGATGATGGTACATTAAGAATTCAAATTCGAAAAAAAAATATTAATATGTAATTGTTTTCATATAGAACCCGTTGAAAATGTTCAGGAACCAGAAGAATCAGATGTTTGCCTTATTCCAGATGATACGGAAACTGAGATGACGGATGCTGAAAAGGAGCAGGCTATCCTAGCTAGAGAAAATGCGGAAAAAGAAGATGAGAGGGCTGACAAAGACACTGAAACGGCTAAGGAGCAGAATTTAGAAGCCGAAAAAAGCAAAGTTAATGCTGGTAGGTTAGCAATTTTTGTTATTTTTCATAGTCTTAAATTTTTTAGACTAAAGCGGACACAAATTTATTTTTTTTAATGGTATTGATCTATTTTATTAAATGTTTTACCACAGAGGCTATATTATACAGAGGTGTCAGTTCGAAGTTTACTCTATTTACATTGTACAAGCGTCAGAACGATGCAGAAGACAAAACAAAAATAATTATGCTTTTGCTTCAGCAGTTGTTTCATTCGCACATATAGAAAAGTATAGGCAGCGTCAAAACTATCGCTAAGGCAAAGCATAATTATTTTTTTCTTCTATTCCCGGGACGCTTGTACAACGAATTTTGAGTTCGAGGAGCATTCGAAGACGAACTGCGACATCTGTATAATATAGAGGTAGTTAAATAAATAACATTAGGGCTCTGGTAATAGGCTCATTTAATGCATAATTTTAACGATGCTGTTTGATAAAAAATACTTTAAAATAACGATACAGCCTAGACGGAATGTTAAAATCAATTAACCCCAGCAATAATGGACTGTCAATTTTACCAGATACAATATCATGAATAAACTGAAGTGATTGAAGTTTTCTTCGAGATTCCAATGATTTTATGCCCATTAACAGTCACCGGACATTATATGGGGGTAGGTTCCCATAAGCATATCGCGTCTCTGCACCTACAAAAATGTTGCACCTACAATCGCCCATATATTTGCATTTGCCGCTTTTTAGATCTCTTTTGGTTTAGAATTGATCAAACAGCTATGTAATTGCAGTACTAGAAATGCTCTAAAAAATCAGTTTTTTGCTCTCCTGAAAAGTTTCCGAAAAACACAACCATTTTTGTAATCGCAGCGACGATATATAGGTCGTAACATTGATCTGGTAGCAGATTTCTAACACGTTCAAGTCTCATCGCATGGACGGCATAGACTGGGCCCCAGACTATGGAGGCGTATTCTAGCTTAGATGTAATCAAAGATAAATTCACTGCTGTTTCTACGAATAAAATCTAGGTGTGAATACATTTTGGGTAGTAGAAAGTTTAAGTGCTCTTCAAAAGGAAGCTTATGATCAAAAAATATACTAAGGTCGCGAGTCAAATTAACTTTCACTAATGGACACCCTCCCAGTGAATAAGTTGAGTTAATAGGTACTAAAGATTTACTTAAAGTAGCATGTGAGCATTTCTTGATGTTGAAAGGTAAACAATTACAAACACTCCAGTCCCATACATTTTTAAGATCGGATTGGAGTGATGAGAGATCATCAGGACTAGAGATTTTTGAAAATAGCTTTAAATCATCGGCGTAAAGAAGAAATTGTGACTTACTAAAACATTTATTAATATCGTTGATACACAAAATAAAAAGTAGGGGGCCAAGCACACTTTTTCGTTGTGGCATATCAGATACCGCCAAATAAAAATAAGAGTGCACGTTATTTAAAATAGCCGAGTGAAATCCCATTTCGGCAAGTTTTCCAATAAGAGATGCATGAGGCACTTTATCAAATCTCTCGTGCAAACACAAAACATAGTAAACGCCATTTCTAGGATTTTCACCTAATGATAAAAATATGAATATAACTTGTATGTTCTATCTAAAACAGTCACCCTTTAGTCCTTACGATGAATAGTTTTTGAAATATTGGTCTGTTTAAACATAGTATGCACATACTCAGCTCTATCGGGAATAATTTCCACGCGGATTCGGAAAAAAGAGTTTTCACTTTTCAGATAATGCTTAAGAACATTTTGAAAATTTTAAACGTAAATTTGTTCATCTACGGTTGATAAACAAATTTGCACTACAAATTTTCAAAATGTTTTTAAGCTTTATCTTAAAAGTGAAAACTTCCTTTTCCGAATCCAAGTGAAAAAGTATTCCCGATAGGGCTGACTATGTTTTGATATTGTAAATTTGTTTTTTTTTTATATTTTCAAAAAGGTTTACAAAACAAATTAAGTAATTTGATACTATAACAGAATATTTTGGACTAATTTTGCGAGTGATTCTCGAATTTAGAGCATTTTTGATACTATAACGTTAGCATTTTAGTGGCAATAAAATAAAACACGTTGTGTTCTTTAAGCGTATCTTTATTGAATGAATCTTTTTTAAGCTAAGTCTTAAGCTCATGCAATGAGCTACTTAAGCTAATCGAGATTCTAAATAAAAGAGAGGTAGTGAGAGCCACAGACGTAGAGAGCCACACGCGGATAAATAAATGCGCTATTTCATAAATATGCAATGCACAGCATTAACTGTGGGAATGGTTATATTGTCTATGTCAGCATTTAGTGTGGGAACGTCTGGGGTTATCACTACATCTTCCTTTTTTAGAAAGAATGATCTTACAATGTAATGATCATTCTTAGAAAGGTTTTATTCTTTATAACATATAATATATTTTAATTTCTTTAGTTTATTTTTTTTTTTTAAACAAAAAATATACTTATATAGTGTAAGTACTTTTAATCTTTATTAACCAATATTAATACTTATCAATATAATGTTATACTTATGTAAAAGTACTTATTGTAGTCTGACGTCAGTTTTTTTTTTGTTTAGTTTTAAATTTAATGGTACTCTAACTTTTCTTAAGTCTATCTTTATGTACGATGGTCGTCTTATTGTCATCGTCCGCGATTATTACGTTATTATTTTTTTTCATTTTAATAACTCTAAATGGACCCTTATATATGTTACTAAGTTTATGACCTGCTTCATTTTT
This sequence comes from Dichetophora obliterata, assembly GCA_963920525.1. NCBI lineage: Eukaryota > Metazoa > Arthropoda > Insecta > Diptera > Sciomyzidae > Dichetophora > Dichetophora obliterata. Next base: position 83,347,477 of record OY986435.1, on the reverse strand, counting down.
TAAGAACACAATGTCTCCTATCGCTATATTTATTTTGTTTGTATTTGTATCATAGTATGTTTTTTGTTTGTTTTTAGATTTTTCAACCATTGATCTAGCTCGTGCTGAAGCATTTTGTAGCTTGAATTTTATTTCTTTGTCATATGCGTCGAGGTTGTATATAGGTTCTGTTTCGTTAATAAAGTCAAAGTCGTTGGGTATTTTGCCAAAAATAAGTTCGAAGGGACAGTATTTGTGTACTGTCGAGGGTGTTGTGTTATAACAATATTGAAAATATTTACACCATTCATCCCAATCATTACGCTCAACAGATATATATGATCTTATATATTCATTAAAGGTTCGGTGACTTCTTTCCACCGTTCCTAATGTTTAGTGGTGATATGGGGTTGAGTAAACATTTTCAATTTTAAGAAGTTTTGCTACTTCTTGGAATATTTGGTTTTTATACTCGGTCCCCATGTCTGTTATAATTTTTTGCATGGGGCCATATGTTAGTATAAAATTGTCAACGATGCCTTTCGCAATTACTTTGGCATGTTTACTTTTTACTGGTATTACTACCAAGTATTTAATCAAATCACATACTACTGTGATTGCATATTCGTTACTTGATTCTGTTTTAGGTAGTGGGCCGATGGTATCAATTATTACCGTGTCGAAAGCCCTTATTGGTGTAGGTGTTATAATCATTTCTTCTTTGGTGTTTTTTATTGCTTTATTTTTACTGCACAATGTGCATTGTTTTATGTAATTTCTAATATGCTGAGTCATATTTCTCCAGACATATTTCTCTTGTATTTTATTTAGCATACGATGTATTCCTGGGTGGCCACCTTTAACAGGATTGTCGTGATATTCTTTAATTATTTTTTTTATTTCATTTTTGTCAGTAACTTTAATTAGTTTTGGTGTTAATATAATTACTAAACCACTTTTTATTTTATTATTGCCCTTTTCTTTGAATTCATTTACCATGGTATAATTAAATAAGTTGTCATTTAAAGACAATTTTAATTTCGTAAGACTTTGATTACCGGCTGCTTTAGAGAGCCTAGAAAATAATTGTCCTAAGTCAATTTTTCCTTGAGAAATCAAGTCACTTACGTTTATTTCACTTAGTACTTTGCGACCTTTTTTGAAATAAATCGTTTGGTCTTCAAGAACAAGTGCGACTAGTCGTTTGAATTCATATTTATTAAGCGCTTCATATATCTTGGGCATTGCGATCGCATTATTATTTTTACTGACTTTTTCTTTTATTAGTTTTTTATTTTGTTGTATTTTTGTTTGTTGTCGTGTAACGACATTTATATTGTTTTCACTCGTTGTTATTTTTTTATGTCATTAAAATCTATTCGTGACAGCGCGTCAGCTGCATGATTATCTTTGCCCCTCAAGTACTCTATTTCAAAGTCATACTCCTCAAGATCAAGTCTCATTCTAGTTAATTTAGACGATGGGTTCTTTAAAGAAAATAAGTAAGTCAACGGCCGATGATCACTTTTCACCAGAAAAGTTTTGCCATATATATAAGGCTTAAAATACTTTATTGCCCAGTGGATAGCGGTTAGCTCTTGCTCGATTGTGGATTTTTTACTTTCACCAGATGTGAATGCCTTCGAAACGTATGAAACGGGTAATTGCAAGCCATTATATTCCTGACTTAAACCTGCTCCACAGGCGTGTTTACTAGCGTCCGTAGTAATACAAAAAGTTTTTTCAAAATTGGGGTACTGTAATATTTTAGGACTCATTAATTGATTTTTTAAATATTGGAATGCGTTTTCACATTCTTGAGACCATTCGAACGGAGTGTTCTTTTTACATAATCTTGTTATGTGACGAGATGATTCAGCAAAGTTAGGGATAAACCGTCTGTAGTAGTTACAGAAAGCCACGAAGCGTTTATCCTCATCACCATTTTTTGGTGTTGGATATTTATAAATGATATTAAATTTGCTGTCATCTGGTAGTATCCCTTTGTCTGTACACTTATGTCCCAGAAATGTTACTTCGTGTCCAAAGAATGAACATTTGTCGGGATGTAGTTTAAGATTATATTTTCTACAAACATTGAAGACATCCTCGAGGTTTTCCATCATATGTTTTTCCGAGCAACCGATGACTACTAGATCATCCATATAAAGGAAGGCTTGTTCCGGGGTGAGCCCTGAGAATGCTAGTGTCATCATTCTTTGAAAAGAATTTGGTGCGATTTTTAAACCGTATGGCAATCTTTTGAATCTATATGAACCTTTGTCAGTGGAGAAAGAGGTAACATCTCTAGATTCTTCATCGAGTTCTATTTGATGGAATCCTGATGTTAAATCTAGGCACGGGAAATATTTCGCTCGGCCTAACTGGTCTAAAATGTCATCTATCCGTGGTAACGGGAACTTGTCGGCAATAAGTTTTTTATTAATTTGCCTGTAGTCAACTACCAATCTCCACCGTTTGGTATCAGTGCCCGGCAGAGACTTTTTAGGCACTAATAGAATTGGGCTGTTGTAGGGTGATCTTGAGGGTTCGACTATGTCATCTGTTATTAGTTTATCAACCTGTCTATAAATTTCATTTTTTTGACTATGTGGGAGCCGATAATTTTTTATATACGTAGGTTCATCTGTATTTAGTCTTAATTTTTGTTTATAGAAATTGTTAACCGTTATTTTATCGCTTTCCATAGCAAATATATCTATGTATTTGTGACAAAGCGCCTTTAATTTGTTTTTAACAAATGCAGGTAAATTCTTTGATAGCTTGTCTAACTTTTCTTTAGCGTTTATATCAGTATTATTGAAGTGTATTGCATCATAGTCGTGAAGACTCTCTGTTTGTATATTTATATTTTCAATAAAAACATTTTCATTTGTACTATTTATTACTCTTATGTAGGGGTGAGTGTGACTTACTATGGTGTTAGCTACGAATATTCCTTCGCCAATTTTTTGGTTTGGAACTAATACATTTTCCTTAATATTCTGGAGCACAATTTTGCGTACTACTTCAGATCTAGCTGGTAAAGACAAAGAATTAATGGAAGATGTAGTACAAAGCGGAATTTCGATATCTTTTGGAAAATCATTAGGCCTAAGTATTATCCAATCCTGGTCGTATCTATAATCAAGTTGACAATTGTATTTTTTTATGAAGTCAAGACCTATTATACCGTTGGAGGGTATCGGGAAATCATTTTCTACGACATGAAATTCATGTTTGATTAAGATATTTTCTACTTTAAGATCAAAAGTAACGGTACCCAGGGTTGTTATAATACCATGTCCTATACTGTTAAGGTTTGTATTTTTATTACTGTCGATATCCAGATTTGAAACACCACTAATTTTTATGAGCGATAGGTCTGTACCTGTATCAACTAAAAGAGTTAATACATTAGAATTAATATTTGTGTAAACTTTGATGAAACTACTTAAATTAAGGTTGATATTGTAAATTTTATTTTGGTCTAAGTACTTGGGGCTTGCCGGTTTTCCGAAGGACCAGCTTCCGTTGCTATCCTTATGTTTCTGTTGTTGAACTGATTATTACGGTTATTACCTCGATAGTTGCCGGTTTGAATGTTATGATTATTACCACGATAGTTATGGTAATAACTTCGGCCTCTTCCTCGGTAGTTTGATCTACCTCGGTTGCCTCTATTGTTATATCCGCGGAAGTTGTTACCTCTAAAATGCAGAATTGAATTCTGACCCAGGATGTTATTGCAACTTCCGACGAATTTAGATACTACTTCATTCATATTACTGAACTCACCAGCTTCCATTATTAGCTTTACTCTATCATTGTTACAGTTTGTGGACATTGCCTTGACAGCTACGTCAGTAGCGTATTTGCTGGCAGTTGATAGTGGTAGCCCATCGGATAGATAAGCAGTTTCTAATGCTTTGGTTAATTCTTCGACCTCCTGCGTGTAAGCATTAGCTGACTTGTTATTTTGTTTAATGTTCAATATTTTTGACATTAAGACCTTTGCCGATTCCCCTTTTACAGAATTTTGTAATTTTTGTATTACTGTTTGTAGGGTATTTTCGGTAGTTATTAAGTTTCGAGCCGTACCCTTCAGCTTTGTTTTGACTAAATTTACGGCCACCGTGTCATTCGTTTCTTTAATCGAGTCTACTAATTGTAGAGCATCTATAAAAGATTGTAAGTTTTCAGGTTTGCCATCAAAATCAGGAATGATTCTTGAGGCTGTGTTGAGGAACTCTACTATTGACTGTGGCATTTCTATTTCTGTAGTTAATTCTGTGTTTCCGTTAAACTCTATATCATCGACTTGTTCTTTGTCTATGTCAAAATCTACTTGATATTTCTTGTCTACAACCAGTCCCTTAAGGGTTAATAACTGTGCAATTTTGCGTTTATAGTTTTTTAATATATTTGTTGCCTCTCTTTTTTGTTTATTTTTTTTTATTTTTTTTTTATTTATTTGCTTATCCATAGTACAATAAGAACTCAGTTCTTTTAGTGTACAGTTTCACAATAGGTACAACAATTTATGCTTAGCGATAATTGAAAGATAAAAACATTTTAATTAAAAAGTATTTATTATTCTTAATTTAAACTTAATAGATAGCTATTATTAGTTTAAAGTTTCCTTAATTTATAAGCAGAGATAGAGTGAATTAAAACAGAGTGCAGCAGAAAAAAAGAAATATAAAGAAGTTGGAGAAGAAGATATAGTAGAAAACTGGCTAAAAATATTTAATGACTCGAAAAATATTGAAATACTGCATGCCTAAACTTTTTCGTCTCCCTAATACATCTTACATGACTTGGTAAGGAATTCCACAATCGAGTGGCATTAATAAAAAACATTCTTGTAGAGTTAAGATAGTTAAAGCTTGGTGGAGTTAGCATGCAACTTCTTGTTGATTGACGAAATTGAATTTTTTCAAACAAGTAATTAGGTGTTTTACACATCATTATTTTATGCAGGAAAATACAATTTCTAGCATATAGATAGCTTATAATATCACATTCAAGGATCCTTTTTTTGAACTGTGAAATATGGTCAAATTTGCGTAGCCCATAAACATATCGTGTGATTTGATTGAATGCTAAATTTAATTTTAATTTAGATCTCGAATCTAACTTACTATAGACACATTCTGCATAAGTTATTATAGGAAGCAAAAGTTGAACAACAAGTTTACGTTTCATTTCAACAGGCGTAAATTCCGCTGAAACCCTGAGGTTACGTAAGATAAAGTAAATCTTTCTGACAACACTGTTGATGTGGTCAATGCAAGTTTAATTGAATTAATGTGCAGAATTAATGTGAAACCCAAGATTTTTAATTTTGCTTACGATAGCAAGCTTATTGCCACCTAAAATCAGGTCCGGTATATCTTCAAAAAGAACACTGTTTTTACTGATGGGCAACACAAAAGACTTAGACGCATTGAGCTGAAGGCCATTGCTTAAAGCCCAGTGATCTATTTTGCGCAGATCCTCATTCAGCCTATATACTAGGTCTTCCATAAGACCAGCTCTACGAGAAAGATGTAACTGAATATCATCAGCATAAGCATGCATGGATGAATATTTACATACGCTGAAAATATCATTGATGAAAATTGAGAATAGAAGAGGCCCAAGAACAGAGCCTTGTGGCACTCCACTGCAAACAGGCGAATATTTCGAAAAATGTTCGCCAATCTTCACTCTATTTGCTAAAAATTTTGTTACATCAGCTATAATATTCTTTGCAAGTTCATAGTTTTCAATCAAAAGTTTGAAATGTTTATCAAATGTTTCCTGTGAAACATTGCCTTTCCTATATATACATTTATAAGATCGTGAAAAATTAGCTTTACAAATACATAGTTTTTGAAGTGTGTCTGTCCATACGCCCATTTAAATTTCGGGTAAGCAGTAACTCATTTTACATAATTAAAGCGGAAAACACACGATTTTCTGTTTGTTGTTTTTTATTTTTTTTTTTACTTTTTATTTGTTTTTTTTTTTTTTTAGATTTTCCAAAATTCTTATGCAATAGTTGCCACTGATGCGGCCCTGTTTAGATATTTTTTCTTCACTATGTTGGTATGCATTTTGTATACTTTTATTGCAAAATTTAAACATGCAAATATCGTTATGATTATAAGTAATATTTTAATTTCTTCTAATTGGTTTAAATTTAATTCTACTTTTATATCATTTATAACATTTGCGTTAGGGTTATCAATTTCTTTTGATTCTGAACCACCCATGTTTGTTTTACTAATTTGCTTATAAACAAAAATGAAAAAGAACAAAATCAAAAAAAAAAAATTAAATCAAATTACACAAACCAAATAAGCTTATATTAGCAGGAAGATGACAGTAAAGCGAGTAAACGTCCAACAGCAACATCAGCAAAATTCAGGCATTAACAACACAGGCAGACCGTAATTCCAAAGGCATTAGCACAATATAAGCAGCAACACAGGCATAACGGAATAAAATCATATGAAGTTAAATTTCTTGATTACATTTAGTTTTTGTGGTTTTTGTTTTAATTGCACAATGACATGTTTTTTTTTATTGTTTTTGTTTTTGGTTTTTTTTTTCACGTGCACGTTTAATTTTGGAGCATGAATACTTTCGAGAGTCTGAAATGAGAATTTTTATTAAATTTATATGTTGTATTGTTTATTTTTCTTTATTTTAATTGATCACAATTGCTCTTACTTGAAGCTTAACTTCACTCACATTTGTTTTTTTTTCATTTCCCAAAATGTTTTACCAATTAATCACTGTCCTTATCATTTTTAATCAAAAACTATTAACTTTAAATAAGTTTAAATAAAGACTGCTGCTGTTTATGCGAGTGCAAGACGAGTCCCAAAATAAAATTTCGAAACGTGACAGGATGCCATATAACGTTAGCATTTTAGTGGCAATAAAATAAAACACGTTGTGTTCTTTAAGCGTATCTTTATTGAATGAATCTTTTTTAAGCTAAGTCTTAAGCTCATGCAATGAGCTACTTAAGCTAATCGAGATTCTAAATAAAAGAGAGGTAGTGAGAGCCACAGACGTAGAGAGCCACACGCGCATAAATAAATGCGCTATTTCATAAATATGCAATGCACAGCATTAACTGTGGGAATGGTTATATTGTCTATGTCAGCATTTAGTGTGGGAACGTCTGGGGATATCACTACAATACTTATTCGCATTTTAATTATATTGGCTTGGACAAATAACTACAAAGGGCAATGAAAAAAATACAAAAACTCGGTTTTCACAAAACTATAAAAATGGAGATACTATGTTTTAACGTTGTAAGGGAGAAATGCCTTCGAACAATCTGTGTAGACCGCATCTACTTGACAGCCAGGCTCAACCGATGATACGCAGTAATTTGAAAAAATTTACAAATTAGTCACCGTTGATCTTCAAGTTTCAAATCCATGTTGTTCAGAATATATTTAATGCTGCACTAAACAGCAAAGTTTAGTCTTGATTAAGGACTCGAAAAGTTTTTAAACATTGGACAACTTGGATATAGGGCGATAGTAATATTATTTTTAGCACCACTCTTAAAAATTGGAGTGATTGGGGCAGTTTTCCAGCAATCAATAAAGTTTCCATTTGATAAAGAGTTATTAAAGATCAAACAATGCGGCCTAGAGAAAGCCGGAGCACAGTTTCTTAGCAAAATAGAAGATAAACTATCAACATCAGACTTAACAGAAGAATTCAATAAAGATAAAGCATTAAAGACTTCGCACAAAAACAGAGGACCCAGATCAGTAAACTCACTAACATCATCTAGAATTGCAGAATTGGGCGACGTTCCATCATCATATTCAAAATTTTCTTTAAAATAATCAGCAAATAGATTGACAGTCTCAGAAATGAAATGTAACATTTATTATTAAAGATCATTGTGGCTGGAATAGTTGATCCATCTTTTTTTGATTTTATAACATTCTAAAATGATTTAAGATTAATTTAGATTCACAATTTAAAATGTAATACTTATATAAAAATTTATTCAAAAAGTTAAATTCTCTGACATAGTTTATGTGAAGACGTTCATAATATGGATTATTTGTTACTTAAAATATATTGAAGAATTTATTGCGCTGGTTTTTTAGCTTTTTTAGGCCAAGAGTTTACCATGGTAACTTATAACTCTTTCGGGAAACACGCGGAATGGGGTTATTGAAAATATTAGGGACTAGAGATTTAAAAATATCGTAGCAAGTTGCGGTATTTTTTCAAAAAAAAAATTATCACAATCGTTCAAAAGAGAAGTCATGTCATAATGTATAAATATGTACTATTATTAAAGTTAAAATAATAGTTTTCTTGAACACAAGGCAATATTCATAAAAATCATTTTGGTCTTTATTTAATTTTGTTTGGGCGTTATTCCATTATGAAACCAAACCCAGAAATAGAAAAATTAAATAAAGCGTAAATTTTTTCATACAAACTTCGTTATTTTATTTTCTAATTTGAGCGTTATTTCATATTTCTTGGCTTTGTTTTATATATTATTTTAGACATTCAGCCCAATCTTGAAACTTTTCTCCCGGGGAATCGGAAAAGGGAGTTTTAATTTTTAAGATAGCAGATAAGACAACATATTTGTTTTGTACGTTTATGAATATTGACGGTTGATAAACAAATTTGCATTAAAAATTTCCAAAATGTTCTTGAACTTTATCTTTAAAATTAATACTCCCTTTTCCGATTCCCCGGGAAAAAATATTTATAATAAAGGCTCATAATTTATTTTTTTTTTCCAAAAAAATTTTGGGTCTTATTTCATTTTAAATTTGAGCTTTATTTAATTTTTTGGGCTTTGTTTAATTTTTGAGCGTTATTTCCCTGAACCATGTATTCGTATACGCCCAAGCCTGGGTAAAATTTATTGGAATTATGATAGGTATTATAAGTAATAGCAATATTGGCATTATTATATTATTGGAATCAATTAAATACTTCTGAGTGAGTAGTGGTGTACATATGATTTTGCAAAGGGAATGAAAATGAATCCCCTAAAAAATTAAGGTCTTCTGGCAGAGCTGTAAAATCGGCATTCGTATTTAGAATTTTAAGTTCAACTGAATAACGACATAAGAATGCATTCAATGAATGCGAAATTGATTTATTAATAACATTTTTAATTCACATTCATTTTTAAAAAAATTATTCAATTAAGGGGGTCCTCTGGTAATCTATGCCAAATTTTAGCCTTTTTTCAAAATATTGTGGAAAGAGAACGAGTAAAGATATTTTAGTTCCGTTTTTTGATTTGGGTAGCTTAATTTATTGAAAAAAATACAAAATTTTGAAAAAGTGAATTTATGGACCGTTCAGAAAGTTCTCGGCCTGGTAACGAGGTTCTCCGGAAAAAAGGTGGGTCCAAATTGCGCACGATTCCAAGAGTAAACATCGTCTGAAAAAAAAAAAAAATATTCAGTTACTTAGAATGAATGTCCCTATAGCCCCTACCTCGGAAACAAAAATTGAAATTTTTTTAGGGGGGGAGCCGCCACTTTGAAAATGAAAAATCGAATTTCGACCTTTTTTTTGTAGTCTAGTGTAGAAAAAAAATAGTAAACATTATTTTTTCGGCAAGTTTGAGGTAGGGGCTATAGCGGCGTAAATTCTGCGTCGTTTCATGCCTCATATATCAAAATCGGTCAAAAACTGTTTGAGTTATCGTGCGCAAAGTTTTGAAAAACATGGTTTCGAGAAAAACGCGTTTAAAGTTTTGACTTCAATTTTGAGGCACACAAATGACATTAACACATATTTTTTTAATACAATACTTACGAATATTAATCGGCAATTCCAGCCCCATAAAGTGTGCCTTCCTCCATCTCATAAAACGAGTTTTCCATGGCTTTTTGGGCTCTGCGGGCTGTGCGACCCTCTTTCGATGATGCGTACGTTTTTAGCTCTGAGCGTTGAAGTCGTTTTCCGTCGCGAGATTCAGCATACATCTCGGCTTGTGGGCCGATGACAATACCCATTGTTGACATTATTTTTAAAATACTTGTGAAGCCTTCGTTGAAAATGCAGGTTGCCAGAAAATTTGCGATTTCGACTGTGGTAGCACCACAGTGGATATGTTTCGGCGCAAAGGTCCACAAAAGCGAGTTGAACGATTCGTTACAATTTTGCGTTTCACCTCCAGTGCATCGGTTGAGTAGATCGTCGGATGATAACGCTTCGTATATGGGCTTCATTACTTGCAGAACCTTTCCATCAAGTGGGGCGTACGTGTGGTGAAATGAGGCTAATGAGCCTTCTGCTGCTGACTTTTGATAGGCGCACCAGCTGGACTCACCAGGTGGGCAATACATATGTTGTGGATTACTATCACTTGAACTTTTGTGATAATATGTTGACCATATTTCTTTTCTCATGTTTTCCACAGAGTCCTTATTACGTCGAATAGCAAGTCCATAGTAAGTAGTCAGCTCGCTTATGACTTTGTCTGTCAGTTTGCCAGTGCCTTTTCCACCGATGCCTTTGTTTTCTTTTTTGGCCTTGCGCAGCCAAGACGAGAATCCCCGTTTTTTCCAGGTGCCATCCCCTGAAACGGTCAGCACTGAGGAGTCACAGTCAGGATTTTTTTCTTTCTGCTGTTCCTGCTCTTCTTTAACCGCATTCAACAGGCACTGCTTGTAAACTGCTTTAGCAGACACATGCATGTTTTTCAAGGTGCCATAGTACGCATCAAGGCACAATCCTTGGCATATGTCCATTAATCCGCAGAACATATTAATACCTTCTCTCCCTATTCCAAGCAATCTCATGGCAAATATCAACCGGCGATTTACAACAAAAGATTTACCGACCACCGGCGAAGAATTAATATACTGTGTAGCTTTACATTGGCACTGCAGGCTCACTTTGAAGCCGACTCCACGCATACATGTTTTTCCAAATCGAATTTTTTGTTTACATTGGGCGCAGATAACCAGAGCAGCAAGCGTTTGGAAAAATGAAAAAAATTCCAAGAAACAGAACTGGAGGTTGTTTTGATGACTTCATTGTCTTGCGTTTTCTTCAATTTTTTGGCCGATGTGCTGGCAAAGTCGGTGTCCTCTACTTGGGAGTGCTGGTTTCCACGGAAATGCCTCTTTTTTGTTCGATACGCGTACTTACGCGGCGCGTTTGGGTGGCTTTTTTTATCCATAGCAAAAAAAAAAACACAAAACGATTTTTCTTTTATTTTACAACAGCAGTTATCGCGCACGCGTAGCTTTCAGCGTTCGAAAATAAACTGAATCTCGTTCGTTTGCTTCTTTCATGTGAACACCTGGGCTCAAAATCATTTCAACCCCTAAATCAAAACATGCATGTATACATACTGCATGTATACATACTGTGTGTGTATATTTTGTAATATCAATACATATTTTGGAAGAATTCCACAGAATTTTCGACTAATGACTGCAGGCAAATAAACAACTTTGCTGATGCGTTATTTTGACGAAAACATACCTACACAAAAATGCCTGTATCTCCTAAACTATTTCGAATTTTGAAAAATCCTTTTGGGAAAATGTTTTTGAGTATCTGAGCAATAGAAATATGAAAAAAATCGAAAAAAAATTTTCGGATTACCAGAGGACCCCCTTAATCATTTTCGTTATTCAGAATATTTACAAACAATGCAATTCACAAAAAATTTCAGAATTTTAAATTATTCTTTCTTTATTCATTATTAATTTTTTATTCGGTATTAATTTTTTATTCATTATTTTTTATTCATTACTTATTTGGTATTCATTATTAATTTTTATTCATTATTCATTTTTTATTCATTATTAATTATTTATTCATTATTAATTTTTTATTCATTATTAATTTTTTATTTATTATTAATTTTTTATTCATTATTAATTTTTTATTCGTTATTAATTTTTTATTAATTATTTATTTGTTATTCATTACTTATTTGTTATTCATTATTAATTTTTTTTTTAGGGCTAAAATTAATAAAAAAATTAATAATGAATAAAAAATTTATAATGAATAAAAAATTAATAATGAATAAAAAATTAATAATGAATAACAAATGAATAATGAACAAAAAGTGAACAAGGAATAACAAATGAATAAAAAATGAGTAACGAATAAAAAATTAATAATGAATAAAACAAGAATAATTGAAAATTCTGAAATTCTTTGTAAATTGCATTCTTTGTGAATAGCATTAAAATGAATAAAAATTGATTCATTATTCTGAACAACGTTAATGAATAATTGAAATAAATAATTAATCATTTTGTAAAATGAATGTGAATTAAAAATTTTATTTATAAATAAATTTTGCATTTATTGAATACATTCTTATTTCGTTCTTCACTGATTCACTTTTTTGTGAATACTATCAAATTGAATGCATTCTTTTACAGCTCTGTCTTCTGGCTATCAATAAAAACTATGTTGCGCTATATACTCGTACGAAAAGATAACTTTATACAAAATGGAAGCACTGTATTAAGATGCAAGCTACGCTATAAGGAAAGCTCATCAATAAATTTTTCTCATAAATAAACACATTTTTGTGCATAAGGAACGCGGGACATGCACGAAGAGAATGAGAAAGAGCGTAAGAAAAGCGCCATTTACATCATGATCAGTGTTGCCAGAAAAATGTTGAGCCTGTAGCTAAAATTGCTAACAAAAGTAGGTAAAAAGAGCTAACCATTTTTTGTAAGCTAAAAAAAGAAAATAGTTAAAAGCAAACATAACTGCTATATTAAAGCAGTTTATCAATCATATTGATTGATTTGCAAATGCAATGTTTTCAAAAATAAAAAATTATTAAAACACAAAATTAAAGAAAATTGATGAAAAAATTGTATGTATATTAAATTGAATAAAGGTATTTTTGATAATTTTTTTTAAAATTTTCAAATATAGTTTAATATTGACCTTTATTAATAACTAAAAGTAGTAGTTAAAAATAGCTAAGCTCTAAAAGAAAAAAGCTTGAAGAAGAAGCTAGGAGCTAAAACACAATTTTCGAAAAAATAAGCTGAATCTATATGAACTAACTGAATCTAATTGGCAGCACTGATGGTGAGTGTGAGAGTCTGCTTTACGAAAGTCAATATAGCTCATTTGTGTATGCAGGGTTACCACATTTTTATTATTTAATTCTTTATAAATTAAATCTTTTGAAAGTTCTAAAAATATCTTATAACTGACAGCTAGTGTGTAAAATCAAATTGAGTTTAATAATATTGTGGTTTTAAAAATGCTTTTAATGCAATGTGGAGTCAAGGAGCATTATTTATCGCAAGCTGATATCAGAATTTTGACTTCTCAAACATCAGTATATTTTTAACTGTTCAAATCTTGAGATTAAAGGCTCAAACATAATCAAAAATCAACGAAAAACTAGATCAAGTTCTGCCAAATACTCAATTTGACCAAAATGACATGATCGAGCTCGTCTTTAAGTGCCAGTTTTTCAGTACGAGTTTAAGGTCTAGTCAAATTGAGCAGACCTTAACTCACTAAAATTGGACGTTTTAACTATGGTTACTACTTACTTACTTACTTAGTTGGCGCTACAACCGTATGTCGGTCTTGGCCTCATCTAAGAATTTGCGCCAGCCATTTCTGTCTTTCGCTTGCTGGCGCCAGTTGAAAATTCCAAGCTTCGTCAGGTTGTCCTCTACTTGGTCTTTCCAACGAAGATGCGGTCGTCCTCTTCTGCGTTGACCGCCGCTGGGTACCGAATCGAATGTTTTCTTCACTGGAGCATCGTCTTTCATGCGCTGAACATGACCAAGCCAGCGAAGCCGCTCGATTTTAATGCGCTTGACTATGTCGATGTCAGTGTATAGCTCATACAGTTCATCATTCCACCATTGACGCAGATTGGTCCGTAGATCTTGCGAAGAATCTTTCTCTCGAATGCTCCTAAAGTCTTTTCATCTAAACTGCTCAGCGTCCAGGTTTGTGATGCATAAAGTAGGACGGGCATGATGAGCGATTTATAGAGCGTGATATTCGTTCGTCGAGAGAGGGCTCTGCTTCTCAATTGCCTACTGAGCTCAAAGTAAAACCTGTTGGCAAGAGTTATTCTTCGTTTGATCTCAATGCTGATGTCGTTGGTTGAGCTTATGCTGGATCCCAGATAAACGAAGTCCTTCACAACCTCGAAGGAGGTATTGTCAACAGTAACGTGGGTTCCAAGACGCTGGGACTGTTTGTTTGTTGACACCAAGTATTTCCTTTTATTGGCATTTACTGCCGGACCCCTTCGACTTCTCTCTTTCTAATCTGGAAAATGCTGCACTGACTTCGCTGTCATCAGCATACGCAAGCAGCATAACACTCTTGTAGAATATTGTGCCACTACGTCTCAGATCAGCAGCTCGGATGATCTTTTCCATCATTAGGTTGAAAAAGTCGCACGATAAGGAATCACCTTGTCTGAAACCTCGTTTGGTAATAAATGGTGGGGAGAGGTCCTTCCCGATTTTAACTGCGCTGCTGGTGTTGCTCAGTGTCATCCTGCAAAGTCGTATTAGTTTTGCAGGAATACCAAATTCAGACATGGTGGAGTACAGGTGCTTCCTTATTGGGCTGTCGAAGGCGGCTTTGTAGTCGACAAAAAGATGGTGGGTGTCGACTTGTTTTTCTTGAGTCTTCTCCAAGATTTGTCGTAGCGTGAAAATCTGGTCGATGGTGGACTTTCCAGGTCTGAAGCCACACTGATAAGGTCCGATCAGTTTGTTTACAATGGGCTTCAATCTTTCACATAACACGCTCGACAGGACCTTATATGTGATATTAAGAAGGCTTATCCCACGGTAATTGGCACAGATAGTGGGATCGCCTTTCTTGTGGATTGGGCAGAGCACACTGAGATTCCAATCATTCGGAATGCATTCTTCCGACCATATTCTGCATAGAAGCTCGTGAATGCATTTAAGTAGAGCTTCGCCTCCGTTCTTAAGCAGCTCAGCAGGTAATCCATCAGCTCCCGCGGCTTTGTTATTTTTAAGCCGAGCTATAGCTGTCAGAACTTCATCATAGTCGGGCAGCGGAACCTAAACGCTGCCATCCAAAATTGGGGTTTCCGGAATATCATCTCTATTGGCGGGATTGTTGTCAGCGTTGCCATTTAGAAGCTTAGAGAAGTGTTCCCTCCATAACGTCAGTGTACTCTGGACATCTGTCACTAGATTCTCGTTTTCATCCTTGCAGGAAGAGGCCCCGGTTTTAAAACCATCGGCAAGGCGTCTTATTTTTTTGAAAAATTTTCGGGCCTCATTCCTGTCACCATACATCTCAATCTTCTCCTGCTCGCGCTTTTCTGCCTCTCTTTTTTTCCGCCTGAAAATATGTCTCTCTTCCCTCCTATTTTCTTTGTATCGTTCCTTAGCAGCGCGTGTTACAACCGACTGCAGGGTGGCTTTGTAGGCGGCGTCTTTCTCTGCAGTGGCGTCGCGACACTCCTGGTCGTACCACTGGTTTCGGCGAGGGCGTTTTTAGCCAATCACCTCTTCAGCAGCCGCACGCATGGAGTTGGAAATGTGTGTCCACTGCGCGCATATATCATCGATTGGAGGAGTACTTTGAAGCAGGAGTGAGAGTCGAGTGGCGAAAGCATCGGCTGCCTGTTTCGATTGCAGCTTGTCAACGTCTAGCTGTCTCTGTGTAGGGTTGCGTGTATTCTTAGCTGCGCACAGACGTGTACGGATCTTGGCTGCAACAAGATAGTGATCCGAGTCAATGTTTGCACCACGGATCGTGAGTAAACCCAATACACTGGAAGAGTGCCTTCCGTCGATCAAAACGTGATCAATTTGATTTTTTGTTTTTTGATCAGGGGACATCCAGGTGGCTTTATGAATATTGAGATGCTTGAATCTAGTGCTACTTACGACCATGTTTCGTGCTGCGGCGAAGTCAATCAGCCTCATTCCGTTATCGGAGGTGTTGTCGTGGAGGCTGAACTTTCCGACTGTTGGACCAAAAATATTTTCCTTGCCCACCTTAGCGTTGAAGTCACCAAGCACGATTTTTACGTCGTGACGGGGGCAGCGCTCGTAAGCATTTTCAAGGCGCTCGTAGAAAATTTCCTTGATCTCATCGTCCTTGTCTTCTGTCGGAGCGTGCGCACATATTAGGCTTATGTTGAAAAATTTAACTTTGATGCGGATTATGGCAAGTCGTTCGTTTACAGGTGTGAATCGCAGGACGTGGGGTCGTAGTCTCTTGCCAACTACAAATCCGCATCCAAACTCGTGCTTCTCCGCATGGCCACTGTAGTAGATATCACAGGGTGCATGCCGAATGCAACCCTGTCCCTTCCATCGCATTTCTTGGATAGCAGTGATATCAGCTTTGTATCTTTCCAAGACATCAGTCAGTTGGATAGAGGCACCTTCCCAATTAAGGGTTCGGACATTCCAGGTGCATATCCGTAAATCATTATCGGTTTTTCGTTTGCGGAGGTCGTCATCAGATTTGGGGATCAGTTTTCTTCTTTTCTTAGTTGTTTTCATTGAAATGGGTTTTTACGGGTGGGCTTCAAACCCGACGCACAACCTATTTTAAGCCTAGGGAGGCCCGCCGCTCAGATTAGCCGCCAAACTAACAATTGGTTGTCAATTTTGACGTTGACCAGGAAACACCACGTGGAGGTTTGAGTCGACTTGAGGCGATTTCACAAAGATTATGCTGGCCTCGCCAGGTTGAGACTTTTTTTAACTTTGGTTAGGTAAAAAAAAACACAAATTTGACATCAGCTGCAGCCAGCTCGAGCCTATTATGTTTCGGCCTTAAGATAGCGTTTCGAGGCAAGATAAACAATTAAAATTATATTCTCCAAGTTACCGGCTCCAAAAAACAAATTTTTGACAACGCTTTAATTGAATTGTTCATTTCATAAATTTATATTTTTTACATTAAGGTCAAATTTAAAGAAGAAGTTTTCTATAATTTCAAATCGTAATATTATAAATAATAGTATAATATTATGTTTGATAGAAGAAATATTAATACATTGAATTACAAATATATCACTTGTATTCTTTAAAAAATAGTTGCATGGTAGCCCTAGCATGAACACCTGCATTGCGAAATTTATAATTGCGCTCATTGTGCTCAGAGCACAATCTGGTGTTTTATAACTGTAATCATAAATACTGTGCAAATTATCCAGTTACCGTATCGAGTATATATTTTGTCATAAAAAACAAAAAATTTTAGTAATATTTTGACTGTTAAAATTTTGAGAAAAAAATATTTATTTCTTTTTAATTTTACGCAAAAATAAAACCTAAAATTTGCCTGATATACTGCCATGTGAGAAATTCTAAATGTTCCTGCGAAAAAAGGTTATACAATTTTATCAAGATTCGCCACATAACTGGTATTTTGTTTAACATTTTATCTGTGAACATTTAATATTAACGGCTGTACGTTTACCCCAAAGTTTGAATAAAAACGAACAAACAAATTTTCGCTGTAAGACGTAATTATACGTCAAAGCAACATCGCTTTTTGTAGCTATGTCAAATAATAAAAACCCTTTTAAGTAAAAATATGCAGAATGTGCAACACTGCTTTTTCATTACAGCTCACATGTTCTCGCTCTCACATGTTCTGTACATCTACGCTCTCCATCCTCTCAAAATTTTCCGCTCCTCTTTCCGCTCCTCTTTCCGCTTCACCTGCCCTCTGTCGACGCACGGGCGAGAATTCTGGACAGCCCTAGTTTAAACCATAATTTCGTTTGCAAGCTAAGCTCATTAGCTAAAAAGAAATTTAAATGGGATTTTAAATTTCCAAAAAATACAATTTTGTTGGTAGTCGATCTGGCAAAAGTCTCGAAAATCGACTCCCGAAAAATAGGGCCCAGCTACTGAATACCTAAAACACATCGCTGTAAAAATTAGAAAATTAAGTTAAACCATTAGTTTTTAGCGTTTATGAAAAAGTATTCTTTCAATAGTTTGCAGTGACTCAATAAAATTAAAGTAAAATAAAATTAATTTGGATTCGAAAAAAAATAAAAATAAGTAAAAGAAATTATTTTAAATTAAATGAAAATTAGTCTTTGATGTCTTCAGTATCCTCCTCATAATCCGAATCGCAATTTTTGCACGTAAAATAGGTCGCCTGCATATTAACATGGCATGAATTGCATTTGATGTAATTGTTGCTGGTCAATTTTCGCGGGATTTGTTCCATGCATCCAAAAATCAACATCCTTATTATCTGATGAATCTGGCGACTTGGCGTTTCACTTTTTTCGAGACGCTATGCTGAAATTGCTTAGGAACAGTTCAGTTTTTTAGATGGGCAGTGACGCCATCATGACATGACACGAAGCATTTTTTTTAATTGCGCAATACTGTTCGATTGTTCATCGAATTGTGTAAAAAATATATAACTATGAATTTTATTTATACTCACCTTTTCGATTGAAAAAACATTTTAAAATTCACTAAATTGATATGCACTTTTTATCAGCTTCGCTTTTTTCGAATATTTTGTTTCGCGACGGCCGTTTGGTTAAATCAACACCCGCGTACAACTTAATGATTTGTCAAAAGTGAACATTTAATGAGATGTTACTTTGACACTATAAAAATTGGCGCTGTTATAAGTACAGATTTCAGTACCGACAGAGTTCAGTAGGTGGGCCTGTTCAGCGGGTGGGCAATAGACGTCCCACTTTTTCAACGTTTTTCGAAAAGTTCTCGGGACACTTTGATTTCTGATTCTACTCTTAAAAACATGAGTTTTGGTATAGAACACTTAGATATTAACTAACGGTAAATAGTCGCGCAAACGGCTTAAAGGGTTTTTGCCTAAAAATTAATTATTTTGAAAAAAAAAGAAATTTATTGTTCAGTGTTTTGCACATAACTAAAAAACTAATGAAACATTTTTTATTAATTTATACTTGTTTGAAAGCTAATGCAAAGTGAAATTTTGATTAAAATTTTTTCGAAAATTTGATAACTTCAACTCACATTACCTCGTGTTGTAAGAACAGGAGGAAGAATTTTTTGATTATGTAGAATTTTTATTTTGAAGAATTTTACAGGAAAAATTCTGATGTATAATTCGAAGATTTATGATACGGTTTTTTTTTTCCAAAAAGCAACACAACTGCACAGTGAATTTTTTCGAGAAATATTCAATTTTATTTTTATTAAACGTAACTACATAAGTAGGTATGTAAAAGTTATATGTACACATATGATATTAGCTTTAATTGCAAAATATTTTACTCTGTTCTTGCAATGTGAAATTATTTATATGACTATTTCTTTGGTCACAAGGAATAATGACTAAACTCAAAGTATCGTACTTTTAATTTTATATGGAAACCCCTTTTATTTTGTTATGTCCCTTTAAAAGTTTTTGTAGCTTTATTATGTTTTTCTAGTCAACTGAATTAAAAGACTGATTTTATTTTATAGAAATAATTTTTATTTATTATGTAATAATTTTAGGTTTTTAAATGAGATTAATACATTTGTCGTATTAAATCCGACAGATAGCGTTTTTATTTTTTTATTTTATTTATTTTATTTAATACAATGATGAGCCACTAGAATGGCCTAATTATTGTACAGGGAGAATTCAAATGGCAAAAAAAAACAAAACTAATTTAAGTAAAATATACAACAAATCCAATATTCAATTCAATTATTCAATTAATACACTTAAATTTAACTAAAAGATAAAAAGGGAAGAAAAAAAAAATCAAAGTAACAATATTTAAACTAAACCCGCCCTGCACGAAAATAAGGGTAAACACAGAATAACAAAAAGAAAATGAAACATAAACATTTCATTTTATTTTAAGACACCAGCAGTAGCAACAAAAGAAAATTAGTAAGTAAATTCGCTAACAAAATTTACAAGAGTAATAAACAAAAAAAAAATTGTTAATTTTTTTTTTTCTAATAAATTATTAGTATTAAAATTTGCTTGCCAAAACGGCCATAAATTGACTAATAGTCAGCGATAAATTACGTTCCCGGTAAGGAAGAACTGTATTCCAGAGCCTACATGCGCGTACCGTAAACGATCTTTCCATAATAGAAGAAGAGAAAGCAGGACTCAATAGCATATGAGTTCTGCTTGAGTTAGAAAATTTGAATTTGTTTACCAGATATACAGGAGATTTTATTTTAAGGATTTTATAGAGCAATAGAAGTATGCGTAATTTAATAAAATTCTCAAAAGTACTGCCAATAAAGTTTTTAACATATTCAGAGACGTGATCATGAATGCGGAGATTGTATACGAAACGAATTACTCTGTGAAGACATAACTTCAATTTATTCATATTCTGCTGAGTGGTACCTGAAAATAATTCTAATCCATACAACATTACTGGCATAAACAAGGCATGACCTATTCTTTTCCTAATGAAGAAAGGCAGGAAATAGTTGATACAAAACAATTTACGGAGGGCAAATGAGACCTTGGAGATTATGTGATTAATATGACAATTGAAAGATAACTCTTTATCAATATAGAAGCCAAGACTTTTGTAGTGCGAAGTAAATTCTGTAACCACATTATAAATGCAAATTAATGGGGCTTGTATAGGACTGCGGCAAAAAAGCATAGCTTTTGTTTTTGACGGCTTTAGATCAATAAAGTTTTGTTTTGACCAATTTGAGATATTATCCAAGTCCCTGTTAACTTGCATCGAAAAACGACTTAAGTCTCCATCCCTACATATTCCAACCAGTTGCACATCATCCGCGTAGATATGTCCTGAACAGAAAGATAGACACTCAAATATGTCATTTATATAAATCATGAACAAAAGAGGACTCAATATTGAACCCTGCGGGACTCCCCTGTGTAATTCAATCAGACTAGAAACAAACTCGCCAGATTGAACATACTGCTCACGCCTGTGAAGGTAAGAAAACACCAAATTGCAGGCTGTTTTTTCAAATTTGTATTTAGAGTAAAGCTTGTATACAAGCACATTGTGACAAATGGAATCAAAAGCTTTCCTGAAATCCAAAAAAATTAAAATTGGGATAAACTTATTGTCAACCGCGTATCTGATATTATCAACAAGGTCCAACATGAGATTAGTTGTATTATGGTGAGCTCTAAAACCAGACTGAAAATTAGAAATTAAATTGTTAGGTTCTAAGTTAAGTAACCAAGAATCTGTGATTTCATTATGTATTCCAAAATTTTTGAAAAGACTGGTAGTACACTTATGGGACGGTAGTCAGAAACATGTTTAGGATTTTTTACCTTTGGGATTGGCGTAACCTTCGCAACTTTCCATGCTGTTGGGAACGACGACGTAGTAAGGATAGTGTTAAAAATATAAAGCAAGTGTGACGAAATAGAAGGATAGACTATTTTCAAAAATTTTAGCGAAACTCCATCCATACCAACTGCGTTATATTTTATTGACAAAATTGAGCACCATAGCTCATACTCACTGACTGTTCTGAAAGATAAATTTTGGATGTCATCACCATGGCAGAATAACCAGGTAGGCTCACTAGAAACATGCTCTCTACGACAAATAAAACAATAACAAATGCGTAGCTATAATGTCAAAATATATTTTGTCAATTCAAAGCAGCCGTACAAAGCGACACAAACAAATTGGTTACTGAACATTCTAACTAGTAGTCAAATGAAAATTTTATTAAAATTTAATTTGTATTTGCTTTGTTTACAGCCAAAATACAATTAATTCTGTATTATAACTATAAACACAGCTCATTTTATTAAATTTGTAATGATTTTAATAATATTTCTTATATTTTCACACAAAAAATCCGGGTACTCGCTTTATTTACACGGTTACGAGTAAATTATACATCCATATGGCTGAACGAATAAAAATAAATTGTCAATAGTGACATTATAGCTACGCCAATGTTTTGCTTTCTCGTTTTTTGCTCTCCGAATTGCATCTACCTGGTTATTCTGCCATGGTCATCACTATTTATGGTAGGAGGAGATGGCTGCAGGGACTTGTCAATGGGTGGTAAGATAGCGTTTATCGTTTATCGGAAACAAATAGTATTACGAAACGATACGTATCGGATCAGCTGTTCAATTTCATACGCTTGCAAGCGGCTAAATATTCTTGTACGATAGCTGAAATTATATATGAATTTTTAATCTTTTTTCGAAATATGTTAGTATTAAAGCGATAGAAATAAGTTTTTGAACAGGATTTGAGCAAAATCAATGCGATCTTTTCTGGCCAAGAGTTGTGAGCTCGAAAACTCAACTGGAGCGTCTTGCACCTTCAATGGAAGAAAACGCCGAATGGAAGCATCCCTCAACTGCTTTCTTTTCACAGCATCTATACTGTGCAAATAACTCAATGGAACGTCGGAAACATATTTATATATTTTATTTTTTAACTTTTAATGTCTTGAAGTGAGAATTTCAGTTGTTTTTTCTTGAATTCACAGTAAAATGTAAGCAAAAATCACTGTCATTCACAATAGCATATCTATCGGGCGTATGAAAACGATAATTCGAAAGCTTGATTTTTACGATACGCTTGCAAGCGTTTTTCGTCTATCGTATAAAAATTCATAATAGGGGGGTAATATATATTTTTGGGTTTGTAATAAAATGTGCATTTTTATTTGATTGTTAAA
Organism: Dichetophora obliterata; assembly: GCA_963920525.1. Lineage (NCBI taxonomy): Eukaryota > Metazoa > Arthropoda > Insecta > Diptera > Sciomyzidae > Dichetophora > Dichetophora obliterata. The sequence goes on along the minus strand of OY986435.1, from coordinate 83,324,837 downwards.
CAGACATATTTTAACAGTATTCCGAAAAGAGTATTAAAGCTTTATTTTGCTTTGGCAGTTAGTTTTATGTTCAATTTGGTAGATTGTTTAGATGAGATTGGTACCCTGCTTCAGAGTAAACTCTCCACCTACTTTGCCATCTAGCTTTGATCCGTCAGTAAAGATCTTAATGGCATTGTGAGGTGAAAGGTTTCTTAGTTCCCACTCTTCTCGAGTGGGAATGGAAACATCAAACTTCCTTTCAAATTATAGTTTTTGAATGATGTAGGCCATGGACCTAGGTATAGAAGGGAGAAATTCTCTAATGCAAGAATGTCCTAGTGTACCTTCTTTCCACTGGGATGACGTTATTAGCGTCCTAACTTAATCAGTTTTATTTGGGCTTATGCTGAGCCCACAGCTTGTAGCCCAGTTGACTTGAGTATTTAGGCAGTTTTGCATAATGTCAAATATGTATTTTCCAGAGGTTACAATCGCAACGTCATCGATATAAGCTATCACCCTGCACCCCTCTAGTTCCACTTAGTTTAGTACTTTTAGATTCCAGAGTAAAGACGAGAGAACCCCTCCCTGAGGGTTTGGTACAGTCTTAGCGTGGATGTCGCACCAAAATTCGCAATTAAAATTTTGCCTACCAGCATTTGATTTATCAGTGCTACCAGCGCGGCATCTAGCCCAAGCTCCGTCAGCGCATTTGTAATAGCTCTTGCTTCGACGTTATTAAAGGCTCCTTCTATATCAATAAAAGCTTCTTTGTAAATTCCTCCTAGGGGGGGGGGGGGTTAAAGATGGAGACTATGGAGTGGAGAGTTGTTTCCACGGATTTGCCTTTGGTTTTTCAAAAAGAATGTCGATTAATCTCTCGACGATTTTCTCGAGTCAGATGAGAGACTAATTTCTCTCATCGAAGGTCTTTTTGGTTGACGTGTGAGCTTTTTGCCTGTCTTAGGTATTAACACCGAGATAGATATACAGTGATGTGAAAAGAAATAGGGACACCTGTATTTTTATATTTAAAGCTGCATGAATTGTATACAAGGTGCCGCAGATATAGATTTAACTCCCTCGAGTGGTGCTTCTCCTTGATTAGGCGAGTAAAAATATGCAAGGATGAGGCTCACCCCTCCCCCTTTGGGAGCTAGAGAGGCAAAAATTGAAAATATGTGTCATTACATTTTACTCCATATTTGCAGCCCTATTCTGGCAGCTTAACTAAGCTCACCACATTAACAAAACAGTTAATATTAACAATTTGTTAAGGTTTCGTATTCTGCTGCAAAATTAAAAGCTCTTTTCCTTACAATTTTGTTAATAACAGAAAGAGTCTTAACAACGAATGAAATGTATGTGCTTAGATAGAAAATTGTTGTGAAAATAATAAAAAAATACAAATTATAATATAATACTGATTTTAAAAACATTAAACTGAAAAATGGAAGAATTTTTTACTTATTTTAAGGCCCTTATTATGAGTTGCTTTCGACGTTCGATCTTCGCTGGTTATCGAACAACGAGTATCGAAAGTTCAATTCTTATTATGAGCAGTGCACCGTATCGAAATGTTCGTTGCTCATCGAAATTTCAGTCGAATAGGATTTTGCTTTCGATGCGATGCGTGCTTAGCAATAATTGTTAAAAATTTAAGTATTTTGTGATTGTGTTTTCCTTTTTAAAGACTAAAAACTAATATTGAACGGTTATTGTAATTTTTATGCAGGTCTAAGGTGGTGAGCAACAAATCACAGTTAGAAAAACTTGACTGCAAAGGATATTTGTTCCAATGTTCAGGCGACAAAGACATGGGAAGAACTCACGCTGGAATTAAATTGCTTAGGACCACCAGTTAAAACAGAAAAGTGGCTTAAGATAAGCCAAAGAAAGCGTTGTTCAACCCTTTTATACTTCTAGCCAGTTCCGTCAAGCTTTCATCCTTTTCTGACGAAGCGTCGAATCTTATGGAAATTATTTTCGTCATAGATATAACTTTTTTGTTTTTTGCAATCAACTTTCAAACCAATCGTATTTAGTTGAAATAAAACATCAATCACCTGATAGAAATATACTACCGTGAAGAAACAAAATGAACGAAATTCACAATAGCGCTACTCTTTGTCGAAAGCACGTTATAATACCAAATGCAAATTCGTTCGATCAGGCCATTCGACTACAGTCGAAGATCGAAAGTAGCTCATAATAAGGGCCTAAGTGTTGATAATGAAATCTTTCAGTAGCCGTGGCAAGTTTTTCAAGCGCTTGCAAAGTCACAAGCTGCACTCGAAGCATCTGTTTATATAGCGCATCACTTCTTTCAATAGGCATATCGATTTTCACCATGCATGGTGAACTTTAAAAGCTTTTTAAGCTTTTATGTTGTTAATGATTTTTAAGAATACCAACAATTACATAACATAACAATCAGCTTAACAAGAGCTCCCTAACTATTTCTTGTTAAGCTAACAACCAGAATAGGGCTGTTAATGTATCTCTTAGCCGATTTCCAAAGTTTATATTTTGTTGAGAAGAAAATCAAATTTGCATTAAGTTGATTAGAAAACATTTTGCATAGTCACAATTAAGAAAGTTATGAGCAACTAAATTCTAAAAAAGTTTTAATTCAACTTTTATAATAAATAGCTGCGTTTTTTGCGTTAAATGCAGACATGAGAATGTCACCAATGCTTTTCCGATTACTTACTTCATTATTCGCCACCTGGCTGTGATTTTTCAAACAACAAGTTCAAAAAATCTAAATCCATAGTAGCAAAAACGTCAACGTCAAAAAGGATATCAGCCCAATTCTGAATAGGGCTGTATATCTATGGTCTGAAATGGAGTGTTACTTTGAGACTCTCCAGTTCCTTATCCTATTAGATATACATATGTTCAGAGGCAAGGGTAATATCTAAGACTTCGTGCATATTTCTAAATGAAGGTCGGTTCATTACCTACATTACTTATATTAAGATTGGTATTAAGGATAAAATCAAATAGAGACTCACCCCGTTCGTTAGTGTCTGAACTTCCCCAGATCACATAATGAGCATTTGTGATCTGGGGAATCACAAGCTCGTTTGGCCCATCTCGACGCTTATGGCCACGGTGTCCTTATTACTGAAATTAGAGAGAGTAAATTAACTCAAGGTTTTTTGATTAGAGTACACGCTCTTGGTTTACCTTGTTATCTAGTGTACCCTAGCGTGTATGATGGAGACCTGAGTACGTATACCAGACCACAGATACCAACGGCTCCTGAATCAGGACGATGGCTTCTCCATCCTTATTTAGACGGAGGATCAGGCTGGCGGACGTAGCCTTTGAGTGGTGGAGATTAAACTGAACTACTCTCAGCATCTAGGCTGTTAGTAGTCTATTTAACCTCTACGACTGTCGTGTCGGACTCATCGTCCGATTTGAGTATATCATCCTCTAAGGAGGACAACCCGAAGGTCTACGCCAGTTCCGTTATGGAGCCAAGCTTTACGGGGAGTAGGCTTGAGTGGAAGAAGCATCTTTATTTGGGTTGGAAGCCTGCTCTTTCTCCAATGATGCCGCATATTTCTTGTAGATCCTCAGTACGATAGATAAGAAAACAAAGTCTAATACTAACCGTTTGGATACCAAGAAGGACAAACGAAATTAACTTATCTAAAGTCCTCCTTTGTCTCCTAAACCCGTGACACCTTTCAGTTCGTTGTCGGCAGTCCATGGTTTTCTAACCTGGTCATATCCAGGATAGTTTGAGATTCAGAGTATACGGTAGGGACCCGGTCACGCGCTCTTGGTCTGTTAAGGGTGTGGTTCCTATCTACGACCGCGAGGTTCGCACCGGGCCATACCTAAACAACCTTGGAGATGGCGATTTTGTATAGGTCCAGAGACCTTTGCTCAGCGCACGCGATAAGCTTCACGTGGCCCTGATGCCATCCACTGTCGCGACATGAAGGACCCCTACCAGGAAATTCCTTCATGATTGGAATAAACAGTAAGAACAGCTTGCCCAAAATGCTTCTTCACTTATGAGGCGATATGCTGCCGTCCGGATCGCTTTTATCGATTATTTATTTATTTATTTTATTTATTTATTTATAACAGAATACATTGCACAAATAAGATTTCTCTTTTTAGTAAGTACAAACATTTAACAATTTTATATGCAAATAATAGCAATAAAAGCAAACATGATTGTTGTAGACAATAAAATTATAAGTTTAGGATTACATATTGTGTGCAAAATAAAAGTATAAAGTATGAAAATTTAATATATAAATTACCCAGACTTGGCAAGATGAAATAAAAGTTTAAAAGAAGGAAATCAAAGTGAGAAAGTGGAAACGGAGTGGAGAAAAGAAGTTATTGAGAGATACTAAAATGCTGAAAGAGTTTTTGTTTGAATGTGTTTGCGTTGCCTGATGTTTTTATATTAGTGGGGAGAGCATTCCACAGATTTATCGCATGCACAAAGAAATGTCTGGAGGTTAATAAGTATTTATGTACTGGTAATATTAGTTGAGCAGTTCTCTGAGTCCTAGCAAATCTTACTATTTCAAAAAGATAGTCTGGTTCCTTATTTCTTATTATATTAAATATTAATAACAACGTGCGGTAATTTAAAAAGCTGTTTAACGAGCAACCAGTAATTTTATTTATGAAGGCAGAGATATGAGTTTGTCTATTGATGTTAAAAATAAATCTAGCACAACTATTAAAGGCAACATTTAGCTTCCGATTTGACTCCTGGTCCATGTTTGAAAAAAGTTCACAACTATACATCATTATGGGTAGAATGAAGGACTTTACAAGTCTAAGTTTAACATCGGATGACAAATATTGAGAGGTTGGGCTTAGACCACGCAAGGCACCATAAGTCTTTGCGACTACTCGGTTTATATGAGTACTCCATGTAAAATTATTATTTAGGTATACTCCAAGATTTTTAAAATGTTCAACATACTCGATTGAAGAATTGTTAAGGTAAAGAGGAGGACACTCTTCATTTACTTTACGCCTATCGATAAGCATCGCTTTGGTTTTAGTTGGATTGAGACTCAATCTATTTTCTAATGACCATTGGAAAACTTTGTTCAACTCCGCATTAATTTCACTTGAAGCAGTGGTTTTAGATGACTTTGGGAATATATTATACAGTTGAATGTCATCAGCATATATATGATGTTCACACGTAGTGAAACAATTAACAATGTCATTGATAAAAGTTGAAAATAGCAAAGGACCCAAAACGGAGCCCTGAGGCACACCAGATAAGACCTTTAGGTTTGACGAGCATTTATTATTTGAATAGACGTATTGTGTACGATTACTAAGGTATGTAGTCATCAAATTACACAGGGAGCTATGAAAGAAGAACTGAGCGCCAAGTTTTTGTACAAGCAGCTTATGGTCAATACAATCGAAGGCTTTCGAGAAATCTAAAAACACTATTAAACACAACATATCTTTATCTAAACCGGACCTTATGTCTTCACATACTTTAAGAAGCGCTGTAGTACAACTATGTTTCGCACGAAAGCCAGATTGGTGTTTTGTGATAAGCTTATTATGGTAAAAATACGTTTTTAATTGATTGCTTAAAATAATTTCAAAGGATTTGCTAAGAAATGGAAGAATTGCTATTGGACGATATTCGGAAATATTAGATGATGTTGATTTTTGTAGTGGAAGAATTTTTGATATTTTCCACAAAGAAGGAAATTTTGACGTTGTAATTATAGTATTAAAAATGTACGTTATATGGCCAAGAATAGCAGGTAAAATAATTTTAACAAATTCAGGATGAATTCCATCTGAGCCTATGGCTTTAGATTTAATTTTGAGAATAACTTCACCAACACTTATTGCGTCAACACACGACAATGCAAAAGCACCATCAGCAGAGCTTCTAGGAACAGAGAAGTGTACGCTGTTGGTTGAACTAGCTGGCTGTATAAATTTTCTATTAAGATCATCCAGATTAACGCTATTTGGAATATTTTGCGGTTCCTTAGAGAGCCCAGCTTGGCGTATGTTTTTCCAAAATGAGGAGCTCGAGCGACATCTAGCAAATCTACTTTCATAAAAAGATTTTTTATTTCTGCGAATGATAGCAGTTACAGCGTTACGTGCACATTTAAATTCAGAATAGATACTAGAGCATCTATAACGTTTCCATCTTGTGTAAAAATTGTCCCGCTTTTCAATAAGACATTTTACTTCTTGAGTGAACCATGGGTAATTGCTACATTTAAATTTCTTTGTTTTGGCTGGAACATGATGAGTAAATAGGGTGCAGATGTTGTTATTTAAAACTTCAACTTGCCTACTTGTATCGTTTGTGGCGTAGATTAATGACCAATCTAAATTCTGGCATTCGAAAAAAACGTTATTTAAGTTAGTGTTTGAAAAGTCAGGGAAACTGTACGAAATTTCATTACTAGCAGCTGGAATGATGTTTAAAGATAGAAAAATTAAATCGTGATGTGAAAAAGCCGGTACGGGTAGTTGGTCATAGTGTAATATTAAGTTAATATGAGAAACCAAGAACAAATCTAAAAGGGATGGTAAGCAGTTAGGTCTAAAATGAGTTGGAATTTGCTGGTTCGCAAATTTCAAGTTGAATTGTTCAACCATGTCCATAAACGATTTATTAGCGTTATTCAATATGTTTAGATTAAAGTCTCCACATAAAACAATGTTCGAAAAACGAGGAGCTATTTCTTCCAGTGCGTCCCATAGAAGTGTAGAATTAGCAATATTAGGAGCCATATATATGCAGCCAATTAATAAATTACCAGATTCCAGTAAAACTTCAACAAAAATGAACTCAAAAACGTCGTTCGCATTGGATAATTTGACAACGTGAAACTTATGTGAGCTTTTTAAATAAATACAAACCCCCCCGCCAGTTTTACCATGTCTGTCTGCTCGAACCAAATTATAATTATTAACCTTAAACAGACCACCGCTCATCTCCGTCTTAAGCCACGTTTCAGACAAACAGATGATGTCAATAGAGCTATTATTGACAAGAAAACGCAAGTCATCAATTTTGTGTTTAAGACTCTGAGCATTTAAATGGCACATATTAAAGCCCTTATTATTTTTACAAATTATATTAAGCAAAGAATGCGACAAATCTATGTGGCCTCCCCAAGGTTGCGCTACATTAAACATTGAAATATACTATTAAGCGATACATGCAACACAAACACAGACAGAAGATATTCAATTAAAATATTCAATAGATCAGAGAAAGATAGTAAAGGTTTATAAGGCAAACTTAAATAAATAGAGTGAAAATATTCGGACACTATATTAAACGTAATCTGAATCAAAAACAAGATCAATAGTAATTTAAAAAGAGAGAGTTTAAACAGAAGAAGAGTTAACAGAAAAAACACAATAACGGAATAAAAAAATCTTTTTAAATATTTTGGGAACACAATACAATTTAAATACAATAGATATACAATTAAAATTTCCTTAAAAGATAATTTAGATATCACGCTGCATATCGCCACGAAAAAATTCTGTTGGCTGCTCAAACTTCTCCGCAATGCCATATAATTGATTTTCGTTAATTATTTTTATAGCGTTCCCATTTTTACTTTCTGTCACCAAAACAGAGCCATGCCTTGTAAAAACGGAGAAAAGCTGCTTGTGTCGTTTCATACGAGCAGCTTGTTGGAAGAGGGTACGGTTTCTCAATGTAAGACTCTCGTTCATAAAGATGTGCTTGTCTGAGTCTAAGCCTACATCGCGAAGACTAAGTTGCCTACTCTGGGTCTTACGCAGAGCACCAATGCATTTAAAAATCAAATTTTTATCTTGTGGTGATTTAAATTTTATTATAATGGGTGGATCTGAAGATTGGTTACGGGGGCGAGGTCTAAAAATTGAATTTAAAGCTGGTGGTTTACAATTTATAGAATTGCATAATCTTAAAAAAGACATTGTTAGATTCTCTTCAGGTATGTAAGGAACACCGAAGAGAATGGCATCTGCTGCAAGATTTCCTCTTTCCAGTTCGTCACATCTATCAGTGACGCTCGCAATTTCATGATTAAGAGCGGCTACTTCGTTTGAGTGCATATTCATTTTCTCCTCTTTTTCCACCTCTAATTTTTCAACACGCGACTGAAGGTTGTCGAAAGTTTCTTGAAGTAGTATAAATTTACCTTCGATAATAGAGATTTTCTGCATGACGTCCCCTCTCAGAGCATTAATTTCAGCCGACATACGACTCATGATGGTATCAGTGTGCTTTTTCAACTCAACTGCGAGGTCGTGCACAGTGAGAGCAGGGCCAGCTGAAACACTCTTAGAAGTAGGTGTTGAGCACTGTTTGGGAGTTGCAATTGAAGATCCCGTAACTGAGTTCATTGGCTTTTTCGATCTAGTGCCAATAACATTTGCACTCAATTCAACACTTGTGGTACTCATGTTCTCGGCAGAAATTAAAAAAACAACAACAGCTGATAAATAATAAACAAGAGGGTTTTTTCTTTGTTGTTGTTACTTATTCTTTTAAGATGTTTGTTTTAGTTTATTGTTTATACACGATTTTATTTTATTAGTTTATATTTTTGAAACTGCTAAATAGCAGGCGCGTTTAGTATATTTTAATATTTTTAATATTTTTAAATATTTTGTACGCCACAAATAAACGATTTAAGCGATTGACTGCAAGAGAAGACAAAAACACGTCTTAAGCCGCCAGACCTTGTGAAGGTTCTCCAATGGTAATTTGCCCAGCTGCGATCTCGCTGAACAGCTTAGGAGTGGCTGTGCTACCACAGATTTTCTTTACCTTCGCATCGGTTTGGGTTTGGGGAGAGTCTGTGACTCCTCCAAGACAGCCACTTCCAAGACGACTTCCGTTCTTGTCACTTCCACTAGTGCCAGTCTTGTTGGCCACTACACCAGTTTCTGTCGCTGGATGAGTATTAAAGACTGCGCATTTTTGGGCTGTTGGCCAGGAGTAGCGTTAATAGACCACGTGTCTTATTTCGTAGCTAACAAGCATCACATTGCTTTATTCAAATATCGAATAGACTAATTCTTTCCATCTGACTTTTTGGATGGAAATTTGGAAAATAACGGTTATTTTCGGTCCCTGGTTTCGGGAGATGCTAAACTCCATTCTTCAGTAGTCTGGAGTGATTAAGCTGTGACCAACCCACTGTTTACGTCTTATATGATTTGACACTTCTTAGAATAAATTACTTTGTTGAGATCGCCAGAATTTTTTTCATTTGCCATTTTTATCATATGACGATAAAGAAGTAAGTTTTTTATTAGATCAAGCCTTTAACTCTACCACTACCAGGGATTGTATCTGATGCAGTTGCCTCTTATTTGTTCGCTTTTCATTTGGAGTTCGGCAAATCTGCCAAAGTACACCATAGAATTGAAACGAGTTTTGCTTCGCTAGAAGCTAGTGTTTAACTGAAAGCTGGCTATTGGCGCAACCAGGAATATTGTTTTTGTATTATTTATGTAAAAAATATTTTAAGTCTCTATGTATTTATTGTCTTTTCACAATAAATATTTTAAATTGAGTAATTTTTTTTCAAACGTGCAATATCACATTAAAACAAGATAATATTGGATCCTTAAACACATTTTCAGGTCATACTTAAAATCAATTGCGTTTACTGATGATAACTGTGCCCTGATGATAACTGTGCCACTTTAGTTCTGTCCCCGAATTTAAATACAGTTTGTTTTTTATAATTTTTTTTTTTGTCGACAGAAGTTGACTACTTTGATTTATATTCTTTGTTTTAATTGCACAAATTAAAATAAAACATATACAATATATATTTTTGTGTCTTTTATGACAGCAGATGCCGAGGCTCAAGCTACTGAAGCTGGAGCTGAAGCCGCTGTGATGGAGGGTAACAAAGGTGAGAAACGAATTCCTATAGCATTCTTAATTATGTTTCTCGTTTGCTTTTTAGTTGTTTTACATCGCTTAATAATTTTATAAATTTATAAACAATTAAAAGATATATATTGTTGATATTTTTTAGAACCTAGTGTTGCTCCTGCCGCAGCCGATGTACTTGATACAGCAGATGAACCGTTGTTGGAAGAAATGCAAAGTGGTGGTCCCACCGGTGATACGGGAAGCAGCTCAAAAATTATTATCGCTTGGATTGTTGCCACCCAAAAAAAATGCAAACAATGTGGTGTGGAAAAGTTGTGCGGTTTTCGTTGCAAGAATCCTGAAACAACCGAAGCAGAGTTTTTGTGTGATCAGTCTTGCTGTGATGTTTTACTCGGCGCCAACCAGGGCAAATATTTTATCAGACGTAAAAAGTTCTTGGTAGAGGAAATAAGCAATGACGCTGCTGCTTCTGCTGCTGATGATAAGCTTGCTGGCAATAAGGATGGTGATGTGCAGCGCAATGCAGACAAAACATACAAATGCCTGCAATGCAAGGAATTTAAACCGTGCAAATATTTCTTCAAGCAGGATGATGAATTTTACTATATATGCAACGATGTTTGCTTTAATTTGTTGAGTGCTGAGGAACCAGATAAGTTTAAACTCAAACGTCACTCAATACGTGTACGCAACATTGGAGCGACTACATTAGTTTCATCTTCAGATACCAATGCGAAAAAATCACAACCACCTGAATCAAGAGTCGTAGCGCGTACAACAGCTGAGGCGGAAGCCGCGCGTTTGGAACGTGTTGCAAGTTTTAACCGACGTTGTGCCGATTGTTTCAGCGAAGTTACGTTGGGCGACAAGAATCTTTTGTGGGAAACGATGGACTTTTGCAATGAAATATGTTTGGGCAAATATCAACGCACTTTAGGTGCAAATTGCCAGACATGTCGTGGTGATGTACCGCATCAAGCTCTAGGAAAATATTGCGTTCGTTTTGGTTTCGAAATACGACAATTTTGTTGTGCCGCTTGTTTAAACGAATTTAAGAAGGGTCTAAAAACATGTTCCTGCTGCCAGAAAGATATTTCCTCTGGCAATGAAGGCTTTCTTGCACCTGTTGGCGATAAAGAACAATTTAAAGATTTCTGTTCGCAAGCCTGCATGCGCCGCTACGATGCCATGTGTAATCCGAAGAAGAAGATGCGTAACGATGTATGTGCAGTATGCAACAACGACAAGCCTGTGCGTGTCGAAATAATGCTGGACGAAAAAGAACACAATTTTTGTTCGAATCCTTGCTTCTCCGCATTTAAGTTTGTAAGCAACATTGTAGCTGACCAATGTGGCATGTGTTGCAAATACTTCGAACGTAAGGGTTCTGAATCATTTACAATATACACCGAACGCAGAGCCAAGGTCTTTTGTTCGCGAATCTGTCTCAATGTCTATATTATAGTCAATCGCAAGATTGTATCTTGCCAATGGTGCAAAGTGAAGAAATATAATTTCGATATGATTTACAAACAACAGGATGCTCAAGAAATTCTTATGTGCTCGCTCAATTGTCTGACACTTTATGGGGTATCGATTAATGCATTTTCTCGCACCGTTGCTAAATGCGACAACTGCACCAACTCTGCTACACCGCAATATCACTTGACTATGTCGGATGCTTCTATGCGTAACTTCTGCACCTATCAGTGCGTAATGCAATTTCAGAGTCAGTTCGCTCGTGCGCCCCTTACTTTAGATAGCAGTAATGATTCAACTCCTATTGGACAGCAACAAACACAACCACAGCCGGCTGGGGCAGCAAGCACCAACAAAAGTTCAGCTCCATTTCCAACTGGTTTACCTAAACGTGTAAAATTAAGAGGAAACCAACAGCAGCCACCTATACAGGTAATTGAATTTGTACACAAAAGTAAAATAAATTATACTAATAAAAATAGGATAAACTTTTTATATATTCACCTATTGCACGGTTCGAAAGGTTTTGAATTTTTAGCAAAAGTATATTTTATTTATTTTTTTCATTTATTTAGACATTTATTAGTGCAATATCTTTTAACAGTACAACAGATAGTATTTATAATCAACAAATTACATATATGTATAGTAAACATTAACATAAACACAAAAGTATCAAGATTAAAATCAGTGTTTGAAATTGCTTGACTATTTTCAATGCTGCAAACAAGTAAGCTACGACTACGAAAAAGGAATCAGTTAAAGTAAGAAACAAATGCGAAAAAAATTAAAGATAATTTTGCTTCAGCTAACTGCGCAGAAGGTTCTGTTTACGAAGTTAGCCAAATGAAATGCTTCGAAACGAATAGTAGCAACTGCCAGCAGCTAACTGTAGCTTTCGTTTTCTTTGCTTTGACTTTATTTTTTGTCGCTCTAGTTCTTGCAGACAAAAGAAAGAGTTAATGCGGAGTTTGAACATTTTTGCTGAGCTTGCTTAACAAACGAAAACTTATTGCTGTGGTTTGTTGCTTCAGTCATTTATTTTTTTGAAGCTTGATCATTAACGAAATTGAAATATTTTTCAATGATTTTTTTGTTTAGCGGCGCCATAATTAACAACTATTACAATGAGAGAACTTAAAAATACTAACTGACTGCAGCAAACGACAGCTATGATCTTACTGCATGATACAAAAAACTACTTTGATATATATATCTTTGATATATATATATTGATATATACTACTTTGATGTATATCTTTGTTTCATGATCTTACTGCTTGTTCATCAAGCACAGCAATCATTTTAGATTTTCAACTGCAAGAACTAGAGCAACAAAAAAGTAAAGTCAAAGCAAAGAAAACGAAAACAGCAGCTCACTGCTAGCAGTTGCTGCAATTCGTTTCGAAGCATTTTATTCGGCTAACTTCGTAATCCCCAATATCCAACTCAGAGCCTGAACAGAATCAAAAATCGTTGCGACCGACGATTGAAATAGCATAGATTCTAAGTCTGCGATTTATCGTTGCAGAAAACGAGCTGCGTATTTTGCATGTATTTTCCAACAACAACGAATCGTCGATCGCAACGATTTTTGATTAGGGCTGTTCACATTTCAAACCGCTCATCAAATCGTTTGTCAAATCCAATAGAACAACGTGGGAATTCCATGAAAATTTCACGTTGTTCTATTGTATTTGACAAACGATTTAATGAGCGATTTGAAATGTGAACAGCCCTATTCTGTTCAGGCTCTAACACGGTGATTGCCAATTGCCCTGTTCACACTCATCAAATCGTTTGTCAAGTCCAATAGAACAACGTGGGAATTCCATGGAAATTTCACTTTGCTCTATTGTATTTGACAAACTATTTGATGAGCGGTTTGAAATGTGAACACCCCTCGTTTTGTTGTTGCCTTCAATGGCAATCTGTCAAAAGCACCGAGATCGAGAGCGGATGAACACAAATCGCAGCAATAAAATTTGTTCATTTTTTGATTGTTATACATTTATTTGCAACAATCAGCAATCTGAACAGTGTTTGGCTAAATAAATTTTTGCTGGGTTTAAGTACCTAAAAAGTACTTTTGTTGAAGAAACGTAGTACTTTTTACAATAACATAATGGAAAAAATCGTTGCATAAAACCCTTATTCTTAACAAGTGAATTAATGAAGTAAACAAAGAAAAAAAGCCGACAAGAAAGTGTGTTTTTAAAAACAACAAATAGAAAACAAGAAATAAGTATATAAGATAGTACGAAATAAAGGGGAGGAAAAAAAGTAGTGTATTTCAAAGAAATTTCAAACGCAGTTTAGCAGTTTAAAGTTCATTGATTGCCAATCAAACAATCCCATGTAAGCTGGCCATTTCCGTTCTTACTTCAAGTAATTGTAATAGATTAGAGAGTGACATTTTGCATGTTATTCTTCTCTCTCGAGCTTCAAGCAACTTCAAGTTACGTCAATCGAGTACGGGAACAGACCTATTGATTTCTTCCAAGGTATATTCAACATGGTAGAGTCGTCCAAGAGAGGTGGTACCATAGACGTCAAACATAAGAAGAGCGAAAAAGACAATGAATAGGAACTTGAACCAGCGATGAAACTATAGCCACAATTGTACTATTTTTGGTACTTTCGAAATCAGACAAAAGTTTAGGCAAGTGTGTTTTTATTTCGGACTATTTAAATTTTTCGGCGATAATCAAGTTGCATGTAAATGTAATTAATGTAATTTTCAATTTGTTATGCACCTTGTTGCTTACTTTGGCATTTATTCAGTATTCTTATCAGTGCTAGAAAAGTTACTTGAACATAGTTACACTACGCCAAAAATTTTGGAAAACTTACACCATAACAAACAGCAATAACATTTTTTATAGTGACATTTTTCGTCGAATCCAAATATCGTAATGGTTTTTTTTCGATTGGCCCCACCCAATTGTTCATATAAATGGCAAAATTAAAAAAATACACTGTTGAGAGCAATAATTTACATAGACGCTTGTAAAAACGTTTATTTTCTTGCAATGAATTGTTGTATTTTGTAGAGGATAGTCAAACAAAATTGTGTAAAAAAAATTTATAAAATCTGCCAATAGTGTCAGTACTATGGTTTTTACGATCGAATGTATTAAAAACGGTTTTTTTTAGTTGCTTTTTTTAAACAAATTTTATAGTTTCAAGCCCAATATTGAGCTTAAAACGCGTTTTTAAAAATGTATTAAAAACTAATTTAATACAAAAAGCATACACTAAAGGGATACACGTACACACCTTATATGTAGATGAGTTTTTTTTTGCAATTTTATTTCTGATTCACTTTTTGGTGCACTTTTTCAAAAACAAGGCAAAATGCACTCTTAAAATTTGATCAATGTATTGCAAATTATAAATATATAAATAACATTTTTTAAATCTGCGTCTTTGTTAAAATCTATATTTTAAAAGCATGATATCAGCAAGCCTGTAATTGTTTTTATACATTTTTACGTCATTTTATCAAAAATTTAATTTAAATTCATATAATAATCTTTAAAAACTCTGACTTCCAATAACGGGGTGGTTAAAATCAAAAAACTTAATATTTTTCCAAAAGTTTGAATAATTTTTGCAAACCTTATTCATAATTAAATAAAAATCAGTTTTATTGTACTTAAAAGACCAGTTGCTTTTATGTTAAACTATTTTGAAAGTAGAAGTACCTTTTTTAGAAGTAAAGATATAAGGGAAATCGTATGCATTTTAAACATGTTTTTTTTTTGCGAACCTGAATCGTTTCGGGTCGCCAAAAAACCACGGTCTAACGGAAAAAGAAAAAAAATTCAAAAAGTTTTTGTTGTCTCCAATAATTGGGCAGTAACATATATTTTTTAATAATTTTTTTGTCCTGCTTTAGAATATTTTTTGTTTATTTTGATTATTTGAAAATTTTATACAATCTTCTTCTAGTACTATTAATGCTGAAAAGTTTTAAGAACCTATATTTTTTAATTTTTCAAAAAAAAAAACATGAAAATTGCCTATTTTCGGCCTGTCTAACCAGACTGGACCCTTAAAGTAAATAAAATTTCATTAACTCTTTTCATATTGACTGTTGAAATCGGTTAAGAAATTGGAAAGATCTTAGGCCTTCAGAAATCCCTATGGAAATGAAAAAATATTTAGTTTTTGCTTCAGCAATTTTATTATAAACGCTCATTTTTTTAGTGTAAGCACAATTTTTTAAAAAGGTACTATTTTTCTCTGCAATTAAGCATAATCTGAAAAATTCCACTTTCATCTCTTGCTTGAACACATTGAAGACAGATGATAGACAACCCAATCAGCCAAACAAGCTTGGAATAAGCTTTAAACAAGCTTAAAATCGTAAGCGTCAAGCTTGGAAAAAGCTTACGATTACTATTGGAAAATGCTTACAAGTAATTGTAGAATAAACGAAAACGATCCCTTGGAAAAATATTCCTTACTATAAGCTTAATCCAAAAGTTTCTTTACAATTGGAAATTAGTATTTGAATAAGCTTTTTCCAAGTGTTTCCTTACAATTGGAAATTAGTATTTGAATAAGCTTTTTCCAAGTGTTTCTATACTGGAAATTAGTATTTCAATACGCAACTTTTATGTACATATAAATATATGTATTTATCAAACAATGCGCAGCCATCTTAAATTGACAAATAAGAATAAAAAAGAAAATTCGCCGATACGAGAAGCTGTGTACCCGTCCTCATTTCTCACTCAAACTCGACTTGCCTTCAAGAAAACTTGCTTTGTTGCATTTTAAACCCTGAGTTGTAGTTCTTGTCCTTTAAATTCAATATTTTCTACAATTAAGTCGTGGATGGCTATGTTAATGTTAATGTTAATGTTGTGTGGTGGAGATGCGTACTGCGACCTAAATGAGATCTATTGTACCTCCTTCTCAAAGCTCCGCTGGGTTTGCGGATTACAGAATTTCATCCAGCCCTATTTCTCTAATGAATTTGAGAATATTCTTAGGTTCAAGGGATGAAACCTGCTCTAGACTCAGCTCATAATTCCCCAGTGCTAGTTTACGCCTGCGAGCCACGGCGTCGCAGTTTGTAAGTAGGTGTATTGGAGTCTCCTCTGCTTTTTCACAGAAACGGCAGTTACTATCGGTCTCTATGCCCAATTTCATCAGGTGGTATTTCAGCTTACAGTGTCCTGTAAGGAACCCCGTTAGAATCCTAAGATTCGGTTTGCCTAAGCTTATGCACAATTTTGCTCTCCGAGTGTTAAAATCTCTGAGGAGCAATTTGGATTGTCTTAGCTTTGGGAGGCTTTTCCAAAGGTTTGAACGTTTATGCCTCTCCTCCCTTCTTAGTTCTTCTTTTATAGAATGTGTGCCCAATCCGCAGAATGGTTCTGGTCCTATAAATTTTGTGGCTGCACCCTGTCGCGCTAGACCATCGGCTTCTTCGTTACCCTGTATTCCTTTGTGTCCTGGGACCCAAAGTATAGTAACAGTGTTATTCTTGCCTAGCTCGTTGAGTTTTGTTAGGCATTCCCATGTTATTCTCGATGATATCTCACAGGAAACTAATGCTTTGATTGCTGCTTGGCTGTCTGACATCACAACTATATCCTGACCTTTGTATTTACGGTCCAGATTGAATTGTGCACACAGCTGTATTGCTAGGATTTCCGCTTGGAAGATACTGGGTGTTGTCCCCATAGGTTCAAAGTGCTTGGTTCTTGGCCCGTACACCCCTGCGCCTATACCTTCCAATGTCTTGGACCCATCTGTATACCATGCTATACTATGTGGTTTCTTAACTTGCGATATCATCTCGCTGTCCCACTCTTTCTTGGTACTAAGCTTAATTCCGAAGTGTTTTTCGAAGTTATACCTTTTTACTATATCGTCTCTTGGTAGATCGATGTAGGGAGTCTGCTTTGCAATATCCTCCTTCTCTCTACTGCTGATAGTTTTACCTAAACCTGTCCCCTCTTTTGCAATGCCCAGCAGAGTTCGCTTGGCTACTCCCTCTATGACAAGGTGTAAGGGTGTTAGGTCCAGAATTACTTCTAGTGCTGCTGTAGGGCATGTCCTCATGGCCCCTGTGATGCATACACAGGCCAGTCTCTGCACCTTTGTTAGCATATTCCTCATTGTGGTTAGCTTGGTTCTCTCAGCCCATGCTATTGCACCATATGTGAGGATGGGTCTCACCATCATGGTATACATCCAGCGGAGAATTGTTGGGTTACAACCCCAGCTTTTCCCCGCCAGGCTCCTACATACCATGAGTGCGCGCGTTGCTTTGTTTATAGTTACCTCTGCATGTCTTCTCCAGAGAAGCTTTGAATCTAGTGTAAGTCCCAGATACTTTACTTCTCCTTTGAAGGGAATTTCAGTGCCATCCATTCTCATTGTTCGGAGGTTTGGCAGGCTTCTTTTGTTAGTAAAAGGTACTATGGTGGTTTTCGCTGGGTTGATACTTAATCCCACCGTGTTACACCACTCCTTTGTTACTGACAGTCCTCTCTGTATCAGGTTACAGAGTGTATCCTCGAACTTCCCTCTCGCTATTAAGGCGATGTCGTCTGCGTAACCCTGACATTTTATGCCATTCTCGGTTAGCATCGTTAATAATTCGTCCACAACAAGACTCCACAGCAGTGGAGAAAGGACTCCGCCTTGTGGGCAGCCTTTTGTTGTTTGATTCTTTTAGTGGTGTTGCCCACTTTTGTTTCTGCAGTTCTAGTGCTAAGCATTTGGCATATCCATCTGCTGAGCATATCACTTACTCCTTTTTTATGTAGAGACTTCTTCACAGCTTCGTGAGAAGTATTATCAAAGGCTCCCTCTATGTCTAGAAAGGCACAGAGTACGGTTTCTTTGTTTTTGAAAGCTGACTGGATGTTACTAGCCAACTGATATAGAGCAGATTCTGTAGATCTACCCGCCCTATACGCGTGTTGACATGGGTGCATTGGTGCCTTCTCCAGAATCTCAGTTCTTAAATAGTTATCTATTACCTTTTCCATTGTTTTAAGTACAAATGAGGTAAGGCTAATGGGTCTAAACGACTTTGATAGCGTGTAGTCTATTTTCCCTACTTTTGGTATGAAGGTGACTATCGCCCTTCTCCATTTCCTTGGGATATAGCCCAGAGCAAGGCTGCTTCTAGTTATTTTTACTAGGTGAGGCAATATAGTTTCTGCACCTTTTTGTAGAAGTGCAGGAAAGATGCCGTCTACACCTGCTGACTTGAATGGTTGAAAGGTTCTGAGTGCCCAATCTAGACGAGCCTTAGTACAAATGCTCGTTGCGAGTTTCCATTCTTCTTGATTTGGAGTAATCTGCCTGTCTGCTGTCTCATACTCAGTTACCGGTGTGCTGCCCGGGAAATGAGTTTCTAGAAGGTGACTGGCTCGTTGCTCTTCTCTAAGCGTATAGCTTCCGTCTGGCAATAGAAGTGACATTCTTGTCTCCACTTTGCCTTTAGCCATTGCTTTGTGTATCCTGGCTGCGGCTGGCGTGGAAGAAATGTCTTCGCAGAAAGTTCTAAAGCTTTGTCTTTTGGCTTTTCTGATTTCTTTATTGTACTCCGTTAGAGTCGCCTTGTAGTTGTGCCATTCTCCGTTGCGCTTTGCGGCATTAAAACTACATCGCACCTTCTTTCGGAGTCTGGTTAACTCAGCGCTCCACCAATATGTTTTGTTCTTGCCTTGTGCCCTGTTGGGCAGCTAGATTCGTAGGCATTATATACTGCATTGTTTACCTGCTCTACATAGCATTCAAGTTCTAGGATGTTACTAATTCTACTCCTAGCTTTTACGCTCTGTAGGTTTTCTTTCAGGGTGTTGGTGTAGTTGTCCCAACTGGTATTTCTTGGGTTTCTTTTGGGTTCTATCTCTTGACATTTTGCCCCAAGTCTAAACTCTATTATTCTATGGTCAGACATTGAAGGTTCCGTTGATACCCTCCATTCTCTAATCATATCCCCAACCTCTGGGCTTCCTATGGTGAGATCTAAGACCTCTTCTCTAGCCCTAGTGACAAAAGTAGGTGTTACCCCCACATTGTAAAAGTCTAGGTTACTACTTAAAAGAAATTCTAAAAGGTACTCACCTCTGGTGTTGACGTCGGTGCTTCCCCAAATTGTATGGTGTGCGTTGGCGTCACAGCCGATGATTAGTGGAAGTTGCTCTTTCCTGCAGTGCTCCACTAGCCGTTTTATCTCCGCTGGGGGGATGTTTAGATCGTCCCCAGGAAAGTATGCGGATGCGATCACTATGGCGCGGTGCTTGCCATCAGTTTCGATGTTAGTCTCGATTACTGTTAGGTCCCGCGTCATAAATTCTGAAAGACAAATATAATTAGTATTTTTCTGCATTAGGATGCATGCTCTGGGATTGCTTGTTCTGTGGTCCCAAGTTACCTGACCCTCTCTGCAGTAGAGGCCACTGACTTTTCCCCTGTAGCACCAGGGTTCTTGGATCAGCACGAAGCCCAGTTGTTCTGTGGTAAACCTCCGAGCAATAACTGCTGAAGCAGCTTTTGCATGGTGGAGGTTTACCTGGGCAAATTTCGTGCTGGTTTCTGTGCCGATCGTCATAGCACCGCGCTGCTGCCCCGATCTTCTTCAGGCAGCATTGCTCCTACCTCAGTTGAAGATTCTTTACTACCATCAATCGAGAGAGCGGCGAGGTTCATGCCCTCTGCCTGATCTCCGATTGAAGGTGTTGCGGTGATGACCGAGACGGAGGCGAACTTCTCCGTGACAACTTCACCAGTTATTTGTGTTGGTGGCGTTGCGTCTCTCCCTTCATTGGGAGTTACAGACGTAGTTTCTGTGGACGTAGCTTCTGTTACCACTATCGACGTTGCAGCTGTGGGCGCTACAGCTGTGGATGTTGCTGCTATGGACGGTTTGGTCGTTGGGGGCGATTTTGTGCCCAACACCGGAATGGTTCCAAAGCGAAAGCTGATAGTTGAGCCCCGTGACTTGATAGTTTCAAGTGACTCCCTATCTATTGAGAACGTAAGCATGTGCCCACTTCCCTCATCCTTAGAGCTCAGTATCTTCCAATACTTCGTATTGAGACCATCGTTCTGGGCGGCAATTAGTCCCATCGATCTATTGATCTCCGTACTTGAGCTTCTTGGCAAGAACATCCTAATAGTATGCCCTTTTGGAACCTCCTCCCCTAGGCAAGCCATCAGTTCTAGCCCTTTCCAGTGCTCGAGCTTTGGTGCTGATGCTCGCAGCCATTCTGCTGTTGAGGGATTCGAACAGTCGACCAGTAACATGCCCGGACGGAAGTGAATTCCCTCAAACTGTAGCTTGGTGGACCAGCCCTTCACTACTTCGCTCAGTATGGCTTCTTCTAGCTCCGAGAGCTCATCCGGACTTAGCATTTGCCGGGGGTATTCTTTGGGTAGGACCGCAATTTGTATGCCTTTTGTTATGCTGGCATAGCTGGTCCTCTTTTTCAGTGGTTCTGGTTTGGGTAACTTGGCCCCAGGTTCTGACCTACTATTACTCCCAGGAGCTATTTTTATCTTCTTGCTCTCTGGGCGTTGAGGAGGCGTTATCTCATTACAACTCCTCTTCGTTGTCTCTGGTAAGCCGGTGATTCCCCGATGCTCCAACGCTTTTTCACGAGCTACTTCGGGTGCCATGCCCTGTTCCAGGTAGCGCAGATACCATCTTACGCCCGCTCCACTTAGACCAACTCTCAGTGGGTCGTCTAGTCCTCCTGGCTCCCCACGCTGAGGAAGATGGACAAGGCGACGTCTACTATGGAAGGGCTTGTGTGTGTGCCCTTCTTTTGTTTCCCTTTTCTGTGCTGCTTCCTTGGATGTGGACGCAGTTTCCGTACATGGGATTCTTTTCGGAGCCGATGTCGTATCTTCCCGGTGTTTTTCCGGGGGCATTGTGACAGGATTATATCTCCTAGGGCTCGAAGTTTTCCTTTGGTGGCTCGTACTAGGCCTTTGATCGTTGTGGATGTTATGCTCCACTCGATCTCTGCCGTACGGGTTCCTCCTGATCTGTGTTCTGCAGTGTCTGTGATCATCTTTATGGATTTTATGCTCCACCTGATCGCTTCTGCGTGAAGTCCTATTGACTTGAGTTCTGGTTGGCGGAGGAGGATTACTCCTAACTTTGGTGCCCTGCTTTTGACCTTCTCCTTGGAATCTCTGTTCCATAAGGTCTGCTGCTCTGCTTGCAGTGATTTCCCGCAAGTCTTCTTGTTTGTTGTGTTTTTGTTTTTTGGTTGTACTCATAATCTTTGGTTCGACCGGTAGCTCGTGTCCGAGGACAAAAACGTCGCAGTCTATTTGTTATGGCTGGGAAAGGGTGGTCGACCATGCCAGAGCCCGCATACCATGGTAAGGCCACAGTTACTTCACGAGGCGGCCTGTTATCGTGAAGGCGCCGTTCCAATACAGTCGGTATACCCCCTGACTGCAAACCATCCAATGGGCACGGTACGCATGACACCCTGGATTAGGGGGGAGTAACTTTTAGTTCGCCACAAGACCAAGACTGTAGGCTCCGCAAAGCTGTAGGGTTATGCCCAACAGGGAGGAACTGCTCCCGCCGGCAGCATTGCGTCATTGCAGCTTAAGCCCCTACATCGCTTCAAGATTGTCACTCGTCGTAGGGGATGGCTATGTTTAGTTTCCATAATTGTTAAATGTAGTAAACAGCAAAGAAAGTGAAAAGAACCACGACCGAACCCGGACTCGAACTGGCGACGTCTGGGTTGATAATCTGATAAACTCTCCACTAGACTACACAGGCCAACAGTTAACAGCAATCGCAAATTTTAAGAGTTGCAAAATTATTACCTTGGCTAACATTTTGCAAGTATGATTGGAAAACACTTAAAGCAAGTCTTTCCAAGTATTATTGTACAACACTTACTTTATTTACGCAATAATTCTACAAAGCAACTTCGAAATTTACTACCTACGCAAGTGTTTTACAAGCGTGCTTGGAAAAGGCTTGGATTTTGCATTGTATGTAAGCTTAATCCAATCACTAGTCCTAAATGGCTGATTGGGAACTGATTGTGAAAATATTGTGGAACAAGCAACGTTCCAGCGATTGCATATTTCTTCACGAGGCACACTAAAAAATGAGCCATTTTCTTTTTAAAAGGCTTTCGACAAATTGCACAATTTCTTGGCGTTTAATTCTATCAATTAAATCAACTTAAATCGCAAACATTCACAACACAATTGCAATTGACAAGTTTTGTTATTTGCTTTGTTTTTGTTCGTAAACAACTGAATTTGACAGCTAAGGTACCCATCACAAGAGAGGATTGTATCTACTAACACTACCTCCTTATATATACCTTGATTTCTTCCACTTGTCTGCCAACTGAAAAAAGAAATTGAAGAATAATGGAAAAAAAACACAGCCTTTAAATGCAAATTTTGAAGTTTAAGAGGGTTACACAGGGTAAACAATTTTCTGCGCAGCCTACGTTACACATGAAAAAAAATCCACACAAAAACACATACACAACAAAGTGCCAGTTTACATTAGCTTCAATCAACCGACTCACCGAATGTAAAATTAAAGTGAGTCGCAAAATTTTTAAAATTTTTAATACTCTTGTCTCACTTTATTCACCTTCCCACTTCCTCATCACTTCTGTAGACTTCAAAGTGAGTCGCTTGAGTGAAGCTAGTGTAAATTGGCACAAACGAAACTAATAGCGCATTCTTTTCTGGAAAAATTCTGCATTTTTCTGACCTCTTCAAGAATTGTGCATTTTTTCCGTTCTTTTCATAAACAAATGTTGTCCTCAAAATAAATCCTGTTCTTTTCTCGAAAAGTCTGACCGCAAAACTATAACAAATTAAAAACTTCGGCGGTTCTGCATTCTGCTCTTTAGTAATACCAACATAAAACAAAAAAAAAAAATAATTTTGACATCAGTATTGTATGCTGTGGCAATTGTGAGAAGCAAAAAGTTGGAATTTTGAAAAATTTTTCAAATATATTCCAAAAACAATTTTGATTAAGTGGTTAGTTTTATTAAAACTGAACAGCTCGATGAATATTTGTTAAAAATTCAATACAGTCGGCACTATACATAACCTCAGTTGTAAATACATCGGAATTCAAAACAGCAGTGCAGCCAATATCAAATAAAAAAAATGTTGCATTTTTCCGTTCTTTTCTCAGCTCAAAAGAGGTCAACATTCTGCAAATTCAGGTCAGAATCTAAAAAATTCTGCATTCTGTGAGGTCAGAATTTTTTCAGAAAAGAATGCGCTATTACAAAATGAATCTGATTGGCTTATTGGGAAACAAACGAAATACAAACAAAGAAACAGTCAAACTACTATCAAAACAAATCGAGCAACGTAACTGTTGTTTGTGCAAAGAGGTAAAACGGGAAAAACGATACTGAAAAATATATTTACTTTGTTGTGGACATGCGTTTTTTTTTTTAATTATATTTATTTCTTATCAATAAACCAATTTTGAACAAGAAAATTACGATATTTTAAAATCCGTACGCCCTATATAATAAATTGTGACTAAGATTTTATCATAGTTTTTATTCTGTCACTTGTCGAGCACAACCAGTACATGCATTTGAGTCGGGACATACGCAATGCGTAATCTGCAAATATATAATTCTTCGATTTCCTTTTATGGGCACTTATGGCGGCGGAATCTCTTATTAACATGCAATTACAATAGAGTTCAGCTATCAGTGAAATATCTCAAAGACATCGATAAAAGTGATCCAAAACAATCACTTTTGGAAAAATTTACCCACCATAATATGGGTTGGGCTCAGGGAAAATACAAGACATAACAACTAACCATGCATTTACATGGAGGTTCTCATACATTAGTTTTTAATCTACTTTTGAGTTGACCTTTCGACAAGCTAACATCAAAAACGCTACAGTTAACAAAGGTACTTATGCGATTTAACAGAGCAGTTAACCCTTTATAAGGCAGAATGAATATCTTTCCCACCAACATAAGTGTTACATTTCAAGTATAAGTATACAATATAAGTAAAATATTCTCACAGAGTAGCTCACCAAAAATTTTGGTGCTAACATATCAGCTTTGCCTTATAAAGGATTAACATATAATTTGTTCTGCTAAATGATAAATAAATCAAGTTTTTAGCGTTTCTACTGCTTCTACGATTAGTTTTAAAATTTAAAAGGGAAAGAATTTCTGGAGAATCGAAAACACCAATTATGAGTTAGTGTTAGTAGACAATATCAGCAGATGTCCTTCTCTCACTTGCATTTTTATTAATTTTAAACGATCCGAACATGGAGGAATTTTAAATGTATCAGTTAGGCTGAGTTCCGTAATGCATTTGTGCAGTGCATCAGTGTGTTTTATTTTGAATTGGTCCAAAGTTTATTAACCAAAACTGCGCAACTATACTATTTTTAAGAATATAAACAGAGCTGCGCAGTTTTCGTATTTAAATTAGCCCGAATTGAAAATAAAACACACTGATGCATTGCATAAATGCATTTAGGAACTCAGCCTTAAAGCCTAACTAAAATCGACGAGTCGCTACGTAAAGAGTGAAGACGAAAATGTTCGCTTAAATGCAATTCAATGTTTCTGTCAGAAACTCATCAAAACTGAACGAAACGGTTTGACAAAACATTTTTTTAGATAAGAACCGAACTTTTAGCGTCTCAACTCGTCATCAACAGCTGTTCAAGGTATGCGACATTTTTTCACTCATAGTTCAACAATTTTAATAATCAACAAAATTATGATTCCACTTTAATTGAAAGCTAAAATACACTCTGTTTGCAATTAATCAGCTGTTTCAGACGAGTTGAGCAAATCGTTTCATTTTGGGTTAAATGCCAAAACACACGTAACAAGTTTAGACATTCCTCAGGTGGCTATCGTCTCGTTTCGTCTATTTTGGTCTTTATATGTTATTATATTATTCTTGCCTAAAATGAGCAAATGTAAATTATCGAAACTGAACGAAACAGTTTGACAAGATGTATTATTCCGTAAGAACCGAACTGTTAGCGTAGCAACTCGTCAACAGTAGCTGTGCAGAGTGAGTTTTTATTTTTTTTTTCATCAATTAGTTTACAAAGTTAAGTGTTTTTTTTTTAAAAATATGAGAGACAATTTTCATCAATTAGTTTACAAAGTTAAGTGTTTTTTTTTTAAAAATATGAGAGACAATTTTACCAATAAATAACACTCGATTGCCAACTGATCAAGCTGATTCAGACGAGTTGAGCAACTCGTTTAATTTTGGGTTAAGTCCGTAAATATCCGTAACGAGTACAACCGTTCGTCAAGTTGCTACCTTTTCGTCTATTTTGGTTGGGTCTTCAGACGAGTTGAGCAACCCGTTTCATTTTAGGTTAAATACGTAAACATCTGTAGTGTGGTGGCAGTAGCCTACTGGTAGAGTGTGTGCCCTGTAAGCTAAAGAACCGCGGTTCAAACCTAGCTCAGGCAATGCTTTTTCAATTGAATTAATCCCCCCTATTATGAATTTTTATACGATAGACGCTTGCAAGCGTATCGTAAAAATCTAACTTTCGAATTTTCGTTTTCATACGCCCGATAGATATGCTATTGTGAATGACAGTGATTTTTGCTTACATTTTGCTGTGAATTCAAGAAAAAACAACTTAAATTCTCACTTCAAAATAATAAAAGTTACAAAATAAAATATATAAATATGTTTCCGACGTTCCATTGAGTTCTTTGCACAGCATAGATGCTGTAAAAGGAAAGCAGTTGAGGGATGCTTCCATTTGGAGTTTTCTTCCATTGAAGTGGCAAGACGCTCCAGTTGAGTTTTTGAGCTCACAACTCTTGTCCAGAAAAGATCGCATTGATTTTGCTCAAATCCTGTTCAAAAACTTATTTCTATCACTTTAATGCTAACATATCTCGAAAAAAGATTAAAAATGCATATATAATTTCAGCTATTACAAGAATATTTAGTCGCTTGCAAGCGTATGAAATTGAACATCTGATCCGATACGTATCGTTTCGTAATACTATTTGTTTCCGATAAACGATAAACGCTATCTGTCGGATTTAATACGACAAATGTAAGTTCGTAATACCGCATAACAGAATGCAAGCGTTTATCATATGAATTCGTAATAGGGACCTTAAAATTCTTATTTTAAAGTTTCCAGAAATCTTGCTTCAAAGTTTTCAATCGCTATATAAGTTATATGAAAGGGCCTTTTGTTTTTGCATCATATCTTTGGTTACGGTCATGCTAGTAGTTCTAGATTTTGTGTGATCATAATGATATATACGTGGAACACAACTATATCAATAACTCAATTGTCTTAAATCGACTTAAGCTATTGTTGCTTATCGACACATATTAAAAATAATATATTCAAGAAAAACGCAAGCGCAGATTTTATCTGCTTGACAATTGCTTGAACGCTTAAGCTTTGATCGTTCTGTAGGTAGATGAATACATATTTTACTGCACAAACACAATCTCAAGTGTGCAAAGCTGCCCGACACTGCTTAAGAATATCAAAAAGTCCCTAAAAAACCCCTAAAAACATAAAACCCCTAAAAAAATCCCATTCCACTTTTTTGCCCTTAAATTTAGGGAGAAACCCTAAGTTGGGAGCACTGTTACTTTATCTCTTTATGCCACGTCGCATGTTGTTGTCGTTGCTTAAGGCCGCTTTACATTGTCGTATTGTGTGTAATAAAGATCTGCATGAATGTTTTGCTTTTCTGCCAATTGAAAATGATTCTAGAAGAGAACTCTAATTGAGAGTAAATTCAAGCAACGAAACGAATATTATTCATTCCATTCGTTATGCAGGCAACGAAACGAAACTAAACAAACAGCCTCAATAAACGAATAGAATACAATAAATCGAAATTTACTCTGATAACTCTATTATTATGGAGACATTCCAATTAGGCAATAGGGCTGTTCACATTTCAAACCGCTCGTCAAATCGTTTGTCAAATCCAATAGAACAACGTGGGAATTCCATGAAAATTTCACGTTGTTCTATTGTATTTGACAAACGATTTGATGAGCGATTTGAAATGTGAACAGCCCTATTGTCTTGAATTTCGTTTGTGAATGTATGTATGTATATTTTAATACATTCAGTTTTAAACATACACTTACATCATCAAAATTCATTTTTTTCACCCTATTCCTCTTACAAATGACGCACACACACTGAAACCAGTGAAAGAAATTCTTCTCTATCATATTACAAACAAGACATTCCATTCATTCCATTCCATCTCTCATGTTTCATTTCTCTCATGTCTCCATACTCTCTTGTCTCCATTTTCTCATTATTAACATTCTAACGACTACAACCACTTTTTGTGGAAGCGTGTTTGAAAATTTGAGAATGTGTTGAAGATCGTTTCAAACATACCCGTGCAGACCTTTAGTGTGTAACGACATATGAGATAGAAATGTATTGTCGAATTTCATCATACTATCATTTTTAATTTTAGTATGAAGAAGTTAATTTTTCCATTTTAGACTATCTCACAGAGTCACATCACACTTATATACTTTACTCTGTACTTAAACTTGAAAATTTGTGCAATGAATTGGTTGTACATGCATTCAAAGCCTCGCCAAAGTTCAATAAGCTGTAAAACCGCTTCCTTCTGCCATTCCATCTGAAAATGCATTACGAGTTTAAAATTACTGGTCGGATAGAATGTGTAATGAATAGGGCTGGGAATCTCATGCATAAAAAAATCGAAAATATGTGCATAAAACATGCACTTAAAACTCTAAAATATGCGCTAAAAACAAGTTAAATATGCAATTGATAATATTCTAATATATGCGCAATAAATGTGCAAAAATATTCTCTAACATTCGAATGCCATTTTAAGATGCCCATCTCTAGAGATTCCCAGCTCTAGTAATGAAATTAGAAACAAACCTAAAAAATAAAATGAAGTACGACATGCCAAAAGAAGCAAAACAGATTCGAACACACTTTGTTCTCTGTTGTTTACACCATCTGACATTCTATTACACATGAAAATGTTGACATGTCGTAACACACAGTAGAACAATGTAAAGCGGTCTTTAAAGCATGGTAGAACTACGAGGTAGGCCTGGATTGGAGTAAAAAGTAAGCTAAATTTCATAGTCCGCTTTGCCTTTGCTTGAATGCTTGCCTTTATCATTTGCCGTTTATGGCACCCTCACAACTTTGTTATTGGAAAACTTGAGGATTGAGGAGCTATATTAATCCTGGTAAACCTTGTAACTCTATAGGGCTAAATGCATAATTTGCATGTACGCATCGCTTGCTTTGATACATGTTTTGTGAAATACATAAGGGCAATTTACAATCTTGTGCATTTGAGATTGCAAATTTATGCAATTGTAAAAATTTGCCACCAATTGCGAACGGTCTTTTTCAGTTTTCTTGCAACCCTTGTTGCAAAACATAAAATTTATAGCTGATCGATGAAAAGCAAAATGGAAAACCTGAGCAGGATTTGCACAGGATTGTGAACAGCCCTATAGTTATCATGCATTAGAGATGTATTTATTACTCAACACTTATAAATCACTTGATACGAAACTCGAATACCGAAAAAAGGTACTCAATGCTTTGGTTTTCCCCTCAAAAGCTCTGTGGCATATTTTGAGAGTAATGCTATGTTCATACTGAGAGCTAAATGCGCATTTAGAGCATTTACTATATATATTTGTCCCTGTTACTCCTACATCGAGTAAAGGACATTTAACTGTCAGTGTT
The DNA here is from genome assembly GCA_963920525.1 of Dichetophora obliterata. Taxonomy (NCBI): domain Eukaryota; kingdom Metazoa; phylum Arthropoda; class Insecta; order Diptera; family Sciomyzidae; genus Dichetophora; species Dichetophora obliterata. Next base: position 83,295,700 of record OY986435.1, on the reverse strand, counting down.
AACAAATCATTAAATCAAATTTGTAATTGTTGATATTTGGCAATTTCATAATTGCAAACTAATTTTTGCAATTTCATAAAAAATATCGATTAGTATCGAGTACTGAAAAGGTGTATGTTTATGCATCACTAGTAAGCATGTGAAATTAAATAATTTTTTCAGCTGTTTCTGAAATGCCAAAGCCTGGATGCTTGCACAAAAGTTGCGAGTTCGCCAACTTTTGCCATACTTTTTTATGCTTGAGGCGTGCACGCAATTATGTGCGCCATCTCATAAGCTTTCGTGTTTTCATCTTATACGTCAGATGCTTTGCCGCATGCATGCGACCCATAGCCCTTACAATTCAACCTAAATTGGTGCGTCCGCGTCATTTATCTGTTAAAATTGGATAATGCACATACATTTTGTATGAAGCCTACCGAAATACGCAACGCACTAGCGCAACTCGATTCGATTTTCCAATGTTGACAATGCGTTCGGTAGTGAAGTTGGCTACATCAAATCCTACGTTGCCATGGCGAGTTGAGCCTGAGTTGGGTTTTTGTCAAGTTGAAAAAATGGCGTTTCTAGCTCAAAAGTGTTTCCATGCACATCATCGAGTCTAGTTGGACCTCGTCCATTCCGTTCGCCATTTTTTCTTAGTATAAATGTGTGCGTTCAGAAAGAGCCAATGTAACGGTATGTTACATTTTATGTCAGCGCAGTGGCAGAAATAAAATAAAATTAAAAGTAATCAATAAATTCAATAAAACCTTGCTCAACAGTTGAACAACTGTTGCACCTTCCGAACGCATTCAATCGAATTCAGTTGAATATAACAGTTTCATGGAGTTTTGTAGATTTAACGAAATTCAACTCGACTCGCGTTTCCATGGGAAGTTAAACCCTAGTTACCCCAACTCGCTATGGAAACGTAGTAAAAGAGAACGAAAAGAAAAACAAGAACAAAGACAATGGGTGCGTTTACAGAACTTAATTGTTTGCAACTGTTGGGTAAAAGTCTTGTGAACGGCAAGTATTATTTCCGCTACTCACATGTCTCTATTTCTCCACGATTTATTTTTCCGCTACATTTACTCAACATGTATTTTTCAATTGCAAAGTTTGACATTTGGAACTGATAGTATTAAACTTCGAATAACACAAAATTGGGTGAGAATACAATTTATCAATATATTAATTAATTACACCTTTTAATTAAAGAAATAAGTGGATTTTTTGTCAATTTCTGTAACTGTGTTGACAGAAAATGCAAATCACCGTTTACGAGATTCACAAAGTTGCGAAATGTGGTACATGTTGATTTCTGTAAACGCAGCCAATGGCTGCATTCTATCCGGAAAAGCAAGTAACATATTGAGGAACTTTCGGGCTGAATGGTATACGCTCACAGAACATGTTCCTTGAGCTGTTACAACTTATATAGCGAAAAAATTCTATGCTACTTCGCTACCTGAGCGCTTTTTCGGGTAGAATCTTTCCAATGATTGTTGAAATTCACGCATCATTCAGTTTCGGTAGCGCTAGTAGAACATTTGCCTGGCGCTTTTAAACGCAACGCAATGCGCACCAATTTAGGTTGGACTGCTTTGAGTGCAATGTTTTTATTTACGATCATAGGAGCAGGAGTTTTTATTTACGATCATAGAATTAGAGAGAGTATATGCATTTCGTATATGAATTAGTATATGCATTTCGGAGAGACAGACTGGTGGAACTGTCAAAACGAAGTTGACAGCTCATACAAAATCTAAAAAGGATGAGAATGCGATAAAAAAGCAAAAATAGGCAAGAATAGCAAAATGCTTGAGTTTGACAATTCTGGCTATGAGAAAAAGAGAGCAGTCAGAAATGCATACACCTTTACTTGTTCTACCATGTTTACGATATGACTCGTCTGTCGAAGTGACAGCCCTGTAAAAGTAATAGATTTTTGTCATATTACTGTCTCGCTCTTGCACATTTTGCAAGGAAAAGAATGAAGAAGTTTAAAAAAGTAGGTTATTTTTTAAAAAATGTTCTATTAAAATGTGAAAGAATTAAGAGTTTGTAAATATTCTTCGAAATTTCTAAATAAATAAATAATGCAGCTTATAACGAAAAAGCCTTTAAAACTTTTTAATAATTTTCAATTACAGATCAAACTTCCCACTAAAAACAACGCGGCATCGAAAAAGGGGCCACAGGTTCCGGTTATATCAACCGTTTCCTCATTAGCCAGTGGTGAAACTGAGACCATGATTGGCAATGTAACTGTGCGTCGTAGTCGTGGTCGGGGTCGTAAAATTGAGTCTCCTCCGCCATTACCAGCACCTCCTGTTGTTGTGGCTACACCTGCCACATCAACGACAACGTCTAGTGGCCGTGGACGACCCAGGCGTAATGTAGACTACACTCATTCACCTTCACCAGTGTCGTTATCACCTCCACGTATGTCTAGCAAACGTGGTATAGCAGCTGCGGCTTCGGCATTAGCAGCCACCGTGCCGCCTGCTCCAGCACCACAGATACAGATTCAAGAAAAGATAACAGTACAGACAGAAACAAAAATTGTTACCGTTCCCCCATACCCACCAGTAGTACGCAATGTACTGACAAGCTGTAAACCACAAACGGTGACTGTTGGATTTCAATGTGAACCCACAACCAGAACTACGTCTACACAAACAGGCAAAGACTATTCAAATAAAGTGCTGATTCCGGTGCCAGTGCCAATATATATACCTCAACCTATGTATATGTACTCCGCACCATTTCCAGTGCCCGTTCCAATACCACTTCCGATTCCCGTGCCCATATTTATACCTACTTCGCGGAACTCTGCACAGGGCATACTAAAAGAAATCAAAAAGATCCAGGACAAAATGCCGGCCGATCCATTTGAAGCAGAGCTGTTAATGATGGCCGAGATGGTAGCCGAAGAAAAGCGCGATTCAGATTCAGACTCTGAAGACGAAATTAAACCCGATCCCGGCGTGGTTTCTTTGCAGTATGATAACAATGTGCAACAGGTGGAGGTAGCGAACAACTCGTATGGCGAAGATGTATTGCAAATGGCGCTTAAAATGGCAACTGGTGAATATGAGCAAACCACAGTTGACTTGGAATCAGCAATGACAACAAATACCATAACGAATCCACCGCCAGGCATGGTGAGTCACGATGATTCCATGAGTCACATGAGTTCACATCATATGCAGCAACAGCATATGTTGGAAGCTCAACGGTAAGATTAAAATTTTGATTGCTTTCGGAAAACTTAAATAATTTTTATCATATTTGTTCAAACAGAGGTGGTCGTGGACGCAAGCGTGGTGCTTTAACCACACCTGTTGCGCCACGTAACAATCGTTCGCCGGTGAAGCGACAACGACTACAAGAACTGGACTCTTCACCACAACCACCGCCACAGAACATGCAGCCAGTGGAGAAACCAGACGCGAATATGTGTTTGAAATATACGTTCGGTGTTAATGCTTGGAAACAATGGGTCATGACTAAGAATGCAGATCTTGAAAAGAGTTCAATAAGAAGACGACCCTTCAAGACCGAGTTATTGCAAATGACCGCAGATGAGCTGAACTATTCATTGTGTTTGTTTGTTAAGGAAGTTCGGAAACCGAATGGTACTGAGTATGCTCCGGACACAATTTACTACTTGGTTTTAGGTAAGGCTTCGAATCGAACTTGTACAAATATAATTCTATTGATTGATTTTTTAAGGTATACAACAATATCTCTATGAGAACGGGAGAATAGACAACATCTTTACCGATCCATACTACGAACGTTTTACTGATTGCTTAGATGAAGTTGCTCGTAAATTTTCTGTACTATACAATGACTCCCGTAAGTTCAGATCAGTATAATCTTAACAAAGCAACTTTTAAGCATTCGAAATTCATTTTCATCTTTTGTAGAATATATTGTGACACGTGTGGAAGAGGAGCATTTGTGGGAGTGCAAGCAATTGGGTGCACATTCGCCTCATGTGCTCTTAAGTACATTAATGTTCTTCAATACAAAGCATTTCAATTTAACGGTAAGTAAAACTGCAATTAAAATTATTCAATTCAAAGTATTAACATTTGTGTGAACTTTTTATTTTTTTGCGCATAAAACAGACTGTGGAGGAACATATGCAGTTGTCGTTTTCACATATTATGAAACACTGGAAACGATCAGCACAAAATGCTAAATCAGCCGGCACAAGAAATGTTTTATTGCGCTTTTATCCGCCTCAGGCAGGTCTTGGTAAGTTAAAGGTTAAGATAAACTGAAGTTATTATTTAGACTTAAATGTTCTCTTCCACTTTTTATCAGATGCAAATCCACGCAAGAAGAAAGTGTATGAGCAGCAGGAAAATGAGGAGAATCCTTTACGTTGTCCAGTGCGTCTTTATGAATTTTATCTCTCAAAATGGTGAGTTTGCAATGGAGATGCTAATGTATGTTCATATATCTAATATTTTGAAATTTTTTTCACTTTCAATAAGTCCGGAGAGTGTTAAAACACGTAACGATGTTTTCTATCTGCAACCTGAACGCTCCTGTGTACCCGATTCTCCCGTTTGGTACTCGACACAGGCACTCAGTCAAGAATCACTACAAAAAATGCTGCATCGCGTCAAAATGGTTAAGGAAATCAATATTGCGCTTCTGACAAGTTAATTCATTACACTCTGGAAACGATTTCTTCAGATATAATGTTGTATCAACGCTTGCGTTAAGTATGCAAAACAAAAAATAAAATTATTGTTTTTAACATTGATGTTCGTACAAATGCAAAATTATAAATTTAATAATATTGATGAGTAATACAATCTTATACTAATAATATAAATATAACTACCTACATACAATAACATTAAAAATCCGACACAGTTATAAATAAAAACTAATTCTGAGATTTTTAAGAAATCTATTTTTTGACAAACTGCTGAGTCTTGTGTCATTTATGAAAGTATTACGATTTTCTTAGAAGGATATCATCATTGTTAAGACTTGACAGTTAACGTTGTATGATTTTTTTTAATTTTTTTATAATTGGATTAGGATTTGGGCATAGCACAAATCAATGAGGGTCTTCATAAACATTTGAATAATTTTCTCAATTTATGCTTGTTCGCACTACAAAAATGATTATATCACTTGCCTAGAGTTCGTTTTAGCTGTTCGATTATACATGTTATGCAATTATGTTTTTTCAAAAAAAAAAAAAACAATATATTCGTTGAACAAACAGAAATAAACTTATAATAAGCACTTAAAAGTTTTCAAATATTTTAACATTTTTTATTTCCAGCTAATTAGAAGTAAAAAATAATTAAACATTGATAACATGTGTTTTTTTAATATTTCAAACACTAGTTACTTAGTATATATATATATATATATATAGAGATATTAGAAATTATTTTCCTCTTCTATTTTTCTTTAATTTTTTTAACCTAAATTTTTTTAATGAATTTCATTTATATACACATAAGTATATAGTATATGTAGCAGAAGTAATCTTAAAAGAAATATAACTTTAAAGGTGACATAAATAATATTTTTTATATTATAAAAAAAAATAAGCGTTCGCAACATTAAAACTTTTGTCTATTGTTTCTTAAAGTTAAGAAATATTTTAGATGTTTTGATGTGTATTTTTTCTTTTTTTAAATTTAGTCCCTTAAGCAACCTATGTAAAATATATTACACAATAAAAGGTAATTATTATGTAACGAACTGTTTAATGCTTTGTTCTTAAAAAATATAAAATTTTGAATTTGATTCAAACAAAACGAACAAAAAAATAAGCGCTCAATGAAAACCAGGGGTCGAAAATACCAGTTATTTTTAAAATCTTATGGAAAAAAAATCAGTATGTTAAAATCACTACACAAAATTACTAAATATACCAAAATACTTTTTAATTCTTCACTATTAAATATACAGCCCTATCATGAATAATTTTTCATGCGTAATCGGAAAAGGGAGTTTACGTATTTAAGATAAAGCTCAAGAAAATTTTTGGAAATTCTTAATACAAATTTCTTCTTGAACGGCTTATCGACAAATTTGCGTTAAAAATTACTAAAATGTTCTTGAGCTTTATCAAAAATGAACACTCCCTTTTCCGATTCCGATTTTACTCACAAAATAAAACTTGTTTTTGAGCTTTATTTTTTCCTCACGAAGTAAAACTTATTTTTTAGTTTTATTTTTCCCTCACAAGTAACAGTTATTTTGTATGCTTTATTTATATAAAACAGACATTTTAAACATATGTATCTACCCGGAAAATAAAGTAAGATAAATTGCAGAGCTAAGAAAAACCAGTTTTAATTACAAGTGATATTAACACAATACAGAACATCCAGTATACGAAGAAACGTAATACTCCTTACTTAATTATTAAAATGAACAAAAAGCGAGGTACCGTAAGTAACTGTTATCAAAACATTTTAATTAAATATTCATAGTTTTGCAAATATCGTAGACACGTGAGGTCTGTATTAAAAGAAACCGTTATAATATACAAAAAAGTTCCAAAATCCAACTTTAATTGTAATTTTTGGACAGAAAAACAAATTAAATGAAACTCTTAGAAAGTGATACTTATTTTACTGACAAAAAAATTTCGATCACAAAAGTATTTTTACTTCCAACTAGCGTAGCCAGATGGTTAAAAAAAAACTAAATTAAAAAAAACAAACCTTTAGGCTTGAGCAAAAGGTTTTCTATACGATTTTAGACCGTTCGTTTGCGAAGGTGTAAAATGCATAGTTTGCACAGTATACGAGGGTTTTGCGTGTTTAGATGAATACCCATAGTAAGTATTTGTACATTTGAATAGCATTTTATCACATTTTTCTTTTTGAATTTTAACTTTATTAATTTTTGTAGAATGACCGTAATTTCTTTGTACATTTTCTAAGTTTTGTTTTATTTACATTAAATACTGAAAATATTCTTTCTACGTTTGCAACAGCTGCTGGAAAACATAGAGCAATAGAAATAATTTTTCTCAAAAGCGGAAACTATCATCGCTTCTTTTTATTTTTAAAATAGTTTCCCAAAAAATTAAATATTACTCGTAAATTGAAATCGTTAAAATTACTTTGATGTAATTCGCGCCATTCTTCTTCACCTCCTTGCAATTCTTCAATGATTATAACATCTGTCAAATGTCAATCAACGAGTATATTATAAGAGGCTTCACTCGTCGCTCGTTCGTTTTTACTCGCTGATATTAGCCATCCATCGACAGAACAGGATATTTTGATGGGGTCTCTTTGATAGATCGCTGTAACTTTGTTAACCCTGGAAGGACATGTTTTGTCGAATCGACAACGCATGGTCACATTTTATCGCTTTTCTTCCTTGTTTTTGTTTGTTTTGTTCTCATTTGTCGTATAGCGTAAATCGTAGTCTAGCTGTTGGTGTGCGCAAACGTACAGCCAAATAAATAGTGTGTAGGTATGATTTTTAAGAATTGGCGTCGTCGAAACGACGAAGCATGTCTTTTATGTGACTTTTGCATTTTTTATATTATTCTTTTTATATAAAAATTTGCCATATTTTCCGTAATAATATCAGATTTGTACAGTTAAAATGGAAATTTTGCAGCAAAAAATTAATAAAAGTTGAGGAAATAGAAAAATTTCTGTCGATTTGTGACGACAACGAATTCGACGATGAATTGGATTGCAACAACGATAGACTAAGTAGAGAGGACTCGCAAAGTAATCTGGACAACGACTTGAACGATGAGCCCTACAACAATTATGAGGAGACTATAAGAGGAGACAAAGAATTAAGCTTTGAAGATTAAAGCTTGTCAGAGGATTCAAGTATCTTGGACGGTGACGATGTACCGCTTGCTTAAGGAGGCTTCGATACATTTGATCACATGTGTAGCGTTATGTGATGTTCACTAACAGATAGCCAATATGTCAATTCTATGGTTTTCTGAATATGGCTTTCATTAATGCTTTATTATTTATGCGAACAACATGTTCTAAGCAAATCAAAAGACCTTCAATCGTGCCGTTTTAATGAAAATGAACACTTTTCACTTATTAAAGTTCCATTATATAATAGGATACGGATTCCAACTTTGCCGACAGCGGTGCAAAACAGCAACGAAACAGTGAATGGCTGAAGAATGATCGAAATCCTCCAGAATTAAATTCTGAAGAAGAAGAGGAAAATATGTGCTCTTTTTCCCCCCTCCAACCATCGCATGACCAAATCATAGTGCTCAAAATGCCATATGAGCTTGCCTATAATATATTATCAACCTTATAAAAATATGATCTTATTAAAATTTAGTACATTATTTTTTAAATAAAAACAAATTCTATGTTAAATATGCTCCTTAAGCTACTATTATTTTGTTTTTTTAAATTTACCTTTTGTAAAACAATCCAAATGAACTCAATCAGTGAAAAATTATTATTTTTTATTTTAAATATTATATATTAAATAAACTGTTGCTTTTATTTGTTCAAGTAATCAAAAACAAGTGATTTTGAAACATTATGACATATAGTCCGTAGGATCATTTTGAAAAATGGCGTAGTCGATTCGATGTATACAAAATTAAGCATGTCCTCAGGCCTGTAGCCAGGGTGGGGCAAGGGGGGGCAATGCCCCCTACTACAACCGGTTGCCCCCTGGCCAAATCAGACAATGAAAAACTTTAAATGAATAATCAATGTGCATTTTGTTGATATATTGCTTTAAATTATTTTAGTTTAAAATAACAAAAAATATACACATTTGCCTTATTCATGACTTGAATATGTATATGAAATTTGTAAAACAAAACATTTCACACAAATTGTTACAATTTTTCAACCTTTGCTACCAAAAACTAAGATTTGAATTTAAATAATTTTTTAACCCGCATCCATACACGCAGAGAAAAAACATAATTGGAACAACAATGTCTTAAGAGGATCATGGTATGATTCGGATTATGATTGTTGCTAACATGTTCTTAGACATATAATATTTTCTTTGATCATGATAAAATGATTACAACAACTATATTTAGGAAAGGAACTTTTTTTGTAGGAACCAAAATATATTGAAAAAATCATAATTCTCTGATTGGGTCGAAAATAGAATGATTGCATCAACTACTATATTATGAATTTATTTTTAGGATCCAGAATATCATTGAAACAATAATCTTATTTTTTTATTTTCATGCACTTCAATTTCCATTGCCTGGGCTGAACAGAAATATTAATCCAATTGAAAAATCATTTGATAAAATCATCTACTGTTCGAGCTGGGGTTTGAACCGCGACTTTTTCGCTTACAAGCCACGCACACTACCAGTAGGCCACTGGCGCTACTATCGCTCGCCTGACTAATGCCATTCATAAGCATGGTGCATTGTCACAAAAATAGCAATATGTGTGATAAACAAAATATGGTCAGAATTGCGAAATATATTTACGGTAAATAGAAATATGTTCGCTACAATTAAAGTCGAAAATGTCTGCGTGCTGTTTTTAGGATAAGGCGATTAAAAACAAAACACAATAATTGAACAGTTGTCAAACGAAACGGCACATAGCGAGGAATCGATAAAACTTATTGTGTCTGAATGAAGTGAAAGTTTTTCCTGCAAACTGATCAGACACAATAAATTCTTTCGATTTTTGGTTATGTTCTGCTTCGTTTGCCAACAATCAAAGAATAGTTCAGAAAAACATTCAAAATTCTAATATGTTTGTCTCTATAATAATATTCACATTTATTATGATTGACAGAACTACAACATTTTTGTTGCAACTAATAGTCGAGGCAATCATAGTATGTTGACGATTTCAATGATGTTATGATTTCAACTATTGTTATTTTTGGTACCATTATTAGTAAATAATGACTTTATTAAGGCAAAAATTTGTGTTTGCAGAAATAATACAATAATTTTGGTAAAAAAATTATTATTGCAGTAATCATGTCTCAACCATGTCTTTTCTCTGCGTGTAGGAACTTTCTAGAAACAAAAAGCACGTTGTGCACCAATTTGATGCAGATACAAAAAGAATACATAATTCATTGAAATGTTTTTAATTTTTAAATTTTTTTTTATGCATGATGAATGTTTATTTATCTAAAATAAACAAACTGCAAATCTTAACTCTAGCAAAAGATTAAAAAAGCAAAAGATTTAAATCAAAACATGCATGTTTGTTCTTAATATATAAATCTGAGTAAAAAATTTGCATCAATTTGATGCAAACTACGGATGCGGGTTAATTCCATTTTTTTTTTGTTTTACTTAAAAAATGTCTTATACATAATGTTAGCCCATTTCGCACTCTGTCTTGTATTTCTAGCCACTTTAAATAAATCTTGTATTTTTACCTTCAGTTTATTACAAAGTCCTGAATTAATTTTTATATTATTTTTATGTATTAATCTTATGTATAAAAAGATCTACATATCCATGTTTTTTAATAAATATGTGTATGTATTCATTTCACACGTTAAAAAATTGTTTTTTTAATTTAAATGAAAAAACAACAAAAAAATTTCGCCCCCCCCCCCAAGATTCATGCCTTCCCCCTCTGTCTTCTAGGTCTGGCTACAGGCCTGCATGTCCTTCCAGGGTTAAATATAAATGCTGCAGGATTGTTTGCCATTTTTTTAAGTTTAGGAAAAACTAAAACAAAATCCAAATTGGATCATCTTTATGATAAGAAAACAAGAAGACTTTTTGGAAAACATTAATTTTGTTATTAAATTTATTTACTTTGTCTTCTGCTTGTTTACAATGACTTTAAAACATAAATTTGCTTATCGTCACAGTTTATATCCGTTTAAAATAACTGTTATTTTAAAATTTTCAGATGAAAAAGGCATAACGAAAAAGTTGCCAGTGGACTTTTTTGAATAAACCATTATATTCTTAATGGTAGCAGCTTCAAGAATATTAAACGCCTTTTAAATTTTCGACTGTTACTATAAAAGTTAAATTCAACTGTTATTTTTTGCCTTTTATTTTTTCGGGCAAAAATAACTGTTACTTTTGACTTTTATTTTTTAGGTCAAAAATAACAGTTATTTTGTGCCTTTATTTTTCGGTCAAAAAATCAGGCAATTTGTATTTTTTCAAAGACCGCTTGACTATATAAAATACTATTAAATTTAAAAAAGTGTTATAGCTCAAAATGTGCGCACTGCTGAGACAATGAAAATAGCATTAAACTTTTTTTTGTCGTTCAAGCGGCCTTTAAAAAATTCTAGTTGCCTGATATTTTTGACCGAAAAAATAAAAGGCACATAATAACTGTTATTTTTGACCTAAAAAATAAAAGTCAAAACTTGCAGCTATTTTTGCCCGAAAAAATAAAAGGCATTAAATAACTAGTATTTTTGTCGGAAAAAATAAAAGTTAAATGATAACTGTTAACATCTGATTTTTTTGATAAAAACCATAACCGGTACGGTCCCTGCTATCTGCTGCTACGAAGAATGATCTTCGACTAATAAGAAATATCATTCCTTAACATTCGTCAATTTCTCGTAGGAATAATTTCGAAATTTCTTTCTTACGTTCGTTAACTAAAAATTCATTCGTAGCTCGACCGTACTCATTATTCGTAAAAAAATTACAACAATAATACTTTTTTCGTACTATTCTTCGTTCAGACTGGTTTGTCGAATAATTACCGAATCTTACATGTTAATAGGCAAACATCAAATGTTGTCGTACACTTTTCCGATATTAATTTTAGAATAAGATCAATGAAACTTATATCATTCGAAAGGTATTGCGCCCTATATGCGCAGAATCATTTAGATTTTAAATTTATGACCTCTGACCCGAAATATTAACGCTGAAAGTTTGTAATATTTTTAGTAAGGAATCTCAGGGCTAGGAAGAGGTAGAATGGTGAATGAGGTACCAAATGAAAGATCTAGCTGCACAGTATGATTACATTTTAGATTAGTAACCTTTGGCCTGCAATATGAGCGTAAAAAGACCATTTATTAAATAAAAGCTAAACTGTAACAAATGGAAGAATATAATGTAAGAGGGAATTTTAGACATTGATAAGGTGTGCAAGAAACACTTCCAACATTTTGCGCCATCTCTTACGGATACCCTACAATAAGCATTTTTTATACAACAAGAGTGAATATATATTGTGATGGTGAAATTTTTTACAAATAGTCAAGTCTGAAAGAAATAATTTCTCTGAAAAAAATTTTCAAATATTTCAAACCATTCCAAAGTTATATACACAAATCTATGTTTTAAGCCATTTCGGTATATATAGAAATATGCGTGGGAGAAACAGTTCTTCCGTGTTTTTGAACCGATTTTGATGATTTTTTTTAAAGAAACTAGAGTAGGGAGAAGGAGTTCACTGAATATTTTTGTGACCTTTGACCTGAAATATTAGCGTTTAAAGAATATTTCTTAAGTAAAAACTAAACTATAAAAATTGGAAGAACATGGTGTAGTAATAGGGAATTTTCGACATTAATACAATGAACAAAAAACATTTTTCGCTACTTCTTACGAATACCCTTTTTGTATGTAACATGTGTGAATATATATTGTGATGGTGAAATTTCTTATAAATAGTAATTTCTGAAAAATTCCCTTTATTTAGACATCAAAGCTATTTCGATTACTTGAAAACTATAGCATTTCTCAGTACAACGTGTTTTTATATGAAAAGCCCTGGTTGTGAAAAATAACGGTGTACGAACGTTTTTATGGGTAATGCTTTTACAGATATTTTTAAAAAAATTTAGACTATTTTTATATCAAAATTATTGCAATAATTTGAAACTTAAGATTTTCTTAGTACAGCACATTTCTTAAAGCAAGGTCATGCCTCAGAACTAGAGAAAAACGAAATTTCAGAAGATTGATTGAATTTCGGCCACAGACGATACTAGTATAAGGAAATGTGTGATTGCCGGTAGCTTACGGTGTGATTGTGGTGGCCGTAGCTTACTGGAAGAGTGCGTGGCCTAAAGCTAAAGAACCGCGGTCCAAGCCCCAGCTGAACAGAAGGTTTTTTTCGTAACTAGGTATAAGGATCATTCGTAAATCCATTTGTTGCACAATATACATTTGTTTTTGTACGAATACGAATAAAATATTCGAAATGTGTACCACACTACATCCATTATATGAATTCTATTCGTGGCTGAAAATTAAGGAACAAATTCGTACAAATATTCTTTTAATTTAAGAATACATATTCATTGTGAAACAAGGGTAAATGAAATGTTATCGTAACTTATAACACCGTTTATATTACGCGTTTTTGTAGCGGTTGCGAGACCGCTATCAATTTTTTTTCGCAAACGCTTCTGCAAAAAAAAATGTGAGAACGGTGTCGCAATCATGACAAAAACGCTTAATATGAACACAGCCTTACAGCAACGGGTACAACATACTATTTAAAAATGAATGGTTTACCTCAGATTTATTTATAAATTATCCCAACAAAAATTTTTGGATTCTCTTCAAAATATATTAAAACAAAATGAACATATCGTTATATGAAATCAGAAACCGTACTTTACAAAAAATTCAAAATCGAATTTTTGATTGATTATGATGCACCTTATCATGTGCATCATAAGTACATGTTTCGCAAAATTGTACACTTCTACAACTAAAAACGACGTTGTTATTAATAAAGTTTTCAAAGCCCTAAGTTCAAGCGTAACTTACAATTTAGAATTTTTTTTTTGTTCTCTTAAAATTTTTTTTATTGAAAGTTACGGCTTTTTTTATTTAATATATAATATTTTATTTAATAATTTAATATATAAAATAATTTTTACTGCTTAGGGGGGCAAGCGCCCCCCTGCGGACGCCCATGTGTATCTTACTTTTCGCCTTGCTTGAGGCTCATCTGTTTTTTTGTTGCGCTGTGCTAGCCAGTGTTGCCAAATTGTGGGAAAATTCCCTTTTTGCCGAAAAGGTAAAAGGAATTTTTTTACTCTGCAGAAGGAAAAAAATGGAAATTTATTATATCCGAGAATTTCTGCAGATATTCGTCAAAGTCTCATCACTTTCAATAATATATCACCTATTACTATTTTATTTTATTAGCAAAAAGTAAAAGTTCAGTGCAGTGAAAACCATAAACAAAAAATTATTGTAATACCGGAGCATTCAAGATTCTTTTATGACCTAAACAAGTACTATTATGTTCATAATCAGCCCTATCGCGACTTATTTTTCACGCGGAATTGGAAAAGGGAGTTTTAATTTTTAAGATAAAATTCAAGAACATTTGTAAAATTTTTAATGCAAATTTAATCATCAATGGTTGAAAAACAAATCTGCATTAAAAATTTTCCAACTGTTCTTGAACTTTATCTTAAAAATAAAAACTCCCTTTTCCAATTCCGGGTAAAAATAACTCGCGATAGGGCTGAATATAAACATAATTAATTTATTTAGTTTTTTAATCCAAAATATTATAATTTACTTATTTAACTAACTGCCAAATAATTAATTTATGTTTTATTATATTTATTTTTATTATCAAACTAATCTCGATATGCGAATTTATATAAAGCCAGACCATTAAACATTTTAATTATTCGGAATATCACACAAAAAATTATCGTTAGGTAGAGACAATTAATACAAACAACAACGACAACTGGGCATGTTTAACTTGTAATGGTACACGACTTAAAAAGCACTATGTACTATAAATAATAACTAAGAACTAAATAATAGTTCTCGCATAGATCACGCAATAGCTTGCTCTGGCTTATACTTTTTTTATTGCAATTTTTTCAGGGGCCCCCGTATATTGTAACCCCCCCGGACCTAAATTCGGCTCTCTACGGGCCTGCAATTTGCATCAAATGAAATTTATTAAAAGGTATCTAATTAAAAAAGGTACGAAGTAAAGGGAAGGTTAAGTCTTTTATAAATTTTTTCCAAATTTGTCAGATGAAAATTTAATATTTCAAGATTATTGTGTTCAAATTTCAAGCCAATCACAGAAAAACTGACGGAGATAGAGCATTTTGAGTCTCCGTCCCTCCCATATTGTGGGCAAAAGAAGTAGATCTTTAACTCGATTTTCAAAGTCGGTGTACGCTGTACCGATATTTTTCACACTACACACTCTTTCTACACATTATCAGTCGAGTTTTTTTTTTAATTTTAAGTAATTTTTATAATAGCTTAATTATTGACTTTTTGATCAAAAATTGGTGTTTTGACTTCTAAGCACTACTAAAAATCCAAAAATGAAAAAAGTACAAACTCGACAGCGTTCAACTTTTAAAACTTATCAACTACTAACATTTTTTCATTTCCGATAATCCAGTACTGAGTTCTCGTGTCCACCGCAAAGCACCTTTTTTTGAGGCGCCCACTAAGAATTGCTGTCACCACCACCTTATACATTTCATATTTTTAAATTAAAATTTCACATAATACTTTTAGAATGTGACTTAATTATATCCTCTATTAATAAATAAATGTATATTAACCATATTCTTAAATAAAATTCATAAATATATTAAGTTTTTTGACCGAATTAACTTTACCGCGCCAGTAAAGATATTGTTTGTTCATTTCAGATAAGAAGATCACAAGATATTTGCAATTTACTGGAACATCCTTTTTTAATTCGACTAAAAAGGACATCTAACGTATCTCGAGAACTACGAAGTAGAATTTAAAATTTGCTAATTTAAATTTTTGGAATCGGCGACCGATTTTACGTAGGAACTTTGCAGTTGAATATGCCGATCATAACATACTCTGAAGTCGTGTACTGCCATAGAAATAAAATATAAGGAAATGGTGTTACCCTCACATACAGTGTATGTGTACTGCGGTATGTGTACGGAGAATATTTTTTGACATTTCGATCGTTCTGTCGGCCGAAGTGTGAGATAAAAAAATTACTAATATTAAATATTTAATTAAAAGCTATTTTTATTGATAATTTTAGTGAGATAAGTAAGATTTGCGATATAAACAACTAAACGAACATGCGTTGTGTGGTAAAAAACTGTTCAAGT
The DNA here is from genome assembly GCA_963920525.1 of Dichetophora obliterata. Classification (NCBI taxonomy): domain Eukaryota; kingdom Metazoa; phylum Arthropoda; class Insecta; order Diptera; family Sciomyzidae; genus Dichetophora; species Dichetophora obliterata. Next base: position 83,279,659 of record OY986435.1, on the reverse strand, counting down.
AGTCAGAACTTGAAGAATAATGTGGTTTCCTTCCATAAGTAAGTAAACAAACACCAGTTGGATTTTTTAAACGAAACAACGTTATTTATAATGAATTGTGTTTAAAAAAGTTATTTAAAGTGAAAATTTGTGCATTTCCGATTGGAAATAAGTGAAAAAAAGCAAATTGGAGTACGTTGTTTCCGCGCCAATTTTAAGGGATTGAAATGTCAAAGTATTTCAGGGGCGTATTCAATTTACATATTTCCACACATTTAGGGCGCTCGTGTTTTCAGTGAACAAATTTTCACTTTCATAAGTGCAGTTTATGGCCCACGCGTAAATAATTTTTTCTTATGTTTATTAAACGTTCTTGGGCCTCCTTAGTCCAAAAGTGCAATAATACAATGTCGGTCTCAAATGGCTTAGGAGGTAAAATTCGCGAAAGTTTCCAAATTCAGTGCATAATATGAAGTGTGTGGAATAAAGGCCAAAATAAAGAATAAATTAACGCAAAAAATTTTAAAATAAAAGGAAAAAATATTTTATTTATTTATTTAAAATAAAAGGGAATAAATATTTTATTTATTTGAAATTATTTCACAGATGCTAGTATTTTAACTGAATATACAGGTCATGTAGTTAAGTATATAGCAGGGTTTGTTGTGTTTAAATTGCAATCAATTCTTAAATGCAATGAATGTAAAATAGGTTTGGAGGGGGAAAGTAGTCAGCAATCGTTAATAAGTTTTAAATCAAAGAGGTATTTGAAAAATCCTTCAAAGTCAGTTGAAGATGTTTGCATTATTATTGAAAAAGAACTACGCGTACAAACAAAATTATTAGATAAAGACAAATCTATTTTGCATAAAATGTATTACAATAGAATTTTGTTGAACACACAACGATCTCTGCTTGGAAAAAGTATATTTGAGGGTCATATTAAGTCTTCCGGTCATTTTAATATTATTGTAAAATCTTTAATTGAAATATTTTTAAAAACTAGATATTTTTATATATCTAAAAGAAGTAATGAAAAGCCAACTATTAGGCAAAAGTTGCATAAAACTATTCATTTTAAGGGTGTTTAGAAAAAATTAATTTGTATTAATAATTTTATTTAGTTTATTAATTCAAATTATTTTATTAATTTATTGAAATCCATTTTTATATTTAATTTTTTAATTTAAAATTATTTATAATTATGTTGACTTTATATGATTTAAATACAAATTCTAAATGTTTGATAGTTTAAATCATACTTGATTTTAAATACAAATTCTAGTTGTTTGACAGTTTAAAATCGTTTATCGAGCTTAAGGTCAAAGTTAGAAACAATTAATTGTTCTAACGAATTTTTCTAAAGAAACAACAACAACAACAAAGTTTTTTCAATATGAAAGGAAAAAAACCACTAGCAAATTGATTTTATTGTACAATTTCTGCGTGCTAAACGCGTCATCAGAAATCTTTGTGATTGCCCGTGCAAGCGCGTAGACGCACTGCACCATCGGGGCGATGAGATTTTGAAGCTTCAATTTCTCATTTTTTCCCTTAATTTCATAATGCCACATTTGTTGTTGTATTTCTGTTTTACTTTAGTTTCTATGCCTATATTATATGTAGTCCAACAGCCTGCTGGAATTCTGCACTAACAAAGCATGTTTACTGAAGTTGTTTTTAGAATTTTTTGCTGATTTTGTTTTTCAGCTGTTTCCGTTTGGTCGAGCTCTACCATTTGATTAAAGTTTTTTCCTAAATGACCTCTATGTTTATTATGTTGACTTTATATGATTTAAATACAAATTCTAAATGTTTGATAGTTTAAATCATACTTGATTTTAAATACAAATTCTAGTTGTTTGACAGTTTAAAATCGTTTATCGAGCTTAAGGTCAAAGTTAGAAACAATTAATTGTTCTAACGAATTTTTCTAAAGAAACAACAACAACAACAAAGTTTTTTCAATATGAAAGGAAAAAACCACTAGCAAATTGATTTTATTGTACAATTTCTGCGTGCTAAACGCGTCATCAGAAATCTTTGTGATTGCCCGTGCAAGCGCGTAGACGCACTGCACCATCGGGGCGATGAGATTTTGAAGCTTCAATTTCTCATTTTTTCCCTTAATTTCATAATGCCACATTTGTTGTTGTATTTCTGTTTTACTTTAGTTTCTATGCCTATATTATATGTAGTCCAACAGCCTGCTGGAATTCTGCACTAACAAAGCATGTTTACTGAAGTTGTTTTTAGAATTTTTTGCTGATTTTGTTTTTCAGCTGTTTCCGTTTGGTCGAGCTCTACCATTTGATTAAAGTTTTTTCCTAAATGACCTCTATGTTTATTATGTTGACTTTATATGATTTAAATACAAATTCTAAATGTTTGATAGTTTAAATCATACTTGATTTTAAATACAAATTCTAGTTGTTTGACAGTTTAAAATCGTTTATCGAGCTTAAGGTCAAAGTTAGAATCAATTAATTGTTCTAACGAATTTTTCTAAAGAAACAACAACAACAACAAAGTTTTTTCAATATGAAAGGAAAAAAACCACTAGCAAATTGATTTTATTGTACAATTTCTGCGTGCTAAACGCGTCATCAGAAATCTTTGTGATTGCCCGTGCAAGCGCGTAGACGCACTGCACCATCGGGGCGATGAGATTTTGAAGCTTCAATTTCTCATTTTTTCCCTTAATTTCATAATGCCACATTTGTTGTTGTATTTCTGTTTTACTTTAGTTTCTATGCCTATATTATATGTAGTCCAACAGCCTGCTGGAATTCTGCACTAACAAAGCATGTTTACTGAAGTTGTTTTTAGAATTTTTTGCTGATTTTGTTTTTCAGCTGTTTCCGTTTGGTCGAGCTCTACCATTTGATTAAAGTTTTTTCCTAAATGACCTCTATGTTTATTATGTTGACTTTATATGATTTAAATACAAATTCTAAATGTTTGATAGTTTAAATCATACTTGATTTTAAATACAAATTCTAGTTGTTTGACAGTTTAAAATCGTTTATCGAGCTTAAGGTCAAAGTTAGAAACAATTAATTGTTCTAACGAATTTTTCTAAAGAAACAACAACAACAACAAAGTTTTTTCAATATGAAAGGAAAAAAACCACTAGCAAATTGATTTTATTGTACAATTTCTGCGTGCTAAACGCGTCATCAGAAATCTTTGTGATTGCCCGTGCAAGCGCGTAGACGCACTGCACCATCGGGGCGATGAGATTTTGAAGCTTCAATTTCTCATTTTTTCCCTTAATTTCATAATGCCACATTTGTTGTTGTATTTCTGTTTTACTTTAGTTTCTATGCCTATATTATATGTAGTCCAACAGCCTGCTGGAATTCTGCACTAACAAAGCATGTTTACTGAAGTTGTTTTTAGAATTTTTTGCTGATTTTGTTTTTCAGCTGTTTCCGTTTGGTCGAGCTCTACCATTTGATTAAAGTTTTTTCCTAAATGACCTCTATGTTTATTATGTTGACTTTATATGATTTAAATACAAATTCTAAATGTTTGATAGTTTAAATCATACTTGATTTTAAATACAAATTCTAGTTGTTTGACAGTTTAAAATCGTTTATCGAGCTTAAGGTCAAAGTTAGAAACAATTAATTGTTCTAACGAATTTTTCTAAAGACACAACAACAACAACAAAGTTTTTTCAATATGAAAGGAAAAAAACCACTAGCAAATTGATTTTATTGTACAATTTCTGCGTGCTAAACGCGTCATCAGAAATCTTTGTGATTGCCCGTGCAAGCGCGTAGACGCACTGCACCATCGGGGCGATGAGATTTTGAAGCTTCAATTTCTCATTTTTTCCCTTAATTTCATAATGCCACATTTGTTGTTGTATTTCTGTTTTACTTTAGTTTCTATGCCTATATTATATGTAGTCCAACAGCCTGCTGGAATTCTGCACTAACAAAGCATGTTTACTGAAGTTGTTTTTAGAATTTTTTGCTGATTTTGTTTTTCAGCTGTTTCCGTTTGGTCGAGCTCTACCATTTGATTAAAGTTTTTTCCTAAATGACCTCTATGTTTATTATGTTGACTTTATATGATTTAAATACAAATTCTAAATGTTTGATAGTTTAAATCATACTTGATTTTAAATACAAATTCTAGTTGTTTGACAGTTTAAAATCGTTTATCGAGCTTAAGGTCAAAGTTAGAAACAATTAATTGTTCTAACGAATTTTTCTAAAGAAACAACAACAACAACAAAGTTTTTTCAATATGAAAGGAAAAAAACCACTAGCAAATTGATTTTATTGTACAATTTCTGCGTGCTAAACGCGTCATCAGAAATCTTTGTGATTGCCCGTGCAAGCGCGTAGACGCACTGCACCATCGGGGCGATGAGATTTTGAAGCTTCAATTTCTCATTTTTTCCCTTAATTTCATAATGCCACATTTGTTGTTGTATTTCTGTTTTACTTTAGTTTCTATGCCTATATTATATGTAGTCCAACAGCCTGCTGGAATTCTGCACTAACAAAGCATGTTTACTGAAGTTGTTTTTAGAATTTTTTGCTGATTTTGTTTTTCAGCTGTTTCCGTTTGGTCGAGCTCTACCATTTGATTAAAGTTTTTTCCTAAATGACCTCTATGTTTATTATGTTGACTTTATATGATTTAAATACAAATTCTAAATGTTTGATAGTTTAAATCATACTTGATTTTAAATACAAATTCTAGTTGTTTGACAGTTTAAAATCGTTTATCGAGCTTAAGGTCAAAGTTAGAAACAATTAATTGTTCTAACGAATTTTTCTAAAGAAACAACAACAACAGCTGAAAAACAAAATCAGCAAAAAATTCTAAAAACAACTTCAGTAAACATGCTTTGTTAGTGCAGAATTCCAGCAGGCTGTTGGACTACATATAATATAGGCATAGAAACTAAAGTAAAACAGAAATACAACAACAAATGTGGCATTATGAAATTAAGGGAAAAAATGAGAAATTGAAGCTTCAAAATCTCATCGCCCCGATGGTGCAGTGCGTCTACGCGCTTGCACGGGCAATCACAAAGATTTCTGATGACGCGTTTAGCACGCAGAAATTGTACAATAAAATCAATTTGCTAGTGGTTTTTTTCCTTTCATATTGAAAAAACTTTGTTGTTGTTGTTGTTTCTTTAGAAAAATTCGTTAGAACAATTAATTGTTTCTAACTTTGACCTTAAGCTCGATAAACGATTTTAAACTGTCAAACAACTAGAATTTGTATTTAAAATCAAGTATGATTTAAACTATCAAACATTTAGAATTTGTATTTAAATCATATAAAGTCAACATAATAAACATAGAGGTCATTTAGGAAAAAACTTTAATCAAATGGTAGAGCTCGACCAAACGGAAACAGCTGAAAAACAAAATCAGCAAAAAATTCTAAAAACAACTTCAGTAAACATGCTTTGTTAGTGCAGAATTCCAGCAGGCTGTTGGACTACATATAATATAGGCATAGAAACTAAAGTAAAACAGAAATACAACAACAAATGTGGCATTATGAAATTAAGGGAAAAAATGAGAAATTGAAGCTTCAAAATCTCATCGCCCCGATGGTGCAGTGCGTCTACGCGCTTGCACGGGCAATCACAAAGATTTCTGATGACGCGTTTAGCACGCAGAAATTGTACAATAAAATCAATTTGCTAGTGGTTTTTTTCCTTTCATATTGAAAAAACTTTGTTGTTGTTGTTGTTTCTTTAGAAAAATTCGTTAGAACAATTAATTGTTTCTAACTTTGACCTTAAGCTCGATAAACGATTTTAAACTGTCAAACAACTAGAATTTGTATTTAAAATCAAGTATGATTTAAACTATCAAACATTTAGAATTTGTATTTAAATCATATAAAGTCAACATAATAAACATAGAGGTCATTTAGGAAAAAACTTTAATTATTTATAATTTTAATAATATATAAAATTTAATGCATGAATATAAATGAATACAAACCCAGTAGATAGCTTTTACCATCATTTTTTTACTATACTAATATTCTTTTTGCTCTCGGGTGAAATAGGCCTACTGGGGAACCGAACACCCACAAAAAAAATCGGTAACGCACCAAATTGTATACCTCAAGGGTGGTGTGGAAATACAATCTGTAATAGTTATTGGATAAAAAGAAACAAGATAGCGAAAACTTTAAGCCATAATCTGTAAATATGTGATTATCATCAGAAACAGGTTGGGCCTTTTTTTGTGATGCAACCGAATGCGGCCGTGTTTGAATGTTTATGTGTTTGTGCGAACCAACACCAATATGCAAAATGCCGCACTTTTCTGCTACTACACCACTTCCTTATATTTTACTTCTTTGTGTACTGCAAACTTGACTCTAGGTCCTTACATAAGCTCCTTGTCGCTTTTAACAATGCAGCTCGCTATGTTTACGGTCTTTGAAAGTTTGATCATATCTCTGTCTATTGTAAAAATTACTTGGTCGTGACTTACCAAGTTACCTTGAAGCTAGACATTGCATTTTCCTACACCGGATCATCTATACACGTAGTCCTACATATCTTTTTGAAAAGTTGAAGTTTTGGAGATCAAGTAGAAATATGTATCTCATGATCCCTAGATACAATTTCCTTAACTCCAGTAGATTGTTTTTCGTCAGCGTTATTAGGTCGTGGAATTCATTACCTAATAGTATAAAAAGCGTTTCTAATAAAAATAACTTAAAGCATTTAATTTTCAAACACTTAGCTCCCAATTTTCTTTTACTCTCATTTTTTTTCTCTTACTCTCTACTTAGTTTTTAAAGAATACTTGTTCATTGTCTAAATTTAAGTCCTTTTAAGTACAATTATATTTATTATACAAATATTTATTTGCATTTTGTATCTTGTATGTTGTTATTTCCATTGTATATTCGGCATGCAAAAGAATTGTTCTTATATGCCAACAATTTTTTAAACTAAATAAATAAAAATAAATAAAAGAAAATAAAAATTAACATTTCAGGACGATTCGTGATCGTTTACAATTTGGAATTATTAGAGATAATTTATTTGAGTGAAACCTTTTTTTGTAAAATTACACTGTTTACAGCCAAAATTTAAACTATACTTTCCTTTGTAATTTGACCTAATTAAAATTTGATTATCTTTAATTTGATATCTTGTGAGACACAATCGGACGTTTCTAACTTCCTAACATGTAAAGCTAGCTCCGATTCAAATTAAAAAACTCATTTTTCGAAAATCTACGTACAAAAAGTTTTCTTATGTTTTTTTTTTCATTTTGTAAAAACGAAATTTAGCATTTTAAACTAAAATTGCCGTAAAGTAATACTTAAGGAAATTTTTAATTAAATAAAAAAGAATCATATTCTTGAATTACATTTTTTGGCACTATTGGCTACTTAAGATTTCTTGTTTCATTCTCTTGCATTACTATTCTAAGCTGTTAGAAGAAATTATGAAAAGAATTGAAATATTTAACTCAGAATGATGAAATTTTCAATATTTTTAAGTATTAAAGAATCAGAACACAGTTTATTTTGATAATTTTAATTATTAGTTCTTTATTAAGTAATTACAACAATAAAGTATTAGTTGCATTTATAAATTGTTGGTTGTTGTTTTTGGGGCATTTCGCTGTTGTACTTAATAGCTCTGTGCTTTCCTTTATAATTGCAAAATAAGTTAACAATTTTAACACATTCTCTAATCAATTAACTCAACAATAAAACAAAACAAAAAACTAAATAATGTCTAAGTTTAACTTATTTGGTGAATTTCCAATTTAAGGTACACTCAACACTTAGACTTGTGTTAGGTATTGCAAAGCATTGATTGGAGAAAACTGTAAAAAGATCCATGTGTTAAGCGATAACGTATAATTAATATAGGAAAAAAATAAATATAATGATTTCCTTAGACTGCCCTCAATGTCTTTACTACGCATTCACCAGCTGAGCCAAAGTAAAAGGCACTTATTTCACGCAAATTACCATTCAGCGTCGCCATTAGATTTTTGAAAAACATAATCTTTCCCACCAATATTCATGATGCCATCCTTGAGGTAGAATTTCCATTTATTGCGTGAGCGTGTGATCTTAAAAATAATAACAGGAGTTATTTGTTGCTTTGATAATATTTTATATGCATTGCTACCTTGTCGTATTGACAGACAATAACATTATCAGTATCAAATAAATCGCTGGCATCCTCATCTGTGACATCGTCTTCGCTATTAAGCGGCTCTTCCTCAGCACCACCTTCATTTTCAATATCTTCATCGTCGTCCTTGTCTGGATCGTCGTCATCATCGTTATCCATGTTATCGTCGCTTTCCTCGCTTTCATCCTCATCAGAAGTGTCCAGGGCGCCGTCAAGTTGTTTCGAGGTACTAAAGGATTCTATTTATAAGAATTGTAAAAGCATAATTAAAAATTATGAAATATTTGTAAGCAATTATAGTAAAACAAAACACAATCTGCATTTTACTTTCGAGTGAAAGTGAAATTGAATTCGATATTTGGTGGTCTACATATCACTTTTCTCATTTTGTATTAATTTATTTATTTTATTTATTAATACTAGTATCGCCTGTGGTCGAAAATCGTCCAACTGTATGTAAAGCAGTGAACAAAAATTAACACTAACGTAGCGTATGTAAAGGAACTGTTGCGTAGAATTCAGAAAACATACTTTAAAAATGCATTGCATAGATAAAATTACTCGTATTTTTGCAGTGGTGAAGTTTGTGTGAGTGAACGCAAACACAAACATAAAGCCGTTAATATAATAGCATAAAAATTAACACAAACTTTTTCATTCCGTAGCTTTACTGGAAAAACTGCGAGTTTATATCCCGCAAATGTAAAGTTTATAGTAAATTGCTGAAAGTATATAATTTTATTAAAGTATACAAATAAAAAAAAAAATAAGTCAAATCGATAATATCAGACAGCATAGCAGGGTTGCGTTTTCAAGACAAACAAGGTCAAGTTAGCAACAATTTTTGTATCCTGACATCGGCGGAGTCATGTGACAAACAAGGTCTCTCATACCCAATAAAACACTAATCCAATAAGTATATATATAATATATATCGTTGTCTTCCTGAAGCCGGTGGGATCCTGGCTTGACAGGGTGAATACTCGACAAACTAGGTCAACTTCACCAAACCAATTTTCATAAAGCAAAGAAAATTAGTTGCGAACGCAGGCATCAAGACAAACAAGGTCTTATCAGCCACTCATATTATACAATAATATAATAAATCGATCTAACGTAGTGTTTCAAGAGGTAAACACCAAGACACCACAGTACCGTCGACAAATGTAGTCACATTCATCATGAAGATATAATGCAATTTAAGATCCCAGGTTTAGGTCCATTCAGATTATTTAGATGTTCATCCACCAAAAGTATCCATTTTAGGCTTAGGTCCATATATCCATTTAGATTGTTATATTAATGTGTTTACAAATATCACCAGATGCATCAGATATATGTTTGAGAGAACTTAATCATAATCAACGACGGTACTGCAGGTAATCTATAATTTTATGTTTGATTGAGTCCATGGATTCACTTAAGGATATAACATCAGATACAAAATTAAAATCGCCGCAAGCGCTCCTAAGAGGTTCATTTTGCAAATAATTAGTTCTACAAAAGTTCATGTGGATTAACTCAAAAGATCTTCTAGGACGAAGAGGAATATTAAAGACAGCCTTTTTGGGACCTCTACAAAAAAAACTCAATAAATGAAGAAAATTGCCGGAAACAGTTCATAGTTGTTATTACCTTTAAAGTGATTCTTAGAGGAGTCAAATGTATAAGATGGTCCAATTATGTTTTCATTTTCAACGTTTCTTTTAAACACTTTATGGTTTCTCTCATAGCTTAGCAGTTTTCGGAAAGCAAAATTAATTTTTTTTAACGCTCATATTTCAGATCATAGGTCACCAGTCCAAATTTTTTTCTGCTCATTTGTGTAACAGCACTTTCTGAATGCTAACTAATATGTTCCCCTCCATTTAAAATAAACACTAAAAAATGTATGACATTTTTCGTTCTTCGTGGTATGAAAATATATATTTATTTATAGCTTCTGATTGGTAAGAGATATTACTAAAATTTTTTCACCTAAATTATTTTGGAGGTTGTATTACTTTATAAAAATATAAAAACAATAAATATGATTTTTGTTGGGCTCCAGGTCAATTATAAAAATAAAAAACTTTAAATGTTTTTTATTAATTTTTTTATTTTAAATCCAATATTTCGACCTCCGTCGGAGATCATCTTCAGGGAAAAAAACTAAAAACCAAAAAGTTTGACAAAATTTTTATAAACAAAACATTTCACATTTACAAAATTATTGAAATATTATTGTTTTAAAAAACAACATTTAAATATAAAGATAAAAACGTTTATAAACATTAAAACACGAAAAACAATAAATTTAACACCTCCACTGTTGGCAGCGTCAGTTCTTCAACTATTGTCATCTCTGTTGGACAATATTGAGCAATACACGAAAATCAGTAAGGATAGATTTATGAACGTAGTAAAATTCTGCATAAAAGACAATAGATATTTCAAACTAAATGGAAATATATATGCACAACAAAATGGAATGCCGATGGGATCGCCAGCTTCACCAGTCATAGCAGACATTATAATGGAAGAATTGTTAGACAAAGTACTTGCGACAATGGATGAAAAACCAAGATTAGTTAGTAAATACGTGGACGATTTGTTTGCAATTGAAAAAACTGACAAAATAAACGAAACTTTGAATAATTTGAACAATTTTCACAAAAATATAAAATTTACAAAGGAAGAAGAAAGCGATGGAAAATTATCATACATGGACACTTATTATAAGGAAGGAAAACCATTTCAAAATTGACTGGTTTCAAAAACCTATGGCTTCTGGGCGACTCATTAATTTTGACTCGAAACACGCAAAAAGAATTATAATCAACACGGCAAACAACTTTATTAAAAGAGTACTTGACATAAGCGACGCAGAATTCCACCAAGATGACATAAGAAAAATCATCACAATATTACAAAAAAAAAACGATTTTCCGAAAAGGACTACCAACGATTTAATCGACAAATATAAAAGGAAAAGAAGAGAAAACAAGACAATAAGAGAAGAAGTCAATGGTGTAAAAATATATAAATCAATGACATATGTCCCCGGTCTCTCGGAGAGATTCGCAAACTCAGACATATATAATAAAGAAAAATTTAAAATAGCTTTGAAGACAGACAACACGTTAAAACAATTGTATAGCAACACAAAAACCAAAATAGTTAGACAAATCAAATGTAAAATACAAAATTACATGTAATGGAGACGGGACGAGTATGTTACCAAGCATAAAACCAACTACGGACAAGAATATCTTCGCACAAATCTGACCAAAAAGCACATACTCGACCTATGGAACAAAAAACGGCACTAGCGGTCCACTGTACAAAACATAAACACGCTCCAGACTTTGACAACATTGAGATTTTACAGCAAGAGTCAAACTACATGATAAGATATACGTTAGAAATGCTCCACATAATAAGCGTACCGCAAGAAAACAGACACAGACAAGTGTGCTCACATATACAGACGCTACATTGAGAAACAAAGAGATGACAATAGTTGAAGAACTGACGCTGCCAACAGTGGAGGTGTTAAATTTATTGTTTTTCGTATTTTAATGATTATAAATGTTTTTATATGTATATATTTAAATGTTGTTTTGTAAAACAATAATGTTTCAATAATTTTTTAAATTGTGAGCAATAAGAAAAGTTTTGTTTATAACAATTTTGTCAAACTTTTTGGTTTTCGTTTTTTCCCCCTGAAGATGATCTCCGACGGAGGTCGAAATATTGGATTTAAAATAAAAAAATTAATAAAAAACATTTAAAGTTTTTTATTTTTATAATTGACCTGGAGCCCAACAAAAATCATAATTATTATAACAAAGGTCGCGAAATCATATATCATATATAAAAACAACATTTAGGAAAAATTTATTTTCGTCAAAAAAATCGAGGCCAATGACCATGATTTTTAATGATAGAGAATGTGTCAAAATGAAGTACTTTTTGCGGATAAATGATATGTCGTATGAGTGATTGTGAGAAAGTACAATTAAAAAAAAAAATAAAGAAAAACAACTTTTGACTTATTTTTGGAGCGAACATTGAATATTTTAGATGCTTTTTTCTATAGCGATTTAATTGAACTTTTATTCAATGAAAATTTGAGGGAAATCGATTGGAAAATAGCCGAGATATTACGTTTCATTGTCCTTATCTCAATATACAAAAGCCAAGCACGATGCTTCGTGTCCAATATCTCTCAAACTGTTCAACCTAAAAGTATGCACATCTTAATACATAAAAGGCCGCTCTCAAGTTATTTGAAAGTTAAAGAGTTCCAAAGTTGGAAAAATGGGCCTAAAAACCTGGTCATTTTTTCCTACAAAACTAAACATTATGGGTGTTAATGTTTTATAGCCTTGGATTTAATTCACTATGGATTAAGGTTTTCAATTTTTTTACAAGGTCTTTTTCAAGGAATATATGAAACACGTTATAAAAATAAAATCTAAAGATTGTACTTTGATTTTTTTAAGTGTGATGCGCAGTCAATAAATGCCAACAAAAGACATGTGTGCGCTGCAAGATAACAATAACGAATAACAGCACCGTTGATGGTCAACGACGCAAGAAAATAAAAACCATGTCATACACATTTTTTATTCCATCACAGTGCAATGCTTCGATGAAGTAAATTCTCGGAATTACAACACACACGAAAATATTAACGTTGTTACAATTGAGCAAATCGAGCTAGGCGATTTACACCTATGATTTAGACCACCAAATATCAAATTCAATTATGACTTAATTTCACTTTCACTCGTAAGTGAAATGCAGAACCTGCCTGAATATTTCAATATGTTCCACCCAACTAGCTCAAATTAATAATTTACTTACTCTGCATGTTAGCGCTGACGAGTGCAGCATTAACGTGCTGTTGGAGCACGGACGATGCCAATGTTGTTGGTAGCGACATAATCGATGAAATCAAGTGAGCCGTTAAAATTTGTGTCAATTGATTCTCCTGCAGCGCTGAGGCTGGTACATGTATGGTTAGCACACGAGATTCCGCATTCATGGTGCCAGGCTGAGAAGGTTGAGCGGGTAGTGTTATCTGAAGAAGAGAGAATATTCAAACATTTCAAAAGAAATTTAATTTTATCATATTTTCATATGACTCACATTGACAGGCATTATTTTATTTGGATCTAATGCAGCCACAGCTGGTATAGCTGAAGCTGAGGATTGTTGCTGCGTGGTTTGCTGCTGCTGTTGTTGCTGTGGAATAGCACTACTCTGTAGTATATTGCTTTTTTGTTGGTGTAACATTTGCTGATGTTGTTGGGTTGGATGCAGTGGTGGTGGATTTTGTTGATGCTCTTGTTTGATAGTGCCACCGTTTAGCATGGCCATCGATGACGAATTTAAATTCGATGATGTTGACGGTCCGTTGACTATGGTTGTATTTGTTGATGTGCCAACAGAAGCAGCACTGCTTGCGGATAAGTTAGCAATATTTGGCTTGGTGTCAGTGGTGAGAGACGAAATATTCGTTGTTGTTGCATTGTTGTGTTGAGCAGCAGCAGCTGCAGCGGCGGCAGCAGCCTTTTTAGCTTTTGCAGCAGCAGCCTGGTAGTTTAATAGTTGGAGGAGGTAAAATAAAATGAGTGAATATTAGTAAAATTTCATACATTTAAAAATATTATGAGTATAAAGTTAGCTGCGCCGTTTTTGTTTTGTTTTAATAAAAAAATCAAATTTTGTTCTAATTCTTTCATTTTTGTGAAGTAAACTAAGCCATTAATTCTTTTCAAAAGCTGTCCTGAAATGTGCCTGTTTTGTGCAAAGCTGTGTAAATTTTCAGCGTATTTTTTAATTTTCTGTGTATTGAAAAAATCACTTTTTATTTTAAGAAACAATGTCAAAAAAATTGTGGGATTTTTCTACACTGACATTGTATTAAAAACATATGCTTATCAAATACGGGCATTCCCTCTAAAATGGCCACCGCGACTGAAAATTAAATGCCCCAGGGGCCCTATTTGATTTAAAAAAATGGCAGCAAACATGATGAATGGCAACAAAAGTTGGAAAATGGTGACAAAAGTTGCAAAATTTTAACGAAATTTCGATTTCAAATTTTTTTCAGTATTCGATTGTTACGGTACGGAATTACACTTCATATGTTTTTCTAGTTCAATTAAATAAATAAAACTATTAAATATTCGTTATTCTTTGAAATCTGTCACGTAACGTATTAAGTTTTGTAGGTTTGTATAGATATAATTAAAAAAGATTTTTCAACCAAGTAATCAAGTAATTTAGTTTTGCTACTTTTTAAGCAAAAAATGCAAAAAAAGCACAATTTTTTAACAAAATATGACCAAAATTATTTGTTTTGCTGACAAGTGCATCAACGAAATGAAGCGAAGGCGATTTTAAGTTTATTCATTTAAAATAAAAACAAATTTGAATTCTTTCCATAGTGACTTTTTTATTTTTCTAATTTCTATATCGTAACATGTTCCTCATAATATTGTCTTTCCAACGAGGTAAAGATGACCAATATCGGTTGAGATTTGATGAAATGGGAGCATTTGTATGGTAGCATACATTAACATAAGAATCAGTGTTTGACGAAGAAAATAATCGTTAAAATTTCCGCAATTTAGCGAATTCTTAATTGATTTCGATATTCCCGGATTCAATGGAAAGGTTTTTTACGTGGAATTAATTTTTGTAAAAAAAAGCAAGTCATTAATGGATCATTATTTAATTAGAATTGATAGAAACACCATTTTTTTTTTTGAATTGAAAAAAAAATACAAGAATTTGTTTCGCTACTCGCTTAATTTTGTATTTTATCGGATTTCTTTTTATTTAGCCTTATTTTACGTGAACTTCTACTGATAAGAAGTGGATTTTGTTATTCATTTCCAACAAGGCACATGGATGTAAAAATTCAATGAATGTCGTCGGAACACTTCAACTTAAAAAAAAAATTGTGACGTCATTGAGGGGGTCAGACCGGGTGCGATGAACTCTCAACATGCCACTCTTTAAGATTTTCTATAAATTTTGGTTGTGCTTTTTCTTTTGGTCGATTTCGTGACACTGTATTTTTATTTTGTTTTTTCAAGTTTTTATTAAGTTTTACTTTTTGCATCAAGATTAAAAAATTAAAGAAAAACACACATACATATTAGAGCCCTGCGTAGGTGCACTTAAAACCGGCTTCAAAACATTTGCTTATTTCACACTACACTGCGCTGTCTTGCTTGCTGCAAAAAAATCATGTGTGTGATTGCAGCGAAGACGAACGAACAAAACATGATAGAGCAATCAAAACAGATCATAGAGATTGTTGATCTAAGATATCGTTGTCAGAAAGCTCACTGCAGTCAATGCAACGAAAGCTTGTTCACTGGCAATAGATGATTTGTATCAGAGAACGAATACGGTGCTGGTGCGAACATTAGATAAAAATGGGTCACACATCATTTTAGTGTTGGGAGGTTGCTCATTTTGAATCTGATGTCAGAATTTTAAAATTAAAAATGTGTAATAGGGTTGCCACCTAATTTTTCTATTTTTACGAATGCGAGCTGGCGCGAACATCGGGTAAAAATGGGTCGCTGAATCCAAATCCGTTGTCAGAATTTAAAAATTATAAAATTTTTAAATAATAGGGTTGCCACCTAATAATATGTATTTTTTAAAGTTTTTAGCATCATTTAAAAAATTCTATCATAGGGGGAACCCTAAAAGTATTGTTCAAGTCAAAGTCACAACAAATAATAAGAAAACATAAACAAGTATTTATAAGTATAGTATTTTATTTTTTGTATTTTTCATTTTTAAAAATATAATTTAGGAATAGAATAGCATCTAGTATTTTTGGAGCCAATCTGTTTCGTATTTCAACGATAACATTACCAGCAAGAGAAAAAGGTAGAACACCAACAACAAAAATGCTCACCAAACCTGATTGCTTAGCATAATTCGTAAAAATAAAAAAATTAAGGTGGCAACCAGAGAACTGCATGAGTGGCTTCACTAATACATACAGTGGTGGTCACGAATTTAGCACACTTAAAAAAGTAAAGTGAATACTTATATTTTCCATTTATTTGTTGTACATTTTTAATTAACTTTTTTTTTAGTGTATATTAGACATAATATCTTCTTTATTTCTTATATACATTTTCTTATTTCAAAACTTTTTCTTATAGGACTTAAAATCAAATAAAATTTAAAAATAAGCATTTCGACTTGGTCATGAATTTAGCACACGAGCAAAAAAATGTCTAGGATGAAAAATATAATCAAAATTGATTGCACAAAACTCAATATTTCGTAGGAAATTCCTTATTCTTAATTACTGCATCTCATATCCTTGGTAAACTTTTGACCTAACAACGGTACTTTGGAATACTATACCGAATCCTTTGGATTTTCCTAAACAAATATAGCAAATTTTTGGATTTTACTGTTAGTATTTGCTGCTCGACATCTCTCCACAGATTCTCAATCGGGTTTAAGTCCGATGATTGCGATGGCCACTTCAAAATATCAATATGTTTGTCTTCCAAGCAACTCTTAACTATGTGAGCACTGTGCTTTGGATCATTATCCTGCATAACACGCCATTAAAGTGGCAAATTATCCTCTTGAAACGGTATCATGGTATTGACAAGTACGTTTTTGTAAGCGTGCTGATCCATTTTTTGGTAAATTTTAACAATCGGACAAACTCCGTGCCAAGAAAACGCCGCCCATACCATAACATTTCAGCCACCCTGTTTAATCGTCTTGAGCGTTTACTTTGAATTGTGTTGCATGTTTTGAGGACGCCACACATATTGTTTGCTGTCAGATGCGAACCGGCAAAACTTTGATTTATCCCTCCAAAGTACATTCTTCCAAAAATTCGTTGACTTTTTAAATATTCTTTTGCAAACGCAAGACTGCATTTAATATTTTTTTGTGACACATGTGGTGTTTGTTGGGCTATAAAGCTACGGAAATTGTTTTCAATCAAGCGTCTTCTTATGCCTTTTGAGGATACATTTATGCCATATTTTGATGGAATTTAATTTTAAATTTTATTTGAGGTCTTAAAAGGATCACTAAGAGAAGCTCTATAAATCAAATGGCCCTCTCTTGCTATTGTTTTTCGCGCTCTTGGTCGCTATTTTACATTTTTAATGCTCTAATACTGCTCTCCATGTTGTAATGCGTTATGTAATAACTTTCACGAACATCTAAGAAGCAGAGCAATCTCTGAAACTGTGCTTCCACCATTTTTCATTTGCTAAATCAAATGTCAGAGCCTCTGAACATCAGTAGCCTTTCGCCATATCTTTCTGCAATTTTTTGTTAGAACTCAAATAGAAACTTAATAAATTTAGTATATATTACTAGTAAAGTTTAATTAACGAAAATAAAATAGGATATGGAACAGCAATTCTAACCTGTGCTAAATTCGTGTCCACCATTTAAACCACATTGATTCATACTACTTGAAATATGTCAGAAAATTTAAGAATAACTAAGAAACCAACTAACAGTACACAGAGTTAACTTCATAAACAATACTCAACAAAAAATATTTGATTACAATTCTCAAGCTAAGATGTAAAAAATTTCAAATAAGAGTTACTAACACAGTGTGTGCTAAATTCATGACCACCACTGTATAAGCACTCGTTAAAAATGATAGTAGCAAGTGGGAATCGTATTCTCTATCAACGAGTAAACAAAATGCGTACTCGCTTAAGAAAAAAACTTCGCTCAGCTTGGTCTTCGCCACTGCAGTGCTTAAAACTCGCTGTAACGAATAGACAAAGCTGAAAACAATCAGCCTTTCAAACAGTTTTGCCGTTTCAAAATTTTTTAGCGAAGTGAAATTTTAAAAAAAGTGAAGTATAATGGAATTTCTTCAAAAAGAAAGTGAAGCAAAGAAACAAATGTTTAGATGGCAAAGTCAAAAATTGGTTTCAACGGTTAAAATACACATCTTTATTTTTAACAAAAAAGAAATAGAGTAAAACGAAATAACCCAATGGGCCGGCATGTCAGCAGCTTCCTGCAGGAGCAAAACTGTATATTTGTACAGGAGCACTGTATTTTGTTGTTGTGCAGCGAACAGTTCAAAAAGCTTGAAAACAAAAACAAACTGCTGACCCAAAGTTTTCCAAGAGAGGTCTTTTAAAACAATTCAAAAGAAGCTAAATTGGAGTGCTTTTTCCAGATTCTTCCAGAAGCAAAACGTCAGCACTTTATTTTATTGTTGTGCAAGCGAACAATTCAAAAAGCTTGAAAACAAAAATGAGCTTCTGACCCAAAGCTTTCCAAGAATAGCCTTTTAAAGCAATTCAAAGTAAGCTACATTGGAGTGCTTTTTTCCTATGACATACAATGTTAAAATATCAATGGTGTGTTATACGTCGGGTCAGCACTTTCTCGCTTTTAGCTGACTTGTAAGCACTCAAAAAGGCCTTTGCTCCAACAAATTTCGTAAGCTATATATAGCAAATTTCCAAGACCATTTTGAAATTAGAAAACATACATCCAAAATATTTAGAAATTTTTTTCATTTCACTTTCCTACTCTTTTATTTGATTTTCTTTAACCAAATTCAGGAAAAGTTGGATAATTGGAACCACACTACTACCTAGCAATGCCGGATCTAAAGTTTCTACCTATCTTAGCCCTGACGGTCCTGAGGTTTCGACATTGTTTAAAAACAGTTTAACAGAAAACTTAATTTTAACTGTATTTTCAAGTACAATAAAATTAAACTTTACTTAATTATGAATAAGGTATGAACAAATTGTTTGAACTTTTGCCAAAAACTTAAATTTTTCGATTTTAACCACCCTGTTTTTAGAAGTTAGAAGTTTTTCAAATTTAAGTATTTTTTTATTCATTTTTATTTAAATACTCTTTGATTAAATTACGTAAGAAAATGCATAAAAACAATTACTAGTTTGCAGATATCATGCTTTTAATATATGAATAGATGACAAATGTGTAAACTATCGGACCCTGCATCTCTGGAAACGCACATTTAAAAAAATCTAAATTTTATATGGGTATTTCCACAGGAAAGTCTACCGTGACCAAAAAATTAAAACTTATTAAAAACTTATTATTTTATGATATTATCTAAGAGAAACATTTTAATTTTATTAATTTAAGCAATTTGTACATAAAATTATTAACCATGATGATCACATCGTCTGCACTGTTTCACAAATGTAGTTTTTCTTTTTCGTAAGTGTTTAGTAAATGTTTCATAAACATTTTTGTTTTATTAAAAATGGAAGGCATTGGCTGAAGACAATGAAAAAATGGTTGATGCAATTAAAGGAAAATATATTGAATTTGTTTTTAATTACCTAATTACATAATTACTTAACTACCTAATTACTTAATTACCCAATTAAATTGCAATGGAAAAAACTGTCCCGTGCGACCTGTCCCGTGCGACCGAGCTTAATATTAAATTAAAAAATAAGTGTTAAATATTATTGGGTAAAATAAAAGCAATTTAAAAGAAACACCAATGCACAATATCCATAAAATAAAGTCTTTGAAATATTCCTTCAGACTTCGCTGAATTCGGCGCTTGAGTTGTTGTCTTCGAAAAAAACTTCCGTTTTTGTCCCGTGCGAACCCCGTTGTTTTTGGCAATTATTTTGAAAAGGAAAAATTACCGATAATCAACCTTAGCACCACTTATAGAGCTTACTATGAGTTATAAGTTAAGACCATTATCAAAATATAAATCCGTGTTATTACTACTTTTTTTCCAATTTAACTGCGTACGACTGTCCCGTGCGACACCATGGAAATGCCCATATATTTTTTTAGTATCACTCATTTTTAATACACTGATTAAATTTTTAAAATGTGTTTTGCCTTGTTTTTGAATACCTGCGTTTTTAAAATGTATTAAAAACGAATTTAATACTGATGTTTATCGTACACACGAAACAAAAAGAAAATTATTGCTAGAGACTATTATTGTTAAATTTTAAAAATTGTTTATCATTAAAGTACTATTTTACAGCAAGTTAATTATTCAAGCATATTGAAAATTAGTGATACTAAAAAAATTTCAAAAATTTAGATTTTCAAAAAGTGCGTCTTTGGAGATGGAGAGCCCGATAGTTTACACATTCTTCGTAAATTCATATTTTAAAAGCAAAATTATCTTATTGTATTTACGTTATTCAATCAAAGAGAACTTAAATAAGAGTTTATAAAAAAAAGAATGAATTTTGAAAAACTCTAACTTCTAAAAACAAGCGGGTTAAAAACGAAAAAAATATCAATTTTTTTTTTGCAAAAGTTTAAGTAATTTTTTCAAACCTTATACATAAATAAGTAAAAAAATAACTTTATTGCACTTAAAAGTACAGTTCATTTTCTGTAAAACTGTTTTTAAATTAAGTCAATACCTATCTCAAAAGTAAAGATATAAGTAAGATCGTATACCCCTAAAATACTTTTTTGGGGCGACTCCGAAATCTTCCGAGAGGAATTACTCTAACGGTAAAAGAAAATAAAAATTTTTTTGCTGTCTCCAATAATGGAGCATTCACATATATTTTTGCCAATTTTTTTCTAGATGGTGAGGCGACTTTTTTTTTTGGTAGAAATCTGATTTAATGAGCCAAAGAACATAATAATTGAATTTTAATAAAATGTGTAAAACAGATTTTGCTGAAAATTTTTCAATTATATTTCTCATTTTCGAAATTGAGTTGAAAAATAATAAACTATTATTATATAGTCTTGGAAGTAGTGCGATTTCTTTTTTCAACAATAATATTGCCATAAGCAATCTTGCAGCAGGCAGAATTTTTACAATATTCGCTATGTTTGTTCATTGACTCGCACAACTCTCAGCTGAATGGCGAAGCAGGCAAAATGATCACTATATTCACTATGTTTGCTCGTTTATTCGCCCAACTCTCAACGTGAGTATCGAAGAAAGCACATATTGTAGAGCAGAGAGTGAGAGCATAGAGCCCGAACAGAACCAAAGCGGATGTCGGTTGTCGGATTCGCCGTTCAACAAAATACATGCAGTCGCCAAAAATGAAACGTCAGAATAGAATATATTCTAATTTTTCTCTGACGGCTGGCGGGTCTCTCTCTGAGTGACTGAAATGTTGCCATATTTTTGCTAAAGACTTGGTACGTTCAGTGTTATTTTCTTAGTTTTTACTATGATCTGACATTCTGTTTTTGTGCCTGTGTTGCATTCATGTGAATTCAAAGCAAAATATAAAATAATTTGTATCATTCCCATATTGAAATGCAACCATGATCCGACAACCGCCACCGCTCCAATTCTGGACGTGTTCTCAGCGGATTTCGCCGAGAGGATCCCGCCACCCGACATCCGCTTTGGTTCTGTTTGAGCTCTTAATTCGCACTCAACATTAAAAAAGAGAGTGAGTTAATGCGAGGCAAACAAAATTGTTTGAGGAACGCGAATGCCTGAGAAAACAGAAAATGTAGTGAAGAAGAAGAGTGCGTTATGAAGCGAAGCGCTTGTTGCAGATCTCTGGTGGCAACCCTATCCACCATCTTGAATTTCAAAATTCTGACTTCAGATTCGAAGTCAGCGACCCCCTTCTAACACTGTTAAATGATGTTTAAAACTTTTAAAAATTTATATTAGGTGGCAACCCTTCTATAAAAAATTACATTATTTCTTTATTCTGACAACGGATTCGGATTCAGCGACCCATTTTTACCTAGTCAATCTGGAAGTTGGTGTAAAAAATGTCTAGTTAGGCGCTGACGACCGCTGATTAAAATTATCAAAATGATCCAAATGATCTGATTTTATTGCAATTTCGGTCCTGCTACAGGCTTCATCAGAAATCTTTGTGACACGCCATGCAAGAGCATTAGCGCGCTGCACCACAGAGGCAATGGGATTTCAGTATCAATTTCTCAGTTTTTCTCCCTTTCATATTTTCCTGTTGTTGCTGTATTTTGGCTTTACTTTAGTTTTAATAACAACACTTTTACATAATAAATAACAAGGTTATATAGAAAACTTTAACTAAATAATTAATTATAAAAAAAATGCTGCAATAAAAATTATCAAAAAAAAAAACGATTTGTTTTGATAATGACTCGAGTGATTCCACGTTACAGGGCAAAGGTTAATATACAATGTATTTGATTTTTGCACAGAAAGTTTTTTTGTGTATCAATTTCTAAAAAATTATTATCCTATGTCCTTGTAAATTGTCCATAGCTTCTAAATATAGAATGGTATTTTCCGAATTAATTGCTTGAAATTTGCGTAAAACACACAGATATAACATTTGTTATTTTTTAACTTTTGTAGCATGCGTCTTTTTTAGTAATTAAACTTTTATAAAAACATTTTTTTCGGTGTAAAAATCAAACATACAAAAATATATTATGTTATAGTGTATTTTTTTTTTAATTTCTTAATCAAACCAGTTCTGTGTGGAATTTTTAAACAAAGGAAGTGTTCTTTGGCGAACTGTAAAATGGAAATTAAAAATTTGGTTTTTTCATTTCTCCTGCTAATTAATCGGACTTTAAAATTTTAACCAAATCGGACACATGTCTCACCGATCGAGGCTGATCAGGCATGAACCCAGTGGGAAAATCCATCCTTACATAATTCATTATTCCTAAGCTTTCTTTTGTAATGTATGAAATGCATCATACGTGCTTACGTGCCACTTTACTAAAATAAAGTGTAGGGAATGTACTTCCGACAATCGGAATCGTTCGGGCTTCCATGCATATGCATCTTATGTTATAAGTAGGATGTACGCATGAAAACGTAAGTTACCCGTAATGTATTGATACGATGTGCACATAATCGATTTTATCCTTCTCCACAACGAAAATTGTAAGCACTGCTTACGTTTCCGTTTACAAAAGAAGGTAAGCATAAGGTGACGCCTTATTGTATACACGCCTTATGCTCACCTTTTTTTGTAAGTGCTTTCTTAAGCATTGCTTACATTTTTGCCATCGTGGGTAACGTTAAAATGGAGTATGTGCTGTTATTTTTCAGATTTTTTTGATAAAATATTTGGTGTTGCCAACTATTTTGAATTGCAAAATTCATAACTGAATTAGTATGTTGACAAATTTACCTATTTCAAGAATCATAAATTGCTAATGTGTATAAAGTATTATTGTTCTAAAAGTAAGAACATGAAATGAAAAACTTTGTTGATTTTGTTACATATGTGACCAAGAATGGGTCAAAGTGTTTTTCGAGAACTTTTAAATAATGGCAACCCGTCTACACCAATGTCTAAGACAATCTCTTCTAAATTTTTAATTTTATCTGCATTTTGAAGCAAGTGATGTTTAATCCCTAAATGAAAATATTCACCTAGAGCTACTGTTATATCAACAATTTTATTGCAAGTTTTAATTCTAGATTTTGAACTGCGTGGAACATCTTTATTTTCCGACCTTCAAATACCTAAATAGTCGTCGAAAGCACTTCTAGTTGGATAATGTTTTTTATAAAAATAAATTAATTTGTCGCGAATTGACATTTTTTGATTATCAATTTCGATTTGATTATTTGCAATTTCTTGTACTATTGCATCTTCATTATTTTGTACTTTTACAGTTTCCCTTTGACTTTCAATAAAATCATTATTTTGAACACTACTTCCATTATTAGATGAGTTTAATTTTATCATTTTACTGTTACCTTCATCTGCACTACAAAGTTTAAACTTTTCATATAATAGAAACAATTTTACTATACCAATACTAAAAATTGCAATTTTAAATCTTCTCATCATTATGATTGCATTCAAGGGCATAACTTTTATCAACAATTTCGAATTTATTACCTTTGATGGCTTTTGAAGTGATGAATGTTTAGCATACGGATGTTTCACAACAAATCGATGACATTGGAAAACAAAAGCATGTGTTAATGTTATTTGTTGTTGTTGTTGTTGTTACAAGAAAAAGTTTTGTTGAAGTACGTTTTTGCATAAGATACAGTGATATATACAACACATCAACAGTTGTGGTGGTGTTAGTCGAGTGAAGTTCATTTGTTGTTGTTGTTGTTGTTGTTGTTGTTGTTGTTGTTATTATTATCATAGGTGTTGTGATGATAAAAGTTTTTGTTGTTCAAAATGTAGTCATCATCAATCGACAAATATTAAGATAAAAATAGATAAAAGAAAAACAATTACACAAATTTTATATTATTAATATGCCATTACAAAGATTTTGCTTAAAAATAAACTACGTATCTGCAAGAATTGTAAATAAAAATTAAACAAATAATTACACATGTTACGTATATATTGATGAATATGCTAATGAGATATATTAAGTAGAAAATTTGTTATTTTTTCAGGAACATTAATTTTGTTTTTAAACTTAGATTTTATTCAGTATTTCACACTTATTTTAAATGTGCTTTTGTCAGTCAATTCAATGGTTATTTTTTGGCAATAATTATTTAAACTATAGATAATACTGTGATTTGCGATTTGTCAAATATAGTTAACTCATTTAAGAAAAAGTGTGCTCATGACATCTGTGCGCTTAAGTAACGACATCATAGTTTATGCTTGGAACTAGAATAAATGGTCAAAAATAGATTTAGGGGGCTACTGACTTAAATCTAATAAAAGGTAGTTGTTTTTCTGATTGTTATTCTTAATTTTTTCTGTTCAAAAAAGTTATATTTTTGTCATTTTTTCTATTTTGGAAAACTTTTCTTAAAAATGATAACACATATCAAATGGAAAGGGAATTTAAAATAAATGATTACAAATATTTTTTTTTTGTTTTTTAAAAAACATGAAGAAACTTTAAAGGCAGTAGTTTCTAGTTTAGAAAATTTAAAAAAATGTTCGATAGATTATATATTCAAGAATATCTCTTTATGGTGACCTTTACTTTCTAAATCCGAGAGAAATCGATTTTTTTTTAATAAAAAATTTCTAAAACATCATAAAAACACGCTACTAAAACAGCTTTGTAAAATTCGGCCTTCAAAAAAAGTTATACACAGATTTGTAACGGTATACGTATCTTGAGTATACTTTGAGTATTATTTTTTTTTTGCACAGATGCAAGTTTGCCAAAAAAAAAAAGAAAAAAAAAAGGAAATTTTTTCGAAAATATTTAAAAAAAAACATTAAACTAATCCAAAAAGTTATAATTTTTCAGGTTTGGTCGGTGCCCAGGCCTCTAATGAAGAGATCCTCCTATTGTGAAATTTTGCTGTATCATTTTCAGTTTTTCCGGAAAATCAGGTATGACCTAAAAATCAACTTTTAGAAGACGCCCTCTTGTGACGCCAGGAGGAACCAAAAGTGGCCAAACTCTATTTTTTTAATATTTGGTTCTTACTTAAGAACATACAGAAAAGCTTCTTTGAATAAATATAATACTTTTTTCACAATCAGCCCAATTCTAAATGATTTTTCCCGGGGAATTGCAAAAGGGAGTTTTCAGTTTTAAGATAGCAACTAAAGATATCACATTTTTTTTTTGGTTACCCTTATGAATATTGACGGTTAATGAACAAATTGGCATTAAAAATTTCCAAAATGTTTTGAACTTTATCTTAAAAATGAAAACTCCCTTTTCCGAATCCCCGGAAAAAATCATTTAGAATTGGGCTGAATATTAAATTACTAATCCTTAATTTTTTACGATTAAGAAAGTAAATATCACCTTAAAAGGATTTTTAGAAATTCGAATTATTTTAAAAGTCAGTTAGACTCCCTGGAACTTAAATTAAAAACTTAAAGAGCAGGTTCTCATGAAGCTCGACCAAAAACTTAATCCTTTTTATTTTTCGATAGCTTATGTTATGTGTAGCATATGTTTCCAAAAGGGTTTGGCCGATAACGATTGCATACAAAGTTATCGCCTACTAAAGGAACCCATATTTTCATAAATACACTCGAAAAAATCGTTAACCAAATCTTAAAACGCGTTTTTAAAGAGCGATAAATGTGAAAAAAACGCTACTAAAAATTAATTTGTCAGCCATTTTTGTAATTTTCAACTATTTATTGATACTAGAATTCGCCACTGGTCGAAATTCGACCTTTTCACTGTGACCTTCGACCTACACTGTGATATGAAATCGCTTTCGTTCTCAGATGAGCGTAGAAAAGGGTTAAATAACGAATCTATTTCTATACTTTCAGTTTGCCGCTCAGTGTTAACCAACGACTTTTCATACAAAAATACGTTGTATTGAGAAAATCTACAGTTTTCGAGATAACGCAATACTTTTGATGTCATATTGACGGGAAATTTTTAAATATACTATCCGTGAAAAATATTAAAAAAAAAAAGCTTTCGTATACGGTTATTTTTCTCAACCAATAACTTTTCATACAAAAATACGTTGTACTGATAAAAGCTACAGTTTTCGAGATATCGTCATAATTTGATGTCAAAATAACGGGAATTTTTCACAATTTACTATTTGTAAGAAATTTCACAATCCCAATATATATTCGCACTTGTTACATAAAAATGCCTATTTTAGGGTATCCGTAAGAGATAGCGAGAAATGTTTGCCAGTAATCTCAGCAATGTCTAAAATTTCCTCTTACACCGTGTTCTTCCATCTCTTATAGTTTAGTTTTTATTTATAAAATTTTGTATTGAACGCTCATATTGCACTACTTCTCCCTACTCTTATTCATTTGAAAGAAAAATTATCCAAATCGGTTGAGAAACACGGGAGAAAATGGTACCGAACTGTTTTTCCTACGCCTATTTATACAGTGAATCACAAAACTGATCGGACAACACATTTTGATTGAAACAATTTAAAAAATCATCTAACAAATTGCTTCCAATATTAAAAACTTTTATAGACAAGTAATAAGTCATTTGTAAGTAATAAAAAAACTAAATATATTTCTTTATAAAAATAAGTTATGTTAAAAAAACTTAGAAAAGTACAAAATAACTAAAAATAAAGAGTCACAAAAGTCATCGGACAAAAATTCAAAATAACAAAATAAATGATTCGATTTTAAAAGTTAATATCTTGTAGGGTTTCCTTTGGCCTTGATGACTTCTTTTAATAGGTTTCGCATAGATTTCACTAGTCTTTTTGTTGTAGTTGGCTCAATTTGGTCCCATTCTTCCTGAAGCCTCGTTTTTAACTCAGTTTTCGAGGTTATTGTATATTTGCGAATACGCCGCTACAATTCATCCCACATATGCTCTATGGGATTGAGGTCCGGTGATTGTGGGGGGGGTGGAAATGACCTTAGGGCAATTATAGAGTAGCCACAATTTGACAATCTCAGCTTTATGCTTAGGGTCGTTATCTTGATTAAATTTAAAACTATTTTCTATCCCGAATTGTTCAGCACTTTGCTTAAGATTAGTTTTTAATATGTTCAAATAAATAAATTTGTTCATGATTTCATCTATAAAAACCAATTTCCCGACTCCTGCGCTCGCCATACACGCCCACACCATCACCGAACCTCCTCCATGCTTTACAGTGGGACAAAGATTTTCTTTTCTCATTTCTTCGTTGGGCTTTCGCCACACCATGACCCGGCCATCCGATCCAAATATATTATATTTGCTTTCGTCAACAAATATAACGTCATCCCAGTAGCTTTCTTCGTGCTGGATCATTTCCTTGGCGTACTTAAGTCGTATTTTTCGATTTCGCTCATTTACAAAAAACTTTCGTCGGGCAACTCTTCCGTTGTATCCAGCTTCTCGAATAGCTCTACGGATTGTTTCTGGATGCACTGATATTGAGGTTTTTTCTTCGTGCTCTGCAGCCAATTTTGAGGCACTTTTTCTGGGGTTTCGTTGAATTTCTCTTACAATAGCCTGTTTGTCTCTTGAGGTCAGCAAGCGAGGACGCCCAGTTCTGCACTTATTTTCAATTCGGTGTTCCTCCTTGAACCTTTTAATAATATCATGCACTGTTGAGCGACTCTTCTGAACAATTTCACTTATTTGGCGGACTGTCAAGCCATCTTTAAAATGTTTAATTATTAATTCCCGAATTTCAATTGAAGATTCTTTACGTGATTTGCTCATTTTGAAAAGACGTGAAAAAAAGACTTTATGCACCGAAAAAAAAAACAAATATTGCCACTTACTAAAATTTTGCGCACTTAAAAACAATTAACGCATGCCTTCCAGCAAGATCAAATGAAGACTAAAACAACATTCTGCACTTGCGCTCATTGTCCGATGACTTTTGTTGAATCATTTTCATGCATGTGCTTAATTGAGAGCTTATGATCCCGTTACAAGCATTTGGTTAGAAAAAAAATGGGTGTAATAAAGATAGCATGCTGCTACAATTATTGTTTACTATGTGTGTTTTTGCTTTGAGGTGGTTCATTAAAAAAGCTGTAACTTTTTCCCTATTTTGCTTTTTGTCCGATCAGTTTTGTGAGTAACTGTATATGGATTAGATGTTCAAGCTCCAGTAAATATAATATAATTTAGAATTTTTTTTTGTTTTTATACCCCCACATGGGTGTGTATTAATTTTGTCACTCCGTTTGTAACGCCGATAAGGAGGCGTGGCCGGTATAGAAAAGTATATATATTCCTGATCAGCATCACCTCCTGAGTCGATTTAGCCATGTCCGTCTATCCGTCTGTGTCCACGATAGCAGCCGTAATTTTGGAGCTATCATAACGAAATTCAAAATGTAAGCTTTTTATACAAAAATGGAGGTCAAGTTCTACTCTGAGCAAAATCGGATGAAAACCACGCCTACCTCCCATACAAAGTGACTTAACCAAAACGGTAAGATCTCTTTAATTCCACAAAAATAAATTTAATGACTTCAAATTTTGCACAGTGTCTTAAATATTTAATATTTATTTTGAGTATTAAATTTGTAAAAATCAGATGAAAACCACACCTACCTTCCATACAAAGTAACTTAACCAAAACGGGACAATCTCTTTAAATCAGGGTTCAGAAATTTTCACTCATGTGACAGAAATCTCCAACATAAATGTAAATAAACACTATTTGAAGCACACAACACACAATTTTATTTTCATTTCATTTTTGTGTGTAACGTAGTTATCGTGTTGTTGATCATCCAACATGAATTCTTCGTTTTAATATTTACTTGTGCGTCACAAACTCAAACAATGATCGATCTCAACAATTCTCTGTGTTTCAGTTTTACACTTATGTTTGCGTCAAAATGTTCATGTTGGAGAATTCAGGGCTTTGTCAAAACCAAAACAAAGACAATTTTTCCAACATGAACAAGTGGTGTTTGCAAAATTGTCTTTGTTTGTGTCGGTCATTAAGATCGTTCCCTACCGTCGTGTGGCGTAAAAAACAAATGCTGTTCTGGTTGCTGTGCAGCGTATTGAACTGGTTTTTGGCCAAGTGTAGCAAATTTCGGCGTCAATTAGAAAATATTTTAAAATATTAAAATAATTACCTAATAATATGTCTTTTCAAGAGTTTTAAACTTAATTTATCAGTGTTAAGGGGTCGCTGATTTCGAATCTAAAGTCAGAATTTTAAAATTCAAGATGGTGGATAGGGTTGCCACCTTAATTTTTTATAGTTTTATGAATTCGGGGCGTTTTAAGAAAATGAAATGAAAATAAAATTGTGTGCTGTGTGCTGCAAGCAAATGTTTGTGAGTGAAGGTGTGTGAATATTCTGAACCCTGCTTTAAATTCCACAAAAATCAATTTAATGACTTCAAATTTCGCACAGTGTCTTAAATATTGAATATTTATTTTGAGCATTAAATTTGTAAAAATCGGATGAAAACCGCGCCTACCTCCCATACAAAGTGACTTAACCAAAACGAGAAAATCTCTTTAAATATACTTAACAGTTTGCTTAAGACTTTATATGTACTCTAATTCGGCCGTGGGGGTATTTTAACTTCGGCCCAGTCGAAGATAATTCCTTACTAGTTTTTATATCAGCTGACATGGACGTATGCTAAAGAGCGAAAAGTGTGAAAAAACGATACTAAAAATTCACATGTCCGCCATTTTTAACTATTTATTGATATTAGAAGTTCAAGCTCCAATAAATATAATAATTAATAAAATTTTTTTGTTTTTTATATCAGATGACATGGACGTGCTGTGCGGTGGAGGGCGTTTGGTACCTTTTTTTCAACGTGACGTTTGACGGCGTATTAACACTTCACTTTACACTTTTATGCACAAAAAAAAAATTCCTACACTTTAGGTATCAGTAAATAACTGTCAAAAACTCAAGGTGTTCATTTTCTTCTTTCTATGAAAAAATAAATCAAGAACATCACCGTGTTTTTAGACCTCTAGATGAGAACATGTCTTTAAAGGCGTTTTTCTCGAAACTACTTTTTCCAACACCTTTGACATGATATCTCAAGTTCTAATGGACCGATTAGCTTAAAATTTGGTGTTGGACTTCTTTTTTATATATCTTTTTAAGATCCGGACTAGAATTATGTAAAAATTTTGTTTTTTAATATTTTTAAAAATTCAAACCTTTGAGAAAATTTGTATTTCCCTTGTACGGGAAATAGCGACAATTTTATTAATTAACAATCCTTTTTTTCCAGATGACTAGAAGGGTTGAAATCGTGTCAAGATAGAGGCACCCCTCACTCTACCAACCTGTAATTTTTTCAATTTTTAATTTTTGGTTTTTAAATTTTGAGACGACAAAGAGTATACAAAAAAAAAACATCTACGGAAAATTGTAAGAAAATTTGCCATAGAAACCATTGGTCTGAAGCAGGGTGCGTAAAGCAATCAAAATGCGCTCCCGCTCTTCTGAGTTACCTTTGCTATGAGTTGCTTATCATTTTAAAACAGCGCTGGGCGCTCCATAGCTCACTGAGCGCTCTCTGAAGGCCCTTATAGACGAGCAACTAATCGAACAACTGGTTGATCAACTGGTTTGTATTTTTTCCTACAGACACAACTTTCAATTGATGGCAGATGTTAAAATTCAATTCAAAACATTTTATTTATAAAATGCCCATAGCAGAACTTCAACAAAAACCGAAGAAAACATTCAGTTTTCCGTTTAGTTGCTAAGTTTGCTAAAAACACGACAACTAGTTGATCAACTCGATGAGCATCAGCCGAAAAATCAAAACTTTTTGATTTTCAGCATCTGGTTGGAAAACTGGTTGAAAAACTGAAAAAAAACCAACAACCCACCTACACACTGCTTATTTTCATCAACCAGCAACCATTTTATCAACCAGTTGTGCGATTAGTTGCTTGTCTATAGGGGCCTTGAGAGTAACTTTTCACATGTACATAAAGCTCACAACCAGCGTTGCCATATGGTCCGATATATCGGATATGTTACGATTTTAATACTTGAATCCGACGTTCCGATATTGGACCAAAATTCTTGAAAATGTTACGATTTCAGAAAAAGTAGATCCGACGTCCGATTTTGCATATATTTTTATGAGAAATGTTAACAGAATATAAAAATAGATTAAAAAAAAAGAAATACATGTCTCGGCGTTTTGCTGTAGCACGTCAGAATTTGGAAAAAATCGATTTTTAAGCTTCGAAAAACTGTGGAGGTTCACTTGTAATATAATACTAGTATACAAATTTCTATAAAAACAGAATGGGTGAACCGATTTTAATGCTTGAGCCAGTTTTGAAAAGTGAATTAAATTTCGATTTTTTTTTATTAAGGAAACAATTTTGTCCTCCGCTAGATGGCGTTTTAATTTTCATGTTAATTTATGGCCGCCAGCCCATAAAGCTCACCAAACAGTAATTTTCTGTGGATGTAATGGTTTTTCGACAAAAGCTTGTGGATTCTCCTCACTCCAAATACGACAGTTCTGTTTATTTACGTACTCATTCAACCAATTTGTGATTCAGTCCATTCGCCGAATTGGTGGCGCATACGTTGGTCGTTTGGCTTTAATTCCTCCACAAGTTGAATCTTGAAAGGTTTTAAGCCAAGATCTTTTCGTAAAATCTTCCATAAAGTGCAAGGACACAACCCCAGTTGCTGAGAACGGCGACAAATTGATTAATTAGGATCATCTTCAATGCTTTCCTATGCAGCGGCTACAGATTCTTCAGTGCGCACTGTTCGGCGTCTCACGGGATGCACATTATCAGTTACAGTAAATGTGGCCCGAAAACGATCTATTGTTCTTCGAATTAGCAGC
This sequence comes from Dichetophora obliterata, assembly GCA_963920525.1. Lineage (NCBI taxonomy): Eukaryota > Metazoa > Arthropoda > Insecta > Diptera > Sciomyzidae > Dichetophora > Dichetophora obliterata. The sequence continues at coordinate 83,247,352 of OY986435.1, read as the reverse complement.
TCTGAAGGACGATTATGTACGCCATAAAATGGACGAAGTGCATGATTAGTTTGACGAACAGAACCATTATTTTGATTAAAAATTTCCACAATTTGCACTCGTTGCTCTGGTGTATGTCGATCCATAACGAAATGTCAAAGCAAACTTATCAAAAAGCAACTAACAGCTAATAAATACAGTGATGTCAACTCAAAGGTGTATCACTCTATAAAAAACACCCTTTACATATATACAGTGTTGCGCAAAATAATAGCAACAAAATCGGTACGCTGCTACGTGTATCTTTTTAAATATTAGGGATGCACTCAAAAATTATTATAGGAACCAAAGCACATATTCATACACCATACTAAAAACAAATCATATTCCAATTTGGTTTTGTTTTCTTTATTAAATTTAAAATTAATGTGACTGCATTCAGTTTGTCTGAGAGCAAAACAAAAGCAGCATAATTAATATTTGGTGTAAGATCCATTATTCTTGACAACCGCTGCAGAGCTGAGCGACATCGACTCTATTAAAGTAGATATGTTAGTATTAGGTATATGTTCCCAATTAAGTTTCAGGGCTTCATTCAGTGCAGTCTTATTGAAAAACCTTTGACCAGAAACTTTTGCCTTCAAAGTCCCAAAAAGATTTTCAATGGGATTCAAGTCATTGTGACTGTGCCGGCCAATCAATGACTTGAATCCCATTGCCTCTAATGTAATCTTTAATGAGCTTTGAAGTGTGCTTCGGGTCGTGATAGGGCTGAAACGTTCTCTGAAGCGACATATTCCACTCTGAATGTGGTCGCATCTTGCTTTCTAAAATGTCATTATATACAAATCGATCCATAATTCCATCGATTTTTGAAATGGTTCAACTTCATTATAGGAAAAACATGTCCAGACCATAATGCCATCGCATCCGTGTTTAAAATTTATTTTGCAGTTTCGGGCTTAAGTTGTGTTCCTGGGTGGCGCCGTACCGTGCACATCCCATCTGAATTAATCAAGTTGAACTTTGATTCATCGCTAAAACGGTTTTCGATTTTTGAACGGTGCAATTTAGGTGCTCTTTTGAAAGACTGATTCTAAAAAACAATAAATTGCAACTAGTTGTCACAATTTCAGACAGAATTGTTTAAATTGTAACACCTCACCTTGTTTTTTATGCTTATGTTTTCTCTGCCGGTCTGTAACTTCTTTAATCGTTCTCAATGGCTCGTCTTCAAACAGTGCTGTGGTGGATATCTAAATCAAGTGTCCGAACAACCTCTTTGGATGTGGCAAATGCATTTCGTTTGAACACACCACAAATGTTCGTGTCATCACGCAGCGATGTTTTCCGTGGTCGCCCTCTTTAATGTACCGTTGTTACGTCTTTCGTGAAGGTATATTTGCGAATTTTCGTATTCATATTCGAAAATAATTTGTAATTTAAGAGCTTAACAGTATTTAAAACGTGCCATTATAAATGGAACAGTCAATGTCACAACTAGCACAAAAAAAAACTAAACTTAAATGTTTATGACTTACAAACAACACATGCTTTACAATAACGGAACTTTTACCAATAATTCTTCGAACTTCTGTTCTCTTTTTACATTTTTCAATTTTTGTTGCTATTGTTTTGCTCACAGACAAATTGAATGTAGTCACATTAATTTTAAATTTAATAAAAAAACACAAAACCAAATTTGAATTTGATTTGTTTTTTATATATGATGTATGAATATGCTTTGATTCTTATAATCATTTTTGTGTGTCCCCAATATTAAAAAAGATACACGATTTTGTTGCAGCGCACTTATTTTGTTGCTATTCTTTTGCGCAACACTGTATATATGACAAGAACAAAATTTGTGTAATAAAATTGATGGCAACTTTAAAATAAAAAGATGCGATGATACTTCTGCATTTCCAAGAATGGGAAAATTTATTTTTGAATTCTTGAGCTTACCGAATTCCTCAGCTAACGTTGAGCGAACTTTTAGTCAAATAAATATTAATAAAACTTAAACTTCGCAATAGATAAGAGTTAGACACAATGGAAGGAACTCTGCATACAAAAGATTATGTGCGTATGAAATCTTTTAACTGTTTTAGTCTTGAAATTGATAGAAAATTGATAAACAAATTTAATAAAGCGATGTATATATGACTTCGAAAAAATTATAGTTTTTTATACATATTTTTTTCACTAAAATCTAATTATTTTTTTTAGTTTTTGCTGGCTTAAAACAACAACATTTTTTCGTTAATTTACTTGTAGCAAAAACTTTACATTTATAGAGTTAAAATTGAAAAATTATGTATTATTGCTCTATGTATTTCATTTTTACTGATTTAAGAGATCTACATTAAACCAAACTGTGTTGCAAATGTATTTAATTTGGTTTTTACTCTTCGTTTGTGTGTTCGAAAATATTTTCAAAATGTAATTTATTATAATATATTTTCTATATTTATAATGATTATTGAATTGACTTTTGAAAAAAATATGCTTTATTTAAATAAATAAACCTTAAATATTCGTCATACGTCTAATAAAATGCAATATTTTATTTGCCTTCTTTGTTGTAAACTGCGACTGATAATTTCTTAGTTCTTGTTTTCAGAGTTTCACAAATACGACGAGAAATCCGACGAGCATAGTGCAAAAGTTACGCTGTAAAATTTTTTTTCATGGCAACACTGCTCACAACAGAAGATAATGTAATTCAGTCGTTCGCTGACCGTGATGCTGTGTAGACCTATGTCGGATATTTTATGTACACTCTTAAAAAACTAAACTTCTTAGTTGTAGATTTGTAATACCTTTGCATATATTTTTTATTTCATATTATTTGTATATATTAAGGTTTAATATAATTCATACATATTACCTATTAAAATTTTTTGCGTTATTAATTCAAATTATTTGTATTAATGTATTTTTTGAGTTTTTAATTATAGTTTTAATTATTTGTATAAATTAAGCTTTTATAATATTAAAATAAGAACAAAACAAACATGCTAAAATTTTTGACTCTGAATTGGAATGTGATTTCTTTTCCGCAGAGAATCTTTCTGGCGAACGAGAATGTTAAATTTGCCACTGCAATCAAACTAATATAATTTATTTACTAAAATAAAATGCTAGAGATTTGATGTTGACATAGAAGACATAATGAACAATACCGATGACCAAAAATAAAAACATAAAATACAAAATGAGCACATATAACAGCATGTGTGGGGATATAAACAGACAAACTTGCAAATTTTGATAATTGTGACCAAGGCTCATTTATAAGGTTGTGGCACTTGAGAGAAATGCACTCTTTTTCCCGCCTTTGCTCGAACTGTCACTGTGCTTTTCTTTGTTCTAAGCATTCACTTTCTTTATTTCTTTTCATCCATTCTGACAGTTCGACCGAGTTCGCTCTCAAGAGCCACAACCTTATAAATGAGCCTTGGTTGTGACAACTATTTCGCTCATTGTGCGCTATTCGAGAACGCACCAATACTAACAAGTCAAAATAAAATGTGACTGTGTTAGAATGCCCAGCCCTGTTTTAAAAATATTCAGAGCATATGCGGACAAAATATTCACTCTTCTTAGTACTCCTCAGCTGCTTTCCTCGTTCGTGAGTTTGTATGCTGAGAAATTTCAAAAGAACGTCGTCGCACTGTGGTCTAGGTCAGTGTTCTTCAACCTGTGTTCCGCGGAACCCTGGGGTTCCGTGGGACTTTTTAGGGGTTCCGCGAGCAATTAAAAAGAAATTAAATATTCATGTTATTAACAGTGCAGCTTTTCAATATACAATGTTTAAAATGTAAATAACGTGTACGCCGGCGCTGAGTATAATATAATACATAGTAGTGTTGGAGAAGTTTATGTTTAACTACACGTTTTCGTTATCGCTTGAATCATTAACGGAAACCGCACTGTGAGGACATCACCTTAGGGCGCGTTTATAGTGACAGCTGGTTACTGGGCCGGACCGAGCTGGAAACGCGTCCTGCCAAAAGCAGCTGGAAGTGCGTATAGTGCGCGCTTGTCGCTGGTGACTTGTTTCAGCTGGTTTTGACTATTTTGGGTTTGTTTGCATATATTAGTTTTTTGTTTGTTTATTTTTGCAACCGAAGCATCAAAAAAGCCACATGATTTCGTTCATTCACTTTACTTTCCTCAAACCAACAAGTGCAGAGACGAAAATGCGAAAAACGCTGCTGAAACGCGCTTCCTGCAACTGCAAGTCGTTTCAAGTTACTTGAGGTACCAGCTTGTTTCGACTTTTTTCGCAAGTGTTTTCTGCTGGTTTTTGTTGCCTTCTTGTTGTGTTTTTATTTCAAATTTTTTTTGACAAAAAAGAAGATCGTAGAAAGAACGCACATTAAAAAAACGTACATCAGCTGCTGGAACAAGATTTTTTGATGCTATGCTATGACTTCAAGCCGCATGAAGCCACTTGATTATCCAACTGGTTTTAACTTTTTTCTTTAGGTTTTGTTTTTGTTTTATTATTTTTGATATTGCAACAAAGCAATACAAAACTAATCTAAACAAGAGCGCACATAAGAAAATTTGATAATCTTCGATTCTCTGTTTTAGATGAAATGCACTTGCAGCCGCTAATCGACGAATTGCTTCACCAGCTGGTTTAGCTTTCTTCACTATTTCTCTTTTTGTTTTCTGTGTGCAACAGTTGATAGTAATTTATCTTCGTTGCTTCTTTAAAGTTATGTTTCTGTTTGTATTTTTTGCGGTCAAGAATATACAGCATAACAACTCAGCGCAATTTCGTGTTCTTGTATGCTTATTACTTTTCTTGTTGGTCTTCTTTGTTGCTATCGTGTGGTTCTTTGTTTTTTTAGAATGAATGAATTCAAGGAAATACAGAATCGATCGCGACGCGACGCTGGCAGTCAAGTGTGCTGCAATTTGTTGTTTTTTCGTATATCAATATTTTTCCGAGGAATTTAGTTTGCTACCGCCAACGTTGCCAACTTTGTTGGAAAAATCCCTTTTTATTCGTTTTTTCATTTTACACACTTGCTTTTGTGCACAATAAAAACAAGGAAAAGACGAAGAAAAGGAGCAACAGCAAAAAAAAAATTGTTTTCCTTATTTCTTTTTCCATTTCATGTTATTTAACAAAAGTAATAAGTAAGCAACGTGTAAAATGAATCAAAACACAAGCAAACCGTGCGAGCGAGCGAGAAAGCAACAATCGGGAAGATGGAAACCAGCGCACAAGTCACTTGAAGTTGCCAGCTCGGCTGGTACTATACGCACTTTGAGCTTGTTTCATATGATTGTATGTGCAGCGTTTTCCAGCTTTCCTTCTCGGTTCGGTCCGGTCCAGCAACAAGTCGCCACTATAAATGCGCCCTTAGGCTTTATACACAAAACTGCTACGCATGAAAAAAGCGCCATCTAGTACCAAATAGTACTAAATACATTCAAACAAATATGTTGCTGGAGATCAATAATAAAAAAAAAAAAGACGGAAAGCCAGTGGCCGTTTTCACACTATCCGACACGACATATCGTCGCTTTGATCACAAATTGACGGAACTGAAATTTTTTCGGAAATTGTATTAAGACCACTAGAGGACTTCTGCAGTCATGGCACAGCTTGTGTGTAAATTTTGTGCTTGTAGATATTAGCGTTATCTCAGAAAACGGTCCAATATTAAAGTCTCAAAAACATTAAAAGTGCTCTCCTGTAAAATTTTAAAAATGTCAGTTCCGTCAGCTTGTGATCAAAGCGACGATATCGGAGAGAAGCATTCTCATATCGTCGACGACATTTTTTTGTTTTTGTTTTGTTAATGTTTCGGTGTCGGTGTCGCCTAGTGTGAAAACGGCCATTATGTGAGAACGAATTGCCATGAAAAACGTAACTGTCGCTTGCATACACTTGTTTGCGTCTTTTTTTCTTTCTTTTTTCTATGGTGAACAAAGCATAGAGAACAATTCACGGTTTAACGAGCAATTGTGTTGCGTTTCTGTGCCGGGAAGGTTTATAGTGGTACATACGACTGAATAAATTGAATAACTTTCATTTTACTTCGCCTTATTATTAATCAAGAAGAAGGTATGCAAGCATTCTATTAGATAAGCCTAGTTTTTATAGAAAATAAAATTTACCTAAAATATTTATGTTAAATTAGAATACTGTTCTTACAATGGATATTTGGCTAAAAAGTGGAAAGCTTCCTGCTAAACCAATTGAAGCTACTTCTAGTCGTGACACAATTACGCCTGCTTTGTGTGAAACAGAAACAGCATTGAAAGACATCCACACTAAAAAAAAAGTATCCGATTCCGAGAAATTAACTCCCAAAAGACGAAAGTACGATGAAGAATATATAAAGTTTGGATTTACCTGGTCTGGTAATGAGCAAGAACCAAACGGATTATGCGTTGAGTGTGAAAAAGTGGTAAAAAACAGTTGTTTGAATCCTTCAAAATTGAAGCGTCATTTTGAATCTCATCACCAGAATTTAAAAGATAAAAGTGTTGATTATTTCAAGCGAAAGTGCAATGAGCTTAAGCAGAAAAAAGAACAATTTACGAAATTTATATGTAATGACAATAAAAATGCACTGAAAGCATCTTATTTGGTTACAAAGCTTATCGGAGTTACAAAGCACTTTTTTGGATTATTTTCCTGCTCAGTCAGAAAACTTTGATTGGGTACAAAACCCATTTATTGAATATTGCGATACCTTTCAACTACAAATGAAAGAAAGAGAAGAACTGATAGATATCTCAACTGACTTCACATTGAAATCAATATTTAATGCAAGTGATATTTTCAATTTTTGGCTCCAAATTTATAACCAATATCCTGAACTTTCCAAACGAGCAATTAAAATTCTTATGCCATTTGTTACCACTTATATGTGTGAAAAATCTTTCTCACTATATATTGCCACAAAAACCAAATACAGAAATAGACTGGATGCAGAAGATGACATGCGGCTGCAAATTACAACAATTATTCCTAATTTCGATGAGATTTGTAATGAAAAACAGGCACAACCTAGTCATTAAATTTGTATTTTTTATTACATAATTATTTTTAAGTATTATTGAATTAATAAATGAAATGAAATTTACCATCCAACACTTTTTTTACATCACTAAAAGTTTGAAAAAATGGGGTTCCTTGAAAAACATTATCTGCTGGAAGGGTTCCGAAGACCGCTAAAGGTTGAAGACCACTGGTCTAGGTGATGGTTCTAGCGCGAATTAAAGCAAAAAACCAACATATAGTTTTATGCTTCAAAATGAGTTTTTTTTAATAGATAATATGTGAGAACTTAGACAGCAATAAAATTTCCCTTATAATTTTGTTTTACAACGTGGCAACTCCGCTTGAAACCGTTAACTCGCAACTCGTGTTGCGACGTATACAAGAAGTGCAATTTTCTGATTGTGGTTTTTAGTGATTTTTTATTAAAAAAGGAATTGTTTTGGAAATATTCGTGATGGAAAATATTCAACGAAGTTAGTTTTAAATGTTTTAAATAAAAAAATCGTAATCATAAAAATTAAGAAGGGTATTTGAAATATATTTTTTTTTTTTTAAATTTAAATATTTAACTGTTAAAAAATATGCAGATTTTTGCAAGTCTTAAAACATATTTTTTTCGAATCTTTATGATTTTGGTTTCTAGAAAAAAAAAAAAATTAGGTGTACATACATGCTTTGAGTTTTATCTTATGTTATAGGAGCGGACATCATAATTTGGAGCTCTACAACGAATGGCTGCGAGTGAAAGATTTAAGTCGCGATGAGTGCTGCAATGCACTTAACTTATTTATTAGCTACAATAAATGTATTAATTTAAATTAAATTTTATAAAAAATGTTGAGCAACGTTGGAAGGCATGCTATAGAATTTTTAGTTCAGTTTCCGAAAGTAAACATACGAACTAAATTACCAAATTATAGTCTAATACGACCCAAACCGTCTGAAATGTAGTATGTTTATGGATTTGTGGACGCCAAAAGGATGTATATAGAAGGGAGGTCAAAGTAGGCGTGGCAATATTTATACATAAATAGTAACCACTTGATTTCATAGCACTTATACGCAAAGTTTCCTTATAAAAACATGCACAACTCAAAAATTATAATGATTTCTGAAAAGTGGGCGTAGTTATAGTTCGGTCACGCTTATTTTGGATTAAGTTGGCGACAGTAACCACATGAACTAAACTAAAAAATTTTAGTACAATACAACCGAATTCGTCTTAAATGTAGCGTTTTTATTGATTTGTGGGAGGTAATAGGGGTGTGGCAATTTTTATTTTTTACTATTGGATCGTTTATAGTCACTTCTGTGACAAATTTCATTAATCTAGTATTGTTAAATCGCTTTCTTTCAAGCCTGCTGATTTAATTCCCGCTAGAATCACCTTCTAGACCACAGTGCGTCGTGTTGATGAAAGATGTTGAGTTTTCATCGCTCGTGAATTTTGAAATGCTAAACTCATTGAATCGCTCGCTTTCATTTGATGCGAAACTTTAGTTAAGCGCTTCGCAGATAATAAATTGCAAGGATTGAATCAATAAAATTAAGTATTTTTCTTAATAATATATTTAATAAAAAAAAACTTAAAAATTCATAATATTTTATGAAATTAAAGGAAACTGAGATAAGTGAACAAAAAAGAACATTTAAAAAATTTAATAAGCACTTAAATATTTCATTAAAAAACGCAAAAAATATAGTTCATCATAAAACACGTATTTATTTTTTATTAACAATATCACTCGTTGAGTCAATAAATGAGCGAACGAAAAATTCCACTAAAATGAGTTTATCTTTGCAAAAACTCGCGAGCGAGAAACAACAAATGAATAACAAAGAGAAGGAGTTGTTCAACTCAGTTTTTTTTTTGAGGAGCACAATCTACGAACGAATTCTATGAAAGAGCTAAGAAAAAGTTTTTATCACTCTGAATATTGAACATAAGACCGCTCAAGTTTTTTTCCACACGAATGAGGAAAGAAAAGTGAATCGCTCGTCAATTGAGTAATATTGATGAAGAGGAGTGCAATTTTCTCTTCAATTAAGAGTTTTTGCGAACCCTGGTCTGAAGTCAATATCGAGCTGCCGGAAAACTCGTTTAAATTTTTGAGTCGAAAAAATATATTCTCATACAAATTAGATTGAAAAATTATAAATATTTTTATATAAACTTGCCAGGAGTTTATTTTGGAGTTTTTCGATACGAGGAATCTATTTTGGATATTTTTTTCTAAGGCTTTTTTTTCTAATCTTTGTTTCTCGCTTAGCTGCGGATACAACAGAGGTTGATATAGATTTTTTCATTAAATCAAAGTTGAATTGTTCCTTGCATCTTTCGGTTCATAAATTCAAATATTCAAATGTAAGATCGATTACTTCTTTTAGATTAACAGTTTCTGAAAATTTATTTAATTCTATAGTTGATGTAAGCTTTTGGCCGCCAAACACAATTGTACGCGAATTTGAATTTAAAAGCAATCCAAGACCGGTAAATGTTGGACATTTGCCGCGTCCCTGAAATAGCCCTGAATCTCATACAAAAAACGATTAATAAACCGCAAGTCTAAATTAGAGCTTGTGTACCAAAATGTCAGGGGTCTTAACTCCAAACTTTCCGATATTTTCATAAACAGTTTTGATTTTGAATATAAGATTATAATTTTTACAGAGACTTGACTCCTACTTTTTGTGACTTGGAGATCGTCTGACGATTCTTCATTTCTTACTCCTGTTTCCAATAGTGATTGGATAAATGATTTCTTAGATAAGCTGTCTGATCTGTGTCTTCAACAAGTCAATGATATTTTAAATATAAACCACAGAGCCCTAGACCTTGTATTTGTAGATAGATGCACTACTGTTAATCTCCATTGTTCGATTCCCGTATCTCTTCCAGAAGATGTACATCATCCAACTCTTGAAATAACAGTTTTACTCCCCCACGAAAAAAAAGATAAAGTAACTGCTGATGCGCGAAATAAAAAAGTTTATAATTTTAAGAAAACGGACTATGTAAAACTTAATTCCTTACTTTCGCAGACTGATTGGTCTCCAATTTTAACTAGCGAAACATCATATTCATATTATGACGTCGAATCTTCTGTACAGTTTTTCAATGATACTCTGCAAAGGTGTTTCTTATTGTCCGTCCCAAAAATCCAATCCTTTGGTTGCTCGAATCCTTTAAATCCACCCTGGCTAGCAAATGATCTAAAGGCAGTAAAAAATTTAATAAATAGTTTACTTAAAAAATATAAAATATCTGGTTCTAGTTTAGACTTTGCTTCCTATTCTTCTTGTCGTTATAGATATCAACTATTAAATAAACAATGCTATTCTGTTTCTATAATTAACATATAATCTCAATTTAAAGATGATCCAAAACTTTTCTATAATTTTGTTAACTCAAAACGTAAAACCTCCAGCTTTCCACCCCTTATGAAGTTCAATCAGGAAGAATCATCTTGTGACAATGTAATTTCTAACATGTTTGCAAACTTCTTTAAATCAACTTACTCCGATATACCATTTAATACTAGCACGGTGTATCCTTTTCCCCCGCCAGTTAACTCTTTTGAAACTCCTGTAATAGACCCAAATATTGTCATGTGTTATCTTCGACAAGTAAAATCTTCTTTTACGACCGGCCCTGATAAAATTCCAAGCTGTATTTTAAAGCAATGTGCTACAAACCTGTGTACTCCTCTAGCAAACATTTTTAATATTTCCTTGCATAGTGGTTATTTTCCTATTATATGGAAGGATTCTTATATTATACCCCTTCATAAATCTGGCTCCAAGATAGATGTTTCTAACTATCGAGGTATTGCAAAATTAAGTGCAATCCCTAAGTTATTTGAGGAAATCATAACTGATCAATTAACCCACTCCGTGTTTTCCACCATTTCTGTCTTTCAACATGGTTTTCTGAAGGGTAAGTCCACTACAACAAACCTCTTAGAATTTACTACGCGTGTTATAAATGGTTTTACTTTGGGACTGCAGACTGATGTTATTTATACGGACTTTAGCAAAGCTTTCGACAGTGTTAATCATAATCTTCTTTTGAAAAAACTCCACCTTATTGGGTTTCCTGTCACATTATTAAATTGGATAAATTCGTATTTGTCTAGACGTACTCAAAAGGTTTTATATAAGAATTCTCTTTCAAAAAGTATTTCGGTCACTTCTGGAGTTTCTCAGGGCAGTCATCTTGGACCGGTTTTGTTTTTACTATTCATTAATGATCTTCCTTCGGTAATAAAACACTAACGTCTTAATGTACGCTGACGACGTAAAACTTTTTCTTTGTTACAAATCACCCGAAGAACATCTTTTACAATCTGATCTAAATAGACTTGTGGACTGGTGTAGCTTAAATATATTAAATCTCAACTTAAAAAAATGCAAATGACATCCTTGCGAAGATCTGCTAATAACATAAATTACACTATAAATAACACTAACTAAGAAATAGTTTCCAGTTTTCTCGATCTTGGTGTTATTATGGATTCAAAACTTCGCTTCAACCTCCACGTTAATATGGTGATAAATAAGGCAAGAGGAGTCCTTGGATTCATTAAAAGATGGGCTAAAGAATTCAGTGATCTCTTTACTACTAAAGTATTATATACCTCTCTCGTAAGGCCAATTGTTGAATATGCATTAGCTATTTGGAATCCACAATATAATAAGGGTTCTCATCTAAGCATGTAAACATATAAAGCATCTAAACTTTTGATGAGCGATAAAGTGTAAATAGCGTAAATGTCGACAAAATGGCGTCTGCGGCTACGACAACATTATGACTTTTTAAAATTTTAAACCTTTTAAAAACCTTCATTAACATAGAAAAATAAATAAAACGTGTTCATATTTACTCCAACTACTTTAAATATGTAATGATTAGCGCCAAAGGCATCCCTCATTCACACACGTGGATTTACATGCTAGTTTGCACTACAAAATAGGCTCGGAAATGATGTAAACTCACGCCCATACAAATTTTGACAGATAGTTTACGCGCATGTAAGTTCACAAGGTTTACAATGTTCACGGGTCAGTTACATGCTTAGATGAGAACCCTTAATGTCTACATCGACGCCATAGTCGTGAGACGCCGACTAAAGAACGGTATATCTTGAAAGTCAATGTACTGCACCAAATGCTCGTATTGGAATATTTGCTGAAAATTGTGGTTCAAATAAAATGCTGTCATCATTTAGATTAGTCATATCGAAATAGTCTGTGCAATTAAAGTTGATTATTGGTTTTTCAAAAAAACCCCCTGGCTTTATAATTTTTTATCTCATTTGTATGAGAATGTGTTTTTTCTGACTTCCAAACTTAAACGAGTTTTCCAGCAGATCGATATTGAATTCAAACCAATGGTTTCTTGGGGAAAGTTTCTTACAACTGCCCTTAGATTTAGTTTTTGCTATACTCTTTGCCAATTTTTTTCCTTCAGCACAAAAATATTTTTAGTTTTCTTTTTGCATTTTAAAAAAAGCCCAAAATTTTTCCCTCTAGACAAGAATACTGCCCTAAACTTCCGCAGCTTATAAATAAATTTGTTTTATATATTTTTGAAATGCCTCTTTAAATTAGCCTTAATTTACTAAAATAATAAGTGTGCAAAATATTATTAAAATTTGTCAAACCGTTCCCGAGAAAACTGTACCTAATTTTCAATGAAAAACGGTAACGTCAGTAGCCCCTTTAAGTTAAGTTAGGCCTTTTCCACACTTGGTCAACGCAACTCCAACTCAAGTTGCTAGCCTGTGTATTTATACCGGAACCTTCAGATTAAGCAACTTGCACGCAACAAGTTCTCGACACGTTCTCAACCTGTTCAATGCAACGCGGCTTTCCGCAATTTTCATCGGCGACGTGTTGCATCAGTTTGTTTGTTTTGTGAATTCAAGTATTTATAGTGCAATAGGCTTTATATTAATCAAGGTGAATAAGCTAATTAATTAGTTCCTAATAGAGTCTAAATGAAGAAGAAATAGTTTGCAAGATGAATGAGCAAGTGTTAAATATTAAATCAGTGCAAGAAGTCGAAAAACATGAGTTTTATATAATAACAATTATTATATATTGCATGACTTTTGAAGCAAGTCTGAAAGCATTCGGTTTATAGTTGCATTGCTTTTCAACTTTTTCGCTGTTGCGTTGAAGTTGTGTTGGAATTGCGTTGACCAAGTGTGGAAAAGGCCTTAGAGTGAAATAAAGAATACGTTTTTATTGGAAAAGTTTTCGAAAACAGAAAACTCCATCAACTTTGACCCTCAAAATATCGGGACTTAATAGTTTATTTCTCATTTATTAATTTATGTTATGTGTGCGACCTTTTTACATTTCCAAAATAATCTCAAATGTAAAGAGAGTAATATCGCAGAAATGGCATTTCGCATATAACTCGAGCACACAATAACTACTTACTGAAATACTGTTATGACTTAATAAATGACTTAATAATATAATACAGATGTTACTTAATATTATTAAAAAACATAATTTAACTAAATGTGGTGCAGTTTTCCAAATTATAACACATCTTGCTTACCTTTGGATTATTTACTATAATTTGAGGTGGTTGTTGCTCTTGAGGTTCAGGATTTATTTCAACTGCTTTACTTGCCATTAGTTTTGTACGCCAAATTTGCTTCATCTCCTGCAGCACCTGTTCGTCGACACCCTCGTCCAGGAAGGCATCACGAACACTGGCTATTACATCTTCAATAACGGCGTGATAAAGCTTCAACTAGTAAGGAAAAAAATTTGTGAATAAAGAGTCAACAAGCAACAAATGGTCTAAGTACTACAAGTGAAAATTATATGAAATTAAAATAAGTTTTAATATGAGAAGTGTCTGCTCAAAAGGGCTTATTTCGACATTGTATGAAGTTGAAGAAAACTGAAAAAAAACGTCTAGTTTTGACGTAGAATTACGTCTTAGGCCGCGTTCATAGTGTACGCTTTGGCTGAAGCTGAAGCATAAAGCTGCTTTGTCTAGCGTTTTTTGATCATAGTGAACGCTTATTCAACGCTGCACAAAGTAGCTTATTGAGCTTATTGGTGTTCATAGTGCGCGCTTTATACTTGTGGCTGAGATGCTTTGTTTTCATTTGTCTCTTTGGAAAATAATGCTCTTTATTGTGTTTTGCAAAGTAAATGAAAGATTTTTTTGTTTAATGAGTATCTAGATTCGCGATGATCATCAATGAAAGATCAAACCAATAACAAACAAAAGTTCAAAGGAACTTGAAAACACAAAGCATAACAACGGTGGAAAGTGCAGCACAAAAAGTACCCAAGAAGTAAGCAAGAACAACGAAAACTATGTAAACAAACGAGATAGAATACACAAGTGCATACAATTGAAAAGCACCACAAAACAAAACAACAACGCAACAACAACACAACAACAAATAAAACAAAATCAAGGAAAATAGTGTTAACAGGCAAAATAAATAAACAAGTGCCGAATAGCATTTTAAAAATGCTCTACAACAAACAAAGCATAAAAAATAAAGTTATTTTTCTGTGTGAGCAAGCGAGATGGAGATATAAGGCGCTGAAAAGCATTTGAAAATAAGCTTTATGCTAGCTTTATGCTGGCACTATGAACACTTTGAGCTTTTTCCATACGATTATACACAAAGCGTTTTTCAGCTAAACCTCTCGGCTAAGCTAAAAGCGTTTACTATGAACGCGGTCTTACAGCGCAGTTTTGTATGGGGGTCATTTTCACAAATTTTTCAAACACATTTAGGAAACTTAGTTGATACTTGGGGGTATACCTACAGCCAATAATATACAGCTGTGGTCAAAATAATAGCAGTACTATTTTATTCACACATGTTTGTAAAAACAATACTTGTCTACAAGTTTCGGATCCAGTAAACCCATTATCGTACTTTCATCGCTGGTTCGAAACCTGTCATCAGTTTCCTCCTATATTGTAAAATTTTCCAGATACAGGGTATTTTACGTTTTTGGCAAGTGTTTAGTATTATTGATTTAGAATACAGTACTCACCCATAACATAAAAAATAATATTTTGTATTTTAGAAAAATTATCAAATTTTCCATCAATACATCAACCACTATCGTGTCAAGTAATGTAGCAGAACTAAAATTTTTATATATGTTATATTTTATATATCATAAAATTTTTAGATTATCAAACGAAATATCAACAAATTTTGTATCTTTTGTTTTAGCGGAGCTGTAATCGTCCAAATTTAAAATGTCTGTTTTTCATGTAAAAATACACTTAATCAACAGGTTTTTTCTTAATTCTAACTTTGGATGATAACAGCTCTGCTAAAATAAAAGATACAAAATTTGTTGATATTTCGTTGGGTAATCTGAAAATTTTAGCTCCGCTACAGCACATAATACGAAAATGGTTGATAGATTAATGGAAAAGTTGATATTTCTTCTAAAATAGAAAATATTCTTTTTTCTTTTATGGTTAGTAGTTTATATTCTATATAAATAATACTAAACACGTGCCAAAAACGTAAAACACCCTGTATCTTGAAAATGTTACAATATCGGAGAAAACTGTGTACAAATTTGGAACGAGTATTTAAAGTACATCTAGGAATGATAATCGGTTTACCGGATAGAAAATTTGTAGACTAGTATTATTTATCTAAACATGTTTGAATATAAGAGCACTGCTATTTTTTGACCGCAACTGTACATCGTGCAAAGAACAAGCATATGCCAAGATATCAGTTAGAGTACGAATAAAACGAATATCTATCTTTGGATTTTGTCAGTTATTTAAAAAAGTCACAAAACGGCAAAATCTAAGAAGAAAAAAAATTCATATATTCGTATCAGAAAAACACAAGCTGCTCGAGTTGCTTATGCTGTTGTTGTTGTTCGTTTGGTTCGCAATCGTGTCGTTTGTTGTTTTGCTGCTTTTGTTGTGGTTGTTGTTATTAATATATATGTAAAATGTACATATAAAAATAAAGTTTGCACAAGTGCATCGGAGATCTGCAACGGATAGCTTTTTTGCGACTCTGAGTATATCCGAAAAAATAAGTATGTACAAAAACCTACTCACCCTTCGCGCACTCAACTCGACTCATATTCTCTTCTACGAAGCTAGAATGCGGCGCCTCAAATAAATATGAGTATCCTAAGTCATGAGTCGGATCGGGAAAGATCGGGTTTTTTTTTCGGTACATAAATACTTATGGTTGTTTTCGTCTTGCTGATACTTATCCTACTTGCTGAAATACTCATAATCGACACAAGCAGCTGAATCACTCGGCTCATCTGCCACAGATATGAAACAGAGCGCAGTAGAGCGCAGCATTAAATAGTGAGTGAGTTTTTTGTATTTGTTTTGTGCTATTTTTTTCCTGAGCATTTAGATACTAACAGAGAGCCTGAACAGAATCAAAAATCGTTGCGGCCGACAATCTTTGCTGTTGGAAAATACATGCAAAATGTAGAAAAAACCGCAGCTCGTTTTCCGCAACAATAAATCGCAGACTTAGAATCTATTCTGTTTCAATCGTCGGTCGCAACGATTTTTGATTTTGTTCAGACTCAGATGTGTTATTCTTGTGTTGTTTTTTGTTTTTATTTTACACAGTGAAAGCTGCGCATGAGGTAAAGTTGTTGAGGCTTAAAAATAATACGCAGTTTCGATAATATCGTAAGTGTCATTCATTTCCTGCAATCAGCAATTATTATTAAACTAGTATCGCCTGTGGTCGAAATTCGACCAACTTTTTGAAATTTCAATCGTTTTTCTCATTCTGAGGCATTAACCTTGCCTTAAGAAAATGCGTTGTACTAAGAACATCTTAAGTTTCGAGAGAAAGCAATAGTTTTCGAGATATCGTCATAAATTTTATATCTAAATTTTTCAAAATTTACTATTTGTAAAATAAAAATATGTACTATAAAAAAATGCTTATTGTAGGGTATCCGTAAGAGATAGCGAAAAATTTTTTCCTTCATTGTATTAATATCTAAAATTTCCTCCAACGCCATGTTCTTCCATTTCTTATAGTTTAGGTTTTACTTCAGAAATATTATTTCAATTTTATATTTCAGGTCAAAGGTCACATAACTATTCGGTGAACTTCTTCTCTCTACTCTAATTTATTTAGAAAAATTATCAAAATCGGTTCAAAAACACGGAAGAACTGTTTTTCCTACGTCTATTTTTATATGCTAGTATCGCCTGTGGTCGAAATTCGACCAACTTTCTGAAATTTCAATCGCTTTTCTCATTCTGAGGCATTAAGAAAATCTTATGTTTCGAAAGAAAGCAACAGTTTTCGAGATATCGTCATAACTTTTATATCAAAATTTTTCAGAATTTGCTATTTGTAAAATAAAAAAATTTACTATAAAAAATGCTTATTGTAGGGTATCCGTAAGAGATAGTGAAAAATCTTTTTCCTACATTGTATTAATATCTAAAATTTCCACCTACGCCATGTTCTTCCATTTCTTAAAGTTTAGGTTTTTCTTCAGAAATATGCTCATATTTCAGGTCAAAGGTCACATAACTATTCGGAGAACTCCTTCTCCCTACTCTTATTTATTTAAAAAATTATCAAAATTGGTTCAGAAAAACGGAAGAACTGTTTCTCCTACGCCTATTTTTATATATAACGAAATGGCTTAAAACATAGATTTGTGTATATAACTTTGGAGTGGTTTGAAATATTTGAAAATTTTTTCACAGAAATTATTTTTTAAGCTGTAGAGCTTTGTAGAAAATATAAAAACAACATTTTGAAAAATTTGATTTTCATCAAAAAAATCATAGGGGGTAGCTCATGATTTTCGATGATAGAAACTGTTTTTGCATTATGTGTCAAAATGAAGCCATTTTTGCTAATAAATGTCAAATGTCAAGAGTGTGAAAAAAAATTTTATAAGAAAAAAAATTAAAAATTTGGCCTATTTTTTGAGCAAAAACTGAATATTTTAGAGTTATTTTTAAAACCATATAAATCATAGAATTGGCGAGATAACGGTAAATCTTTTCTTTGATGAAAATCGATTTAAAAATGGCCAAGATATTTGCTTGCAAAATCAAAACTTGAAATTTCAATCGTTTTTTTTTTCTCATTCTGAGGTGATACCTTGCCTCAAGGAAATACGTTGTACTGAGAAAATCTACATTTTTTGAGACATCTCAATAGTTTTGATGTCATTATAACGGGAATTTTTTTAACATATTATC
Organism: Dichetophora obliterata; assembly: GCA_963920525.1. Lineage (NCBI taxonomy): Eukaryota > Metazoa > Arthropoda > Insecta > Diptera > Sciomyzidae > Dichetophora > Dichetophora obliterata. The sequence continues at coordinate 83,229,098 of OY986435.1, read as the reverse complement.
CGAGAAAAAATGACCAAAAAAGCTTTCGTATACCGTTATATTTCTGAACCAACGACGTTTCAATACGTTGTACTGAAAACATATATAGTTTTAGAGCTATTACAAGAATTTTCATGTCAAAATAACGGAAATTTTTGCATAATTTGATATTTGTAAGAAATTTCACCATCACAATATATATTCACACTTTTAACATAAGAAAATGCTTATTGTAGGGTATCCGTAAGAGATGGATTACCATCATTTACGCTCATATTTCAGGTCGAAGGTCACCAATCTAAAATTTTATCATACTGTGCAGCCAGATCTACCTCTTCTTAGATATGAGATTCCTTATTAAAAATAATACTAAAAATAATAGAGGTCATAAATTTAAAATCTAAGATCATTCTGCACATATAGGGCGCGTACCTTTCGAATGATATAAGTTTCATTAGCTGCGTTCCATTCGCTTTAAAATAATTCAATTATTTTTTTTTACATGCAAAGCAAAAACAAAAATAATAATCCTATAACAAATAGGATTATTTTTGCTATCTATATAAAATTGTGATATAGCCTTTAAAAAATTTGAAACACAGGTGCCGCACCTGTATATTTTTATGAGTTGTCATTTCATTTTTTGAATTATTTGTTCGTTTGATACAATGACTATTAGGTAGCCATGACAGCTAACTATTTTCTCACGAGCTGCGACCATCGAATGTTAAACAAAAGAAAACAAAACAAACCGCGTGTGTCACACACATAAGACGCATTCAGCGGAGCCAACAATTAATTGCACTTAAACTATTTATATAATTGCATAATATTAATAATTAAATTAAATAATTTACAATTTTTTTAGGTTTTTAAGGTTTAGAGTAAAACACATTCAGAGAAAAACATCGTTCACTAAGGTATCACTACCGTAACAGTTCACAACAGTTTTGAACGACACACGTTCTCTTGACACCTAATATTTATTGGATCATGATTGCTTGTTTGAATTTAATTTTGACTGCAACGGTAGTGCCCTCTACGAGTCGTTTTTCTTGCCGTTCCTTTGAGAAAATTTGTTATCGCGATTATATTAAGGCGAAAGGAACGCAGCTATTGCCCTTATTCTAAAATTAATATCGAAAAAGTGTACGACATTTGATGTTTGCCTTATAATATATAAGATTAGTAAAGTATTTTTTTTTTATTTTTCTGTCACGTTAAGTTGCCAAATCACACGCGCATAATTAAAATTAAACTTCTATTGCACGTGTTTACACATAAGAAGCAAACAGACACGTGCGCCGTACAGTGGTTGAGCCCCATACAAAAGTTGTCAATAAATAGAAGGACGCATTGTAGACCAATAAAATTTTGTGTATTATTTGGAATTTGCTTTATTAGAATACACACAAAAATATTTTTTAATCCGCCCACAATCACGCCTACCTCCCATACAACACAAACATTTAAAACGCCATATTTTTTTGTCTTGAACCAATACAAGAACCATTCTGTCAGAAATCTTAAATATATGTCTAACATAAAAAATTATTTTTGCCACGCCCACTTTCCATACAAAATTTTCCACTTCATGTGTTTTTCCCATTTCCAACTTCAATCAAGCGCAGCATCTAAACTGTTTAAATTAGTGGTTTATAGTATTTAAAGATATCATTTGTTTGCTTTTTATAAAAACAGAAAAAAATCATCAATAAAGCTTATCGTTTCATTTTTATTCCAAAAAAAGGAGTGAACCTCATGTATTTTGCCACAAATTGGCGCTGGTTGTAAATGTGATACTATCAACAGTTGAAAAAGATAATAGCATACTTTTTGGCATTGTGATAAAGTGAGCACAGCATAGCGTAAATACATGGCTTGCATACGTATTCTAACTGCATTATTCTGTATCACGAACATGCACACCAACGATGAGAAAGACACGAGAAGCAATATTTTCTTCCATACAAAATTATATTGCTTCTCGTGTCTTTCTCATCGTTGGTGTGCATGTTCGTGATACAGAATAATGCAGTAATTCTGTTGTTTATTATATATATTTTACTTGCAGCTAATTGAAGATGTTTGAAGAACATTTCTTGACAAAGGAATTTGAATATTTGAATAGTTTTGAAAGCATTTTATTGTGAAATTCATTAAAATGTTTCATAGTAAGCTATAAGATAATGTGAATTAATTGAACTTTTATTTGTAATTTAATATTAATTGTAATTATTTAAAAAATATATACCATATATTACCATAGCAAATTAATAGACTGAGAAACACGCTATAGAATACTTAAGTACTCTTTCAATATATTCCAGTATTGCAATAGAAGAATTACAACATTTTAAACCATTTATCGTATTTAGGACTATAGTAATAAACCTTGAGACTAAAGAAATCTATATTTTCTTCGAAACGCATTTAGTTTATACCTAATGTTGTTCAAGGACGCAAAAAATTCTGTCAGTTTTTTTTAATCGCTCAACTTAAAGTCCAATAAAAGCATTTCTTTATTTAAAATATCTTCGACACTCGAAGATCATTATGTTTTATTCTGCTAAAAAAAATTTACGTTTTTTTCTCATATCAACTTTGCATAAGAAATTGATTGCAAAACTATAAAAAGCTTTTTCAAGTATTCAAAAAAATTTTTCAATAATGCTTTATGTACTTAAAAAAAAACCAGAGTGCAATACATTTTCTCAATTGTCTGTAATAACTCTTGAAAAATATCAATATTTTACGAACATTTTTACATCAATCGTATTTTAAGGCGTTTACACAGAAAACCTATATATATTTCTGATAAATATTTTGGAATCATGCTAGTTATAATATTCTTAAACAACGCAAAGAAAAAAATTCACAAAAAGAGGTTATCAGTTTTGGTATTTATTTCCAACCACTGTGCGCCGGCCTTTTGATTTTGTTTTATTTTTGTTTATGTCTAACAAACCAAAATCACAAGCGTTGTTGTTGGTTTCTTCTCCATAGAGTGCAACAATGAAATACCAAGAACGAGTTTTCGAGAAAAAACAAGCAAATAATAAGAGCTCACATGGCCTGAAGACAGGGCTGCCAACTCATTTCAACCAAATACCCCAATTCTGGTGATCGAATTCTCCCATTTTGCAACCGATTCCCCCCAAAAATATATATGCATTTAAAAACAGTCTTTATTCAGTAAAAATTTTTACCAGTAAGATTTTTTTAACCCATATGCATGGCAGAATTAGAGAAGGTATATGCATTTTGGAGAGGGAGACTGCCGCAACTGTCAAAACGAAGTTGACAGCTCATACAAAATCTGAAAACGATGAGAATGCGATAAGAAAGCGAAAATAGGCAAGAATAGCAAAATGCTTGAGTTTGACAATTCTGGCTATGAGAAAGAGAGCGCAGTCTGAAATGCATGTACCTTCTCTAATTCTGCCATGCCCATATGCAAACATCAGCAAAAACGTTGACAAGACATTTTTAAAAAATAACATAAAAACATAACATAACATAACATAAGAAACGACTAGAATAAATCCTTTTAAAATTTAAATATAAACATGTTTTAAAATGTTTTACTTTTTTTTTAAAAAAACACACTACATTTTATGAATGGGAACAGGCCTGTAGCCAGGGTGGGGAAAGGGGGGGCAATGCCCTCTACTACAACCGTTTTCCCCCCTGGCCAAATTAGACAATGAAAAACTTTAAATGAATAATTAATATGTATTTGTTTATTGCTTTAAAATTAGTTTAGTTTAAAATAACGAAAAATATACACATCCACCTTATTCATGACTTGAATATGTATATGAAATTTCTTTAACAAAACATTTCAGATAAATTGTTACAATTTTTCAAATTTCTACTGGGTCGCCAACATTTGCTACCAAAAAATAAGATTTGAATTTTAATAATTTTTTAACCCGCATTCATAGGAACTAGAAATGAAAAGCACGTTGTGCACCAATTTGATGCAGATACAAAAATAATATATAATTCATTGAAATGTTTTTATTTTAAATTTTTTTTATGCATGATGAATGTTTATTAATTTTAAAATAAGAAAAAACTGTCTTATACATATGCTAGCCCATTTCGCTACTTTTTCTTATATTTTTAGTCACTTTAAATAAATCTTGTATTTTTGCCTTCATTTTATTACAAAGTCCTGAATTAATTTTTATATTATTTTGTATTAGTCTCATGTGTAAAAAGATCTACATATCCATGTAAATATTATAAAATTAACTGTTTTCTTAATAAATATGTCTTTTTTTATTTTAATGAAAAAACAAAAAATTTCCCCCCAAGATTCATGCCTGCCCCCTCTGTCTTCTTGGCTTGAATGGGAATTATCTTCGACTGGACCGAAGTTAAGATACCCCACATCCGTATATTCAAAAATGTCAATTTTGTACTATTTTGATGACACCACTTTTATAGGTCGTTGTTATATCCAAATATTTTAAATTTGAACTCTACAAAGAGTAAATACTATTTATCAAAGCATATGAGTAAAACATCAAGTTTAAATCATTATTTTTTTGGAATTTATGAAGTTTTTACTATTATATTTATGACGTCACTTTGTAGGGAGGAAAGCTTAGTTTTTAGTTTCTTTTTGCGAAATTCCAAGCATCGAGTGCATAATTAAGATTAAAACATATTTACAAAATTTTTAGACATTGTACTCATTTTTGTGAAACTTGAGGAGATTTTACCGTTCGCTTAAAGTTACTTTGTATGGGAGGTTGGCGCGATTTTCATTCGATACCTACAAATTTCATACTCACAGTGCACATTTGCATATTTGGAATTAAAAGAGATTTTACCGTTTTGTTAGTCACTTTGTTTATGAGGTAGACGTGGTTTTCATCAGATTTGGACCAATTTCAAATATGTGATGAATATTTCACGCCAAAGCATGAGTGCAAAATTTCAAGTAAATGTATTTATTTTTGTGACATTTGAAGAGATCACTTTTGCTAAAATCCCTTTGTATGGGAGGAAGGCGAGGTTTTCATCCGGTTTGGCTCATTCTCTAGCTTCATCTTAGTTTTTTTAATATAGCCGATAGCTATATTAATTCCAATAGCTTTATAATTGCGACTGTAATCGTGCCGACAGACAGACAGACGGACATGACTAAGCCAACTCAGCAGATGAGTTGATCAAAAATATATGTACATACTTTTCTGTATCTACCACGCCTATTTATTAGCATTACAAACGGAGTGACAAAGTTAATATAGCCCTTACGCAGTACGCGTAGGGATATAAAAAACACGTTAACTTCTTGTGATCGCAAATTAGCTGATCAAATCAGTCAAAGCGAATGACAAAAAAGGAAAGCAATGGGAATGTTCAGGAATAAAGAAACTTAAAAAATTTCTAAGCATATAATACGGAAAGTTTTTAAATTTGCTATGTTTTTTAAAAGAATTTAGAAACAAAAGAAAACTTTTTTTAATTCCCCCAAAAATTAACTCATTCCCCCACTCCCCCATCGATTCAAAATTCCTCCCTAATGGGGGAATTCCCCCGAGTTGGCAAGCCTGCCTGCAGACAAGTGCTTACGAAAAGTGCATACGCAAAAAAAACTAATTAACGCTAAGAGACGTTGGCAGAGAAGGAACAGTACTCAGAGTACACTCAAAATACATTTGGATCGAGCGCCTTAGTAATAAACTTACTCAACGCACACATTGAAAACGAATATGAGAATGTACTTATACCCGAAAAAATACTAATGAGCCGAATGCCTGTAAGTATTTTACACATTTTATTGAGTATGGATAGAGTTGAGAACAGCACGACACTCCGTTACACTAGGCGCCAAAATCCAAAAAAAATTTTTGTGATCCACATGCCACTATTTTTTTCTTATGGACTTTGGCCTTCTAAACACGAATATCACAATAAAATTTGAGGGCCATCAAACACGCCTTCCTTAAGCTTTCCCAGCGTTAGATTTGGAAAAATTGTTCTTAAATAAGAAATGCTTGACCATCTGTCAAAGTTTGTTCTAAGCATTTGTAGGTAATTTAATTGTCTTGATATAATTTTTTTTTAAATTGGTTAATTCGTTTTCGAGATAGGTTGCTATTTATTACACTACATCCTGGAAAAAGGGAAAATTTTTTAAAAAATCCTATCTCAAAAACTTATCCTTAGAAAAATTTTTTATTATGATACTCGTGTTTAGAAGGCCAAAGTCCATAAGAAAAAATTAGTGGCATGTGGATCACAAAATGGGTGGCGCCTAGTGTTATGATTTGAGTATCCGAATTCTGTCGGATACTCATTGCAGTTCTCTGAAGTGCATGAAAAACAAACAAAATATTTTTTTAACATTTTCATTTGCAATTTCATTTGGAATAAGGAAACAGTTAAGATTTTTTGTTTTTTCCAAAAATTTTTAGTTTAATAAGGGTATTCACCACAAATAATAACTCAGGGTACAACATTTTTATTTTTGGATTTTCCCAACAATATTTGTATTATTTTCGACTAATCTTGGTGCGCTGATTTCAAAACTATTACTACTTTTTTCTAGCATCACCAGAGCCAGCTACAGAGCCAGTATGTATTATTACTACGCAGGTTTGCGAATGCGTTGTTCTTTAAAAATCTAATTATTTTTTAAATACCATAATAAATCCGAATTATTTCTGTTATGCATTATATTTTTTCCATATTAAAAATATATTTTGTTTACTAAAATTGTAATTTTAAATTACTTTTAAAATATACATATATGTATATGTTCTTTACTACAGAAAAAATAAATAATTAAAATTTTTCCGATATTTATTTCCATTTATTAAACATAACTTTGAATTACATTTAGTTTAAACCAATATAAAAAATTAACAAGACCAATTGCGTAAACTAAAAATATCAAACGAAAACTTTTTATAAGACGAAACAAATTTTTACATGAATTTAACTGTGAGCTTTTTAGATCAAGTAAGTTTGAAGAAGGCAGCAACAACAACAAATTTTTTTTTGAATAATTTTTATTTAGAAGATGAAATGCTTTAAAATAGTTTTGAAAAATATAAATGAAAAAACGCAACTTTTTCTCTATTACAGTAGGTCTGTTTCCGTACTCACACTGTGTGACTTGCGAGCAGTGTTGCCACTCACTGCATTTTCTTCGTAGCAAAAATGCAAAATCAAGTCTTGCTGCAATGTAGCCAAAAAAAATTTTAAGTCTAGCTTAACACGATGTAACAGTCATTTCGCACTTTTGAAATGACGTAGTGTAGGTTTTAGGTCTGGTCAAGTACAACACATAACAGCGCATACAAATTATCTTACACCCTGAAAATTTTGACTTACCGTCAAAAAACCAGTGGCAACATGTTGTAACACTTTCGAAAGTTTCGAAGTTGTCGAAATTATCGAAAGTCGGTATGTTGTAACACTTTCGACAGTGACCGAGAAGCGAAGTAAATAAAAATGAAAATATTGATCCATTTAAGCATGGTTTTATTTATTATATATTATTTATTTAACATAGAAGTGTTTTGACAAAAAATTTTTGAAACTATGAAAATGTAGCCATTTAAGAAGCATTGTAGCTTTTCATTTTCAATGTAGCCAATTGGCTACAATTGTAGCCAAACGGCAACGCTGCTTGCGAGTCGCTATTTTCTGTATCCGTACTTTTTGTGTTAGAAATGGGAGAATAAGAACAAGCATAAAATCGCTCTCTCGAGCACAGAATGTGCACAGAGCGTGCTAGAACTCAAGACTTCGAGTAAATTAAGAGCAAGCATCAATAAGAAGAAGCATCACGAAGAACAAGCAAATGCCAAATGTTTGTTTATGTTTTTCACAAATATTCACAAACCGTGCTTCTAAAAATTAATTTACAAATTGCAGTTTCTTTTGGCCTTCCATTTTTAACCTTAAATTATTTAAAGTAATTTTATAACTTAAAACCATGATATAAGTAAATAATTATACAATGGCTTTAAACAACCTTTCTTCACAATCAAATTGATAATTTTAATTGGAGTTTTTTACGTTTTCCACGATTTTATAGCTTACAAAATTTACTTCACAAACAATATTACAACAATTTCAATTGGCGCTATTTACGTTTGACTCGTCTGCTGTCATAATCAGCTGTTTTGTGCTCGAAACTTGCTAGAAGCTGTTTCCGTACTTTTGCCAATACAGTGGACTTCCAATAGTACGTACTTTCGTTTCCACGAATTTACAATAGCACGAATGGTAAATTTTTTTGCATTGGCAGTTCTGTACTACGAATATAAAACATGTTTGCCATTCGATAATACCAATAACTGTATTTTTTGTAAGAAAAAGTTTTACTTTGAAGTTTTTTACTTGTTTTTTTATGCTGTCAACTGCGAAATATTCAGTTGGTACCAAATTTTATAGTGATAACAAGTGCCTTGTGTCGTGTGTTCTATGCATATTTGATACAAACAAAATGTTAAAAGCAAAAGAAGTAAAAAAAAGCAAATTTCTTTAGAAATCAAGTTGAAAATTATAGGAGACAGTGAGAGTGGAAAATCTCTTTATGAAATTTGTAGCAAGTATGGATTATCCAAATCAACCATTTGCACTATAAGAAAGCTGAAGGCGCAACTTTTAGCTGCAACTGCACCTGTTGCAGAATAGCAACAGAATAGCAAAACCCCGCTACAGAATAGCAACTGGAGAATTTAAAAAAATGGAAGATGCGCTATACGAGTGGTTTTTGTGCCAAAGAAAATCTCATATTCCAGTAGGGGCTATGCAGTTAAAATGTAAGGCTCTGGAATTTCATAAGAAGTTTTATGCAGGCAGCTTTTTTGCCAGTGATGGCTGGCTCACCAAATACAAAAAACGCTATGGTATTAGATTACTCAAAGAGTCTGGTGAAAAGCTTTCGTCTTCTAAATAATTTGTAGCTCCATTCACCAATAAATTAGCTGCTGTTATTAAGGAACACGAACTTACACATGAAGCAGTTTTTAATGCAGACGAGTCTGGACCAGGGTTCGCATTTGCTCATTCATGAACTGCTCATTTCTGCTTCTATTCATTCATTTAAGAATATGAAGAAAAATCAAAGTGAGGAGCTCGTTTTTGTGAAGAGATGAGCAGATTTTTTTTGTTCATGAACTGAAGAAGAGCAAACTAGTTTGTGAACAAGAACATTTTTTACTCTTTTGAAGAGACTGTTGCTATTCATCTGTTCTTCAATGCTTCACTTGTCTTTCGTTGGCTCTTCATTTGTTCATGAAATTTTCATGAAGTGGTGAAGGCATCGGATGATGCTCTCGTTCGTTTCGTTTAATTTTGTTTTTTAGATACACACAACGTTTGCATGCTGTGTTGTATTGAAGCGAGGCATTGAAATGGCTTGAATGTTTGTGTGTATGTATGTTAAGCAGCGTGGCAACAAGAATGCAATAACAGAGCATTGTGGGATTCTATGGAAAGTTTAATAAACAGCCACAGCTTTGTTTTTGGTACGCATGCACAGTGGCTCATATGATGGTTGTTAGCAAATAAAATTTACTTTTTCTATTTTGGGGGATACAAATTCCACCTGTAGGGTAAAAAATTGAGAAATATGTATACCAAGTACAAAAATATTTTTTCACAAAAATAGCAGGCGATGGAAAAATTTATGTATGCACTTAAAACATTTAATGGAACAAATTAATTCATGTTATTTATTTTTTGACAAGAAAAAAATTTACATAACCCATTTTATTTTTTTTAAGTAAGAGGTAATTATGATTAACATTCTTTCTTTTTTTATAAACATAAAATTTTAGTTTTTCGCTCTTTGTTTATAGCTCTATAATTATAATTTAAAACTCTTAAAAAACATATTATTAGTTGGCAACCCTAATATTTCAAAATTACATAATTTTTAAATTCTGACTACGGATTTGGATTCAGCGACCCATTTTTAGTGTGCCATTTTTTTTTTGCCGGCCCCGAATTCGTAAAAATTAAAAAAAATAAGGTGGAAACCCTATCAACTAACTTGAATTTTAAAATTCTGACTTCAGATTCAAAATCAGCGGCCTCCTAACACTGATAACTGACGTTTAAAACACGTCAAAATACACATTATTAGGTGGCTACATATTTCTAAATTTTTTACCCAACAGGTGGAATTTGTAACCCCCAAAATAGAAAAGGTAAATTTTATTTGCTATCAACCATCATATGAGCCACTGTGCATGCGTATCAAAAACAAAGCTGTGGCTGTTTATTAAACTTTTCATAGAATCCCACAATGCTTTGTTATTGCATTCTTGTTGCCACGCTGCTTAACATACATACACACAAACATTCAAGCCATTTCAATGCCTCGCTTCAATACATAACAGCGTGCACACGTTGTGTGTATCTAAAAAACAAAATTAAACGAAACGAACGAGAGTATCATCCGTTGCCTTCACCACTTCGTGTAAAATTCATGAACAAATGAAGAGCCAACGAACGAGAAGTGAAACATTGAAGAAGAGATGAATAGCAACAGTTTATTCGAAAAAATAAAAAATGTTCTTGTTCACAAACTGGTTTGCTCTTCTTCAGTTCATGAACAAAAAAATCTGCTCATCTCTTCACAAAAATGAATATGAGTAGGTTTTTTTTTTCAGATATGAAATTCCTTCATATTCATGAAGCTTCATGAGTGAGCAAATACGAACCCTGGTCTGGACTTTATTGGAAAATGTTACCAGACAAAACGTATGTACCAGAGAACAGCTTGAGTGCATTCAAATGGCGTTGCGATTGTCTCGTCAATAAACGAGCACCGAATGTGCTTCCTGCATTTAAATTAATGCGCAAATGCATGTACCAATCGCTGTTGATACGAATGCTTAGAGTATAAGCGCTAGCGATTACGAACGTCTGCGACACAAGAATGATAAACAAGGCAAGACATCAGGAACAATCGCCAAAAGCAAGGAAAATCCATGCTTTTATGCTCATTCGCAGAAAGGAAACATATAAGTTGCAGTGTTGCATTTTTTTATTCTGCGGATGTTGTTACCAGACACAAAAAATTGCAATATTATAAAATAAGATTTTAATTAGAGTTATTATTGCACAAGTTGGCGAAAAAATATGTCAACAATCAACTTCTGTGATAATTCGACTGCGAGGTGGATAGCAAAAATCGAATACGATTAATATGAAAATTACTTTTATTAATATAGCCAATGGTATAAAAAAATTTGTTTGAAGCCATAACATTTGATTGGAAAGAGATAGTGGGGTTATTTTTTTATGTAAATTATTTTTGAGACATTAAATATAAAAACAACATTTTGGTATAAATAAATTTTGCCCAAAAAAATCATAGGGCAAAAAAGAGACAGAAACAGTTTAACAATTTTTGCAAAAACTGGACGATTTTTTGCAAAAGAATGCTATGTCATATAAAAGGTAGTCAGCAATTTTATATAATAGTACAGATGATTCCCCAAATATTTCAGCTGTAGCGATAGCCATCCGTGAACTGGAATGGTTAAAAATCACCTCTAAAAATCAAGTTTTTTGTAATAATATTGGCAGGTGTGGTAGTTTAAAAAAAAAACGGTCAGAAATAATAGTTATGAAAAAGTTCTTCCAATCAGCATCAACAAACATTCTATTTTTGCATTCAGATTAATGAAAATGTTGTTTTGCGTGCATTTATTAATTATTTAATTACTTATTAATTATTTTTAAAATCATACAAAAAAACTGCAATTGATTGATTGATTCCTGGTCAGAATTCTGTGTATTGATATATATTAAAACTAAAATATTAATTATAAAATAAGAACTTACTGAAAAATATTGTAAGAAATTAAAAAAGAAAATACAACTTATGAAGATATATTAATTTTAAAAGTTTTGTAAAAATCACATGAATTAAATTGCGAGCTTTAGATCAAGTAAGTTTGTATTAATATTTTGAAATAAAATATATCAAAAATATGTATGAAAAAAAGCATTATCTTTTATCCGATTGCATTATTTCAATTGTTAATGCAGATAGGAAGATTTTTTTCCGCCATATAATTTCTGGCAGTTTATTTCTTAAAACTATTACACCAACCAATATTTTGACAAAAAACGTTATTTTTAGATGCTATTTCAAACCATTCCATCACACGAATGGCTATCACTAGAATCGAAATATTTGAGGAATCTTCACAAATGCTATTGCAACTAAGGATTATTTTGAGGAACTGACACAAACAACTTAACTTTCAGCCTTTAATATTCATCGCTCAAAGATAAAATATAATGAGTTATGTGGCGAATGAAACGAATATTTTATTAAATATTCTTATAAAATATTTAAAATAATTTTTTTACAAGATATTTATATTGTATTTATCTAAAATGTTTTATTATTTCTTATTATGTACTAAAAAATATTTTTACTATAGAAACAATAACACAGTTGCATATCATAGAAAAAATATATATACCAGGGCGCGTACTTTTATGACCTAAAAACTGACATAAAAGACATAAAAACGCAAACAATTACATAAAAAATAAAGAAAAAAAGCCTTAAAAATAAAACATTACTAAACACGTATTGCTGTAAGAACTTAAGTAAGTTTGCAGAATAAAGATTCTATTAGTTTTAGGATGGTGATGTGAAAAATTATTAAGCAAACTCATTTATATATTAAACTAATTTTTGTTTTCAGTTTTACTGTATCTACTAGTAAACATTAACAATTTTAATTTAAATGTAACATAATTTTAAATTGTCCATATTCGCCGCTTTTGATAAATATCACAGACATCTATAATTTTGATCAAATCATATTCTACGCCTTTCTTGGACTTTTCTTATCATATTCTGGCACCAAGTTCTTGTAGAAATTTCGCAGTTCTTACACCCGAAATTAGAGGTATTTAATTAAATGAATCAAAATTAAAGACTAAAGTGTTTTTATCAGTTCGACTACACAACATAACCTAAAATTTTAGCCATTCTTTGACAAGTTAACAGTTGTACAAAATTTGTTTTATTAATAAATACCTGCTTGTTTTAAAAAACTCCATACATTTGGGTTGAATACTCATTTTTCTGGGCTTTTTCTATAAAATTGTTTTATAAAACTTTGCAGCACACGTCGCTTCTTTACAACAGTTGTCAGAAGGATCTCTTTCTATCTTACACAACTTAGCTCAGCACTTGACATTTGCTAAGCCTGCACTTTCTCACATTTATAAAAAAAAAACAAATTAATGACAAGTTTGTGTTGGTTATCATCAAACATTTTTTAATTGTGTTGGAGCTTTGGTAACGCTTGTCTTGAAGGGATAAAGAAAGTTCATTGAAAGCAAAACATTGTTGTTATTTTACCGACAAACTATCAATAATAGTTTGTTTACTAATTTAGGTCGCTTTCAAGATTAACTTTTATGCAAATTTTAGCTCAGGTTACTTTAAAAATTTACTGTCATAAAACTTGCTACTGGCAATACTGATTGCTCCACAGTAGACAAAAGACAACAATAAACTAAAAGGAACACACAGCACAAAGAAGAACGCGCTGCTAGAGAAGGTCTGAGAAGTATGGAAACAACAAAAATTCATGCAGCAGCTGACACTCGAGCTTTAAGCGAAGCGTCCGAATGATCTCGTGGTCTGGAGGCTGCCTTTGCATCAATTCGCAATCGTGACGAAGTGTGCTTTGCAGCAATCGTTGTTTACGAACTCGAGCGGTATATATGCATTTTTTTCTTGTGTGCGATTACGGCTGACGACGATTGTTACTCGAGTGGCAAAAACTGACGAATGGTCTCATGCAAATCTCTGGTATGTACATCAGGGTGAAAATTATGCACCTGGCAGAAAACTCTTAAAGGAGAGAATAACGTTCTTAATTTGTGCGAATGCTGAGGGAACAAAGAAGATTACGCCTTTTTTGATTGCAAAAGCCCAAAAGCCAAGATGTTTCCGGAAAAAAACTTACCTATTGCTTATGGAAACTTAAAATCTACTTGGATGAATGCTTCTCTTTTTAAACATTGGTTTTTTAAAATTTTTGTTTCAGAGGTGAGTTGTTATTAAATTTACATTTTTATCGAGCTCATCTATAAACAATTGCAGGTGGAAAACTTCATAAAAGCTAAAAACCTTCCCATAAAACCTGCAGAAGAATTGGTGCATGTAACTAAAGACGGAAAAATTTGGGTTATGTATATGCCGCCTAATGTCACCCCATTAATACAATCGGTGGATCAAAATGCGATTAGACTTTTAAAGCTAAATTATCGTAGTAGCCTGCTATCGAAAATTACGGCCTCATCAGAAGATTTTGAAACATCTCTCAAAAAGACAGATTTATTTGAAGCAATATCTTTAGTTGCAATGTCATGGGAAAAACTCTCTACTGTTTCGCTAAAAAAATGCTGGAAAAATATTTTAGGTGACAGCGGGTTTGATGATGAAGATGATTTTCCCCTTTCAGCCTTACGAGATGGCGAAGAACTGCGCACAATAAATCATTGCTTAAACTTACTTAATGCAAATTTTGCAAATTCTAGTTTTAGTTATCAAATAGTTTTAGAAAGAAATTGATCAGGATACTGATAGCGATGATGACCAAATATTGATTCCTGTGAACCCATTCCCAAAGGTTAAACATGAAGATGCAATAAAATCTTTTGACACATGCATTCAATGGGCTGTGGAGAACAATATTGACACTTTTATTGAGATCTATTCAAGAAAAAGCGGTAGAAATGCAACTAATAATCAAAGCATGCCAATGTTTAAAGACTGAATTTTTTTAACAAACAAGTTTTATACTTCAGTAACTTAAGTGCATACATATGCACAAATACATGAATTATTACCTATTGGTTTGACCTGAATTGTACTATTTTTTTAAGTTTTTTTGTATTTTTTGTTTTAAATAAAAAACTAATTTAAATTAAACCATCTGCATGTGTTTTATTTAAATAAAAAGTGAAAAAAAAAATGTCATCCAATAATACGAATTTTCCAACATTACGAAAAGGCCTGACATTATATAATTCGTACTATTGGACGTCCACTGTATTCTCAAATTTCATTTTTACTCTCTCAGTTCGAGCTTACCAGAAGTTACACAAATCTTACACAGTGTAGAGTACAGAAACACACCTAGTATAAAAAGGAATTCTACGTCTATACTTACGATACTATCGAAACTATGTCTTTTTGTTGTGCTTACAATCCTGAGACTTTCTTAACGCAGTTATATAGTATATCTACCCACAGCTAATATATGATGTAGGCATGGATAAAAGAATTTAAATGGTTTTAAAGTTATAGAGATTTCAAATTTAAAAATAGGCCCTTTTGAGCAGTCACTGAAGAAATCGTCCTTTTTGATTAGATTTTTAAGCATGCTATTAAATTAACACAGCAATAAAATATTCATATGAAGTTTTCGTACAAATAATTACGGGCTCAATATGTTCACATTCTTTGTCGGTTTCGCATTGTAGTGATAAGGATTCACTAAGGACTTTCATTCATTGAATAACCAGTTCCTTAGCTTAAATAGAACTTGTAATTAAGTCTATAAAAAAATTTAACAGGCCCGTTTGATTAAATATTTTACAAAAACTAAAAGCCTGTATGGATATTAGTCCTTTTTGTTTAAAAATAAATATCTTCAAAAGCAATTTTTCAGTATTCATGAAATTATATGCCCTTTTAAACAGAAACATAAACTTTGATGCATAAAATATTGCAAATACATATTTACGATTTTCTTAAATTTTTTTATTTGTGCAAATGATGGGATTCAATAGTTGAACCAAAGTAAAATCAGCTTTTTCAAAAATGTTAAATAGGACCTTTTGAATAGACACTCCTCATATGATGTTCTGAAAAAAAAACTGATATGAATGATTTTTAAATCTTAACTTTAGTTACTTATATGACCTGATTTTAGTATAGTTACCTAAACTATAGTTTATATTTTTTATTGTTATTATAACATGTGGTTACAAATTTTATTATTTCTTATAACAAACCAAATCTGTTGAATGAATCATAAGTAAGTTTTTCAACCAATAAATTTATGGTAAATTTTACTAAAGACAACTTTTATTTATTAACTATTATCACATGTCCACTCAATTCAGCCTAAATACAATTCATAGTAGCAACAAAATTGTAAGTTGTTTTTAATGCAACTAATTTAAAATTTTTAAATATAGATTTTTTGTTAACAAAACGCGTTTTCAACATTTTTCAGAGCACAAGTGAATGAACTCTAAAATAAATAAAACAGAAAGAGCAAAACAAAATAAAAATGACCAGACTTAACTCACAGAAAAATATGAAAGAAAGCCTGTTAATTTTTTTTTTTTTTGTAAGCTGTATTTAAAGAAACAAAAATGTATGTACTTTAAAAAATTAATAAATTTGCTGTATTTAAATTGCAGTCGTTGCTGAGCTTGAGTAAAAAGGTTACCTTCCACAACTTTCTATAGAAGAATTTCAATGTGCATTTCTTTTCGTTTTTTAAGCAAAAACAGAAGAAAACACGTTGGTTAATGAAAAAGATGCAAAAAAGTGAAAGTTGTTTTGGAGGTCTTTGGCTAGCAAAGCAACACAAAACAACTTAGCAAAACACAACATAACAGCATTAAAATGTTTGGTCAATGTATCCGTTGAATTTTATTGACTTTGATAAAGTTGCAGGAAACTCTTCATGCAAGGTTTTAAAAACTAAATAGAAATTTCAACTTAAAACACTTCAAATTCAAATTTTCACAAGTGAAATTCAACATAAGTGGCATTTCACGTGAAGCGGACAGCGCAAAAATATCAGGTTCTGAATTTTGTTTATAATTAGATTAATTGGACTTACATAGAACCTAAATAAATGCACATAATTTTTTCTAGTCTAGTTACCCAATTTATGGCTCTTCAAAGAATTGTAAAAATTTGAGGAACGGATTTTTCGCAAGCTATTAATTAATTGTTTTTCTTACCCCCCAATTATGCATTTTTATACGATAGACGATGCACGCTTGCAAGCGTATCGTAAAAATCAAGCTTTCGTATTATCGTTTTCATACGCCCGTACTATTGTGAATGACAGTGATTTTTGTTTACATTTTACTGTGAATTCAGAAAAAAGTCTTTATCTGAAATATTTAAAAACGGTTATTTTTTGTGTTAGTGGAGTTACATTTTTATAATAAAAAGGAAAAAAGTTATGTTTCCTTCAACATCAATGTATCTATCTATACTGTTATATAAAATTTAAAGTTACGACTTTACTCCAAAAGTACTGGGCCGATTTTTATTAAAAAAAATTTTACAATATCATATTTGTGCTACAGATTTATTTAGGGGTATTTTTCTTACAAAATTTTGAAATAAGTATATTTAATCAAGGTATTAACTTTCTTAAGAAATCTCCCCAGCTACAACGCATTGCTTATTCGTTGTCTTTAGACCATAGATCGGCACTCCATACCACAATTGTGGAAAACCAATTCACACAGACGCTTACGCTCTTTCGTATTTTGCGCTCTTTCGTTCAACCACACAGCGCAAAATATGTTATTTTGTTCATTCGCCTTTGAGCCACCGAAGTGAGAACATCGTGCGCAAAATGGAAGCTGAAAATATATGCGAAAAATTTTTCTTATTTAGGAATGCCTTTAATGAAATGCAATGCTTAATTTGTTACACAGAATTCAAAAGTCCACGCGAAGACGCTTTTAAAAGGCATTATGAACATTCTCATAATGAATTAACTAAATTGAATAGAGTTGAAAAATATAGGATTTTTAGGGAAAAAAGAGATTCTGTGTTACAAAAATTCAAGTTATGGCTTTCTGATATGGAAGCAACAGATAATGAAATGAACCAACTGGAAACCCAAAAGAAACTTAAAGTGACATTGTCAACCATAATATCTCTTTATATAGCAAAACATGGCGGACCTTTTACTGACGGAACTTTTATTAAGAACATTTGCACTGATATTTTGAATAAAATAAATTATAAAACTGATGTTGTTCAATCCATTCCCTTGTCCGCGAGAACCATAGCTCGACGTATAGAACAAGTAGCTCACTCTATTGAGTTTGAAATTTTGAAAACGGTGAATAACTGCAAATATTTTTCCATATCATTAGATGAGAGCACTGATATTAACGATCTGTGTCAATTAGTAATTTGCATACGAAGTGTAAGTTCTGATTACGTAGTTTTTGAATCAATGATCTCCATGGAAACATTACATGGAAATGTTACGGGAAAAATTTTGTTTGATATTCTAAATGAAAACGTTTTCTCCAAATTAGATATGAGTAAATTAATTGGAGTGTGTACGGATGGTGCTAGCGTTATGGTTGGTAGAAATGATGGATTTGTGGGTCAATTGATAAAGCACGGGATCGAAATGTCATCTCTTCATTGCATCATCCACCAGGTTGCATTTGCTTCAAAGTTTTTGAGCACATTTCCTGCCATGAAAACAGCAGAGAAAATTATTAACACAATAAGAGGAGGACATCATTCTCTAACCCATAGGAAATTTGTTCAATTTCTTAAAAATACCGACGCCGAACATTATGACCTGAAAATGTTCACAGAAGTAAGGTGGCTCAGTCGTGGCGATTGCCTTTCCAGGCTTTACGATCTAAGGGATAAAGTAATGCAGTTTTTGAAAATCGAAAAAATAGATAATACTGAACATTTAATAGATGCTTTACAAGACAATAGCTTTAATTTGGATTTTGCATTTTTAACAGATATAACCAATTTCGTAAATAAGCTAAACCTTCAGCTTCAAGGAAAAAATAAGACTGTTTACAATTCGTACAATAGCATTTTTGAATTCAAAAGAACACTATTTTTACTTTTAGCTAATATTCAAGAAGAAAATTATTGTATTCAAGTTTCCCAAGAGCATCATTTTTTGAAAATATTACAAGCGAACAAAAGAATGAACACATTGACATAATAGAAACCCTTATAAATAATTTTGAAAAGAGATTTAAAGACTTTGAAGAAATGCAGCCGTTATTTAATTTATTTGAAAATCCTTTAAAATGTGATGTAACGAAGTATGAATTCCAGATTCAATCTGAATTGATAATTCTCCGAACCGAAATAGAAATGATCGATGAACAGCATATTGTAGAATTCTGGAAAACCATTGATGGCAGCTTTTACCCAAAACTAAAAGCAGTTTCTTACAAACTGTTAGCTTTTTATCCTTTCACCTACTTTTGTGAACAAATTTTTTCCGACCTGAAATTCATATGCTCAAAGCAGCGAAATAGATTAACTAATTCTCCTCTAAAAAGCATTCTTTTAATAAGAAACTGCGATAACAAAATTAACATTTCTGAACTTATTAATAACATACCTTTGCCATAGTATGTTTGAAATAGTTTCATTAAATCACTTTTGTGTGCAAGTGTACAAATTTTAAAATCATATGCAGCATAAATTTTTTTCACTGCAGAATATTTGCTCTCACCAACACACACTCAGTTTGAGTTTTGCCGACCTCTGCTTTAGACGCGTTTGTGTTGCGAGAATTTCAATAAACTCCATGATGCTCTCTATTTTTCTCCTTCTCTTCGTGCTCAGCTACCACAACGCAACAAAAAAAAAGAAAAAAAACAACTGATGAGCATCGAGCAGCGTTGCCAAAATGTTAAAATTTTACTAAAACTGGTAAATTTTTTTTTCGATGTGAAAACGTGAAATTTAATTCCATTTTGGTAAACAAAACAAAACAAAAATTTTTTTTTAAAAATGTTTCATCGTTAAAGGACACACTGTTTTGTGTTAATAGCAAAAACGTATTAAAATTATCGGCCTTTTTTAATGTAATCGAACTTGTTTGCTACGAAAAAACAACCCTGCTAAACTCAATAGAAATTACTACGATTTTCTAAATTTGGCTTAAAAAGCGACATGGATCTTGTAGAAGTTTTCACAGAAATAATAAATTCACTAAACACGTAAGTGCCTTAATCGGGCTCAATACGTTCAGCTTCTTCGTCGGTTTCTCATTGTAGTAATGAGGATATATTGAGGACTTTCATTCATTGAATAATCAGTTTCTTTCCTTAAAGGGAACTTGTAATTGAGTCTTTAAAAAAATTTGAGAAGACCGTTTGATTAAATATTGTACAAAAACTTAACCTTGCATGAAAATTAGTGCCTTTTGTTCAAATATCTTCAAAAAATTGTCAGTATGCATTAAAAACATAAACTTTTATGCATAAAATATTAGAAAAATTTACGATTTTCTTAATATTTTTTTTGTGCAAATCATAGGATTAAATATTTAAGTGCTAAGCCCAGGGCCGCATTTAGAATTCGGAGGCCCCGGGGCCGAAATTTAGTGGAGGCCCCTAACATTTGTTTGTACATAGTGGAGTAAACTCAACGTACAGCATATGAAAAAGGTTATTAATTCTAATTGAATAAAAACTTTACGCGATTTCTTATTAGCAAAAGTGTTGACAATATCATCAAAATTCATATCGCGGAGAATGTCGCTTTCCAAACTGAGAAGCATGAGATCCGACAAGCGTTCTTGGGTCATCGACGTTCGCAATCTGTTCTTTATAATATCTTCAGTTTTGAAAATGATCTTTCCCCGCAATACAAAAAGTAGATTGCACATTATTTTGCAAAATTATCCGGTAGAGAAAAATTTCATTCGATTCTCCCCCTTTTTCTTTTCGTACTGTTTTGCAAAAGTGGCGAGATGAATCAATTCATTAGCTAAATTGAAGTCTAAATCATCAGGGTAATGATGTTCAAGATTTTTGGCCTTTGGTTCCAACTGAGAAGGTTCCATTGTGGCCATCTCAGCCTGAAATTCGTTCATTCAACGATACAATCAGTTGATCAATGACAGGAAGAAAAGATTTCATTCGAAATATGTCTCTTGGTGACTGTTGCATAACATCCACTGTTCCATAATCTAGGGGTCTCAATCGAACACTCACAGACCGAACACGCACACTTTCATACTCTTGTTTATCGGACAATTCTTTGCCTGCAGTTTCATATGATTCAAATGCTGTTCTCTTAGATTTTACGAAAGATTTTAAAGACTTTAGAGAATTCACGGCTTATTCAAACATTGAAGCTATGTGAGTTTATTTATGAAGCACAAATATTACAAAACGAAACTTTTAGACGAAACTTAAATTTATTTGTTTATGAGTGCAATAATCAATAAATTCTTTGTTAATTCTTATGCTTCAAATTCTTACCTTGATAAAAACACTTAAGAGTATAAATACAACACAATTTAATGTACGTCAAACTATTTTTATTTAAATCTGCTGCTTAATATTTTTATTTTGAACACTTTGTAGTGCAAACAGAAATTCACTTGTCTTCTTAATGCAGCCGATGCAACCAAGTTAAAAGTTCACGAAATTTGAATCATAGCTTTCGTCAAGCTATCAATGGCTCTGGTCAGTGATGGATAGCGTAAATTTATAAAGTTATTTAATGTTAGCGCCGATTTTAATGGTTTGATATTTATAAAGAAATAAATATAATTTTTATATTAAGTCAAATCAGAAAAAATTAAAATTATAAGATATTCAACATAGTAATATGTTAAAATAAATATTCAGATATGCCAAGAAATTGATATGAATCGAAACTAAAACTTTTGTTTGACTTTGTAGTGGTTTTGAAGTCGGGTTCTTTTTTTTTTTTGTTAAAAAGATATTATTCTTTGACCAATTGTGTGACTAAACTTATCACCAAGAATTTCGTACTTTTTTTTCAATATATAAATTATTTTTAGAATTTTCAATCGTTCCAAAACAATCCTCTGCGTTAAAAGTGAATGACACACTCACAACACACGTACTTTAACTTAACCCTGGAAGTGCTTCGTTAGTCGATTCGACTAACAAGGATAATGTGTTTAATCAGCGTGTGTAAACAGTGTTCACCAGGGTTAAGTGAGTTATAGAACGCACTCCACTCATTGACATCACGCGGGAAATATGAATGCTGCTTATAAAAATTGGAATTTTACACACAATGTGAGTTTCGGAACACTTAGCTCAACTAACTTACTTTGCATGGGAAATTTGAATATGACTTATGAATGACCCTTGGTAACAACTACACTAGGAAACGTTTCTTAGTTTCTATCGAATTTGGGATCAATTGAAAAACATACCAATAATTTTTATATTTTATCCGAATTGGTGGGGGCCCTCAATTGGTGGGCCTTGGCCTTGGCCCCGCAGGCCTGTCCTTAATGCAGCCCTGGCTAAACCATAGTAAAAGCAGCTTTTTTCAAAAATGTTAAATATGAACTTTTGAACAGACACTCCTCATTTGTATTAAGTGTTGTTTCAGAAAATATTTCAACATTTCATTGCAATTTCTCAAATTTAGAATTTTACAATTTTGTTTTATTGAAACAAGAAATAAAATAACATTTTTCGAAAAAGTAAAATATCACAACTCTGGTACTTTTAATTAAATTTGTATGTTTGTTAACTCATTTTAAAGAACAATTACATTAAAAACAAAATGCAAACCTGTTTTAAAATAAAAGACTTTAAAAAAAGGTGACTACAACCATTTTTGTTTTGAACTATTTTAAAACGCTTCTCCATTTATTGGTCTCTTGAGCTAGTTTTAAAAGTAGTGATGGGCACTATCGAATGATTTCAACTATCGATAGTTTACTATCGAATGACTTCAACTACCGAACAATTCGTTCGAATATTTCGTTCATTCATTTACTTCAAAAAAATAGTAAATAGTACACGAACTATCGAATGATTTAAGCTATTGAATAATCCACTCATTCATTTTAATTAAAAAATAGTAACTAGTACCACCAAAAACTATCGTATGATTTTTACTATCGAACAAATTATTCATTTATTCGAATTATAAAAATAGTAGCTAATACAAAGATCAAATGGTTTTTGCTATCAATTCAAGTATTCATTCATTCGACTTAAAAAACCTCTACATAGCTCTTAACTGGTGTAATTTCTTTATAATTTCCATTTAAACACAAATCAAGCAGTGTTGTTAAACGTACTTTTCCAGTTAAATTTGCGGTACTCATGATTCATGAAGGTAAGCAAATGAAAAAACTATCGAATAAAAAAAACCATCGAATGAATGAATAATTTTGAACTATCGAATAATTCGAATATTTTAACTCGATAGTCCCATCACTATTTAAAAGTCTATCAATCGGCACGAAACTTTAAACTTTAGTACACATATAACTTTTGATTTATCGATATCAAAAACTATCAATATTTTTTTTTAATCATAACTCCCCCTTGAGCACGGGCCAGCTCAGATGTACGTATAATTGCACGGGAAATGCAAAAAAAAACAGTTCGACGGCACCTAAGAATGACGGCACCTAAGTCTTAAATAGGACAGTAAGCGAGTGGACCGCACGTAGAGCTTTGCATGAGTACTGCGTGAATCGTACGGAAGCATGAGTACGTGAAACGTACTGGAAGTGCGTAATTTGGTCGGATGAAGTGAAGATTAACCTTTTTCAGTCCAATTGGATAAGTTATGGCGCCGACCTACGGGGGCATAGAACCAATAGATGCAAAACTGAGCCTGTCAACTACCATCTGTTTATAGACTACTGTCCAAATTTCAGGACGCTGCGACGCTTATGTTGTGGTAGGCAGCCATTGACAGCAGACGATCTTGTGTATTTAGCGAAAATGAAAAAAAGTGAATTTCGTGTGCTCATCAAGCATTATTTTTTGCGCAAAAAACCATCAGCCAAACCAAGGAAAGCCTTGATAAATACTATACGGAGTCTGAACGCCGAACGTTCTGGACGCCCAAATGAGGTCACCACACCAGAAATGGTCACTAAAATTCACGATATCATGTTGGCCGATCGCAGAGTTAAAGTGCGCGAGATTGGTGAGCCCGTAGACATCTCAAACGAATGGGTGTGGAACATTTTGCGAAATCATTTCGATATGAAAAAATTATCCGTAAGATGGATGCCGCGTTTGCTCACTCTCGACCATAAGCGAGATCGTGTGACTGATTCAAAGGCGTATTTGGCGATGTTGAACAAAGATAAGGATTTTTTTCCGTCGATTAGTAACCGTGGACGAAACATAGATCCATCACTACCTACCAGAGACAAAGGAACAGTCGAAACAATGGACTTCACCGACCGAACGTGCTCCGAAGGCAAAGACGGTGCTATCGGCCGGAAAGATTATGGCGACAGTATTTTGGGATAAACGCGGTATAATCGGCATCGATTACCTTCCATCGAAGAGAACAATCAATGGCGATTACTATGCAGCCGAATTGGACCGTTTCAACGACGCAAAGTGTGTCTTTTTAAATTTTTGCGTGCCATAAGTCCCTGAAAAAAAAATGTAGAATTTGTACAAAAAGACTTATTTTCTCAATAGAAATATATTTATGTTATTTGAAAGCAATATCTAAAAGTCAAAATAACTTTTGCATATTTTTTGAAAATTTGTCAAAGTTAGAGCTTTAAATAAACGAAGAAAAATTTAATGCAACGCACTAAAATTATGCCAAATTTAACCAAACATAACTTTTGAGGTGAAATATATAGTTAAATTCCGATATGATTTTATAAAAACAAGTTTTTTTAAAAATGAAAAAAATAAATTTAAAAATTTATAGAAAATAATGATTTTTTTATCATCAAATTATACTTAAAGTCATTTTCAGTAATAATATAATAAGTTGGGGATTTGCCGAAGCAGACCACAGTGGGTCCCTTTTCGTCCCCCATTGGACAAAGGGTACTACTGCTCGGAGTACTCGTACGTGAGCATGCTCCTCGTGTAAGCATCCTTTGTCACCTCAAGCATATCCTTATAGGTTAGTTGACCAATCTCGGCTTCGCCAATAAATGCGCGTCCCAGAGTGGTCAATCTTATGCTTGCCAGCGCCGGACACTGGCACAGAATGTGTGCTGCTGTTTCCGGCTCCTCTAGGCATAACCTACACGCATCGTCCTCGGTCAGAGTCATCTTCCCGAGATGGTACATGAAGGGACCGTGTCCTGTGACCAGTGCAGTAAGCCAGCTTAAAGTCCTTCGATTGTATCGGATAACTTTTGCTGCCTCACTACGAGACCACTTCACGGCCGCCTTTGATTGCCTGCAGTTAACAGCTTCTTCCCACCTTTTACTATGTTCCGAGTCCGTCCATTGTTTAATAAGGCCTGCCACCATATTGTCGCCTATGGCGATACGTAGTTCTGGTCCACAGAATTCTTCTGCTGATCCTGCTCTTGCTAAAGAATCAGCTTCTTCATTCTGTTCTATGCCAGAGTGTCCTCTCACCCACTTAAGTGTGAGTCATTTTCAGTAAGAAAAATCTAAAATGTTCCACTGAAAATATGATGGAAAGTGTTACTAAAAAATGTTAAGTGTTATTTCTTTACGTTTTAAAAAAAAAAAACCATCGCGCAAATTGACTCGAATAAAAGAAATGTTCATATATGCAACTACAGCTTTTCATTCCATTGTTTAGTACATTTTGCATCTACAGGGATAATTTGCGTAAACAAAACAATACAGTCAATTTTTTGTAAGATTAATATTACAAATAAATTGCACAAATAAAATTAATTTCAACATTATTAATTTTCAGGAACCAGATTTATATCAATTTTGTGGTTTTAAATTTCTTGTGCCCCGCAAGTGCAAACTACTAACTCAAAATCAATTATTTTATGCATGCTTAATAATGATAGTTTCACGCAACTTTTCAACTTTTCAAAGTTTCAACTTTTCACGCAATGACATATTTTATGTTTGCTTAATTTGCTTGCTTCTAAAATCGTGCGCAACAGCGTACACCATTTAAACGTACACATGTTTAAAGACAATGCATTGTAAACAAACAAGCTAGTACAAATACCTATAGTTGGTACTATATGGCATTGAGAAGCCAAAGTATGACCAAATAAAATAGACCAAATATTAATGTATTGGAGCAAGGCAAAAGTATGTCCCTTACTATAATATACATTTTCAATTCGAAATTAAAAAAGTATTTTTATTTCTCTTTATACACACATTTCCAACAAACAATTTTTTTATAATAAAAACATTTTATTTTACCACAAACATAAATAAAAAATCTTTTTTATGAATAATATTTATGTTAAACATATGTTTACGTCAAACGCAACCCAATATTAAACACGTCCGCTCGCCCTACTCGCACGATCGCTGACGTTTGCGTTCGGCAATATCAGCGTTGCGCCAGCGTCTTATGTTGATTCGATTTGCAGAATTCAAGAAGCTATTAAAATTCTAGAAGTTCTTAAACCCACCCACTCAAGTTAGCTGAAAGAAGATCAACAATCCTCAAAAGAATACGAAGACATCTAAGAAACAAACTAACCAGTATTGCAACGAGCCACAACAATCAACAAATTCAACTAAACAACAGCTACCACAGTAAAAAATACCAAAAGGACGAAATAATACGCAGACTACACTACCACCCACCCATACGGAAACCAGAGACATCACCAAGACAAAATCACCAAGGAACATCATGATCAACTCAACATAATAAACCCGGTTTAAACTAATAACGCACATTGAGTATTAAAACCAACTTATACCAAAAGGTATAATAAAATACATTTTGTTACCAACCCAATCTTACCCATTTGTTCTCATTTTTCCGCCAATTGCACCCACGATCTTTCGCTACCCAAACAACATATATTTTATTACAAATTTATTTTTTATTTTTTATTTTTTTGTGTTGAATTCTAAATTTCTAGATTAGATTTTATTCTAAAAGGATTATGTCATTGTTATAAACAAGGATGTTATTTAATAAATTATGTTACAATTATTTGTTAATTTGGAATAATTTAATTAATCATGTTTGTTTCAAAAGTTGCCGATAAACTTGGATACACTCAAAATAAAATTAACTGTGATATTGATAAAAATTTTTTGTTAATCTTTAACAAAGCAATATTGTCAAATTCAAAAAATTTTATTGACTACACAAAGAAATTTTATCAATTTCACTTAAAATTTATCAATATGAAAAAACTTTTTGTCAAAATAAATTTTGTTACTTTGATAAAAATAATTTATCAGTTTGATAAAAAAATTTTCAATTTATTTTACGGGATAAAAAATTTTATTAATATGATAAAATTTTTTAGGATATTGACAAAAATTTATCAATTGAACAATAATTTTTATCATTTTGATAAAATCTACGATTGATTTCTTTTATCAATATGATAAAAATTTAATCAATTCAACAAACATTTTTTTTTCATATTGATAAATTTTTATCATTACGAAAAACATCAATCAAACATTTATCATATTGATAATGCTTTTATTAATTTTGGGATCGATTGACAAAATTTTATCAAATCAACAAAGCAATTTTTTAGATTTGATAAAATTTTATCAATGTGATAAATTTTACTCAATGACAAGAACAGACGCTTGACCGTTTGTCATTTCACCACTTCTTTTTGCGTTTTACAAGAATACTTTGGCAGAGCGTTATACAAGAAAACAAAGGAGCAAATAGTTAAATATAATTAAATATATACTAAATATACTTTTGAAATTATTTAAAAAAGTTTAACTTAAAAAAGTGAAAAAGAAATGAATGATTTGGAGTCATTAATAGTGGAGCTGCACTTGGACTTACAAAAAATAAAAAAAATACGACTATTGGAATATTTAGAGGGTAAGTTGGAAGAAAAATTTGATTGTAAATATAAAAACATACATTTTATTTATTTAGATAGTGAAATAGACCGAAGTGCCTTAAAAATAATTACTCCGCAGCAACTGGAGAGGTTTTTTGACAATAATCGGGTTCCACTGGGAATACAAATTCTCTTCGAACAACGTCTTAAAGTGTGGCAGAAACTCGATGTAAGTATATTTTAACATAAGTACATTTAAATAGGGTTTTTCAGTGAGAAGTGTAAGTGTATAGTGTATGAATCTAAAGTACTTTATTCTTCGAATAATCAGTAATTCCAAAGTTTCTGAACTAAAATAATGAATATTGCTTCCAAAAGTTTTTATTTTTATTTTTTTTTCCTAAAAACGGATATAATGTAGCAACGGAGTTAAAGTGAGTGTTCATTTTAGAGCCCAAACTTTCAAATGAAGGAGTTTATTCCTTACTTTTTAGAATTAGTTCTGGTGTATAACATACCTATATTTTATTTTTAAAGATTCATATTTAAATTGACACTCACATAAATACACTTACACTGCTGAAGTAAATCCTTTATTATTTTAAATTGAATTAGTAAAAATTGAATGCAATTTTTTCAGGCTCAAACCTAAAAATGTTATAAAGGCAAAATAGAAATATTTTTTAAAATAGTTATATAGATTTTAAGTTTTGTTGCTTTAATATAAGTCATCTCTTTTTGTGTTATTATTGCGTTAGTCTAATCATGATTTGTTTTCTATGTAAATCAGAAAATTTTTCATATAAATCTTTGGTGGTCCACTTAAAAATATTTCATTCTCTTCGACCTAGCAGCACATTTGAATGTTGCGAAAGCAGTTGTAATCAAGCTTTTGGAAATTTAGATTCATTCAGAAAGCACCTAAAAAGAAGGCACGTTTCTTCAAACAGTCAGAATACGTCAAATATTCCTGCTAAAAATCAAAATATACTTCACCTAGAAGACTCACTTGCAGGTGGTGCCAACATTGCAAGCGATAATGCAGATTCCTTAGCACCAATTATGCACGTAACACACCCACCAATTCTTAAAAACTTTACTGACATCATTTCCAAATCCTCTTTAGAGTTCACATTAAATCTCCATAACAAAAGCAATTTAAATAGAAAAGATGTAGAAACAATTCAAAAGTTGGTTGTTGAAAAAATTACAAATCCAATTGCCAAATTTCTAAAAAATAATGTCGAATATTCATTAAACTCAATAAGCGATATTTCAAACATTATATCTGACCCATTTAAATTATGTTCTTCGGAATATCATTTAAGTAAATGGCTATTGGAAAATGATTATACAAAAGAAATACTACAGTTCTCTATAAATAATGAAATTGGAGTAGTTCAACGTAACGGAGAAGCAATTTATGACGAAAAGTGTACAAAGGGCGCACTATTACCTTTAGGGTATCAGATGAGAAAGCTATTTGAGGAAAAGAACTTATTGAATTATTATTTAAAAACATATGGATTTGATAAAAGCGGAAAAAATAATAATATTTCAAATTTCATGGATGGTGATCTGTGGAAAAAGAAAACATCTTCTTACTCAAATGAAATTTGTGTTCCATATTTCATGTATATTGATGATTTTGGGATTAACAATCCTCTTGGTTCTCATCCCCAGTCAATTTCCGGCATTTATTTTAATTTTCCTTGGATTGAAAACAGTTCGAAGTTAGATCAAATTTTTGTAGCAGGCTTTATAAAATCATTAGATTTAAAAAATTTTGGAAATGACCGGTGCCTTAAACACTTTGTTGATGAAATAAATGAATTAGAAATAAACGGTTTGTTTATTAAATCAGATCACGGTCCTCGAAAAGTTCATTTCATTTTGGGATTATTTTTGGGGGATAATCTTGGTTTGAATTCAGTTTCCGATTTCAGTAAATCTTTTTCGAGTAAATATTTTTGTCGTTTTTGTAAGGTAGATAAAGCTACAACTCAAACGCTTTGCGAAGAAAATCCAGAATATTTAAGAAAAATCGAAAACTATGAAATTGACCTTTTAAATAATTGTTTTGAGGTCTCAGGAATTGCTAAAAATTCAATTTTAAACCAAATTAAATCTTTTCATGTCGTGGAAAATTTCTCTGTTGATATGATGCATGATCTCTTCGAAGGCGTTTGCCATTACGATCTCTGCCATATA
The DNA here is from genome assembly GCA_963920525.1 of Dichetophora obliterata. Lineage (NCBI taxonomy): Eukaryota > Metazoa > Arthropoda > Insecta > Diptera > Sciomyzidae > Dichetophora > Dichetophora obliterata. Next base: position 83,199,171 of record OY986435.1, on the reverse strand, counting down.
TTTTCTTATTACATTAATGACTTGAAATTGTTTTCTTTAGACACATTAAATGTTCGCAAAGAATATTTTAATTATGGTAGTATAGAGGTTGGCAATATATCGGGTCCTATTAAAACAAATCATTTAAAAAAGTTTCGACTGAAAATGTCGGCAAGCGAAATGAAGTGTTTCGTACACTTCTTGCCCTTGATGATAGGAGACCTAGTACCAGAGAATGATGAAGTTTGGGACTTTTTGCTATGTTTGCTTCAAATAATTGACATATTGCTTTCTGATCACTTTATGCTTGATAGTATTTTTGCACTCAAGGAACTTATTAGAGATCACAATAAAAAATATTGCGAATTGTTTAAAGATTCTTTGAAGCCCAAACATCACTTTCTTACCCATTACCCTTCTATCATTCTTCATTCGGGTCCTCCAAAGCATTACTGGAGTTTCAGGTTTGAGGCCAAACACAAAGAGTTAAAATCGTATGCCCAATCTACGAATTCAAGAAAAAATATAACTCTTACTTTAGCAAAGAAGTGCCAACTAAAGTTTTCTCACTTTTTGTTTTCGACCGTTCCTGATTCACTTCAAGTAAATGAACATTTTAAGACAGCAATTACAACAGATATTGACTTATTTAAACTTAAGCTAGAACCCTACATTATACCTTCGTCTTATTCCAAAATTACTTTTAAGGGAAGATGCTATAAAAGAGGATATTTTTTAACGAAGTTCATACAGCAAAAAGTGTGCTTATTTAGGATTTCTCTGATAGTGATTTTTGAGGAGAGTAACCGCATACTATTTGTTGTTGACGAGATTTTAATTATGGGTTTTAGCTCTCATTTTTGCTCATACGAAATTGACTTGAATGAAACTGTAACAAGAAAAAATTTATTTTACGATATAAAAGAGTTCAGTGGGCCACCAATCAATGCTCATAAAATTATTAGTGGACAGCTTATGATACGCTTAAAAGAATATTTCTGATTTATTTTATCTATTACTTCTTTTTATGTTTAAAGTAACAGGACATTTGTATTCAAATTTTGGACAATATATCATTAAGATTGATTAATAATTACTTAGTAATAAGTTCAATACTAAATTAAATAAGTTTAAATACCAAATAAGCGAAAAATATGGATGATTTATCGGAATACGTATTCTTTACTAATTCTCCAATACCGCAACAAATTGAGAACGCTGAGCAAATTCAGCAATCACAGGATGTTCAAATACTTTACAGTTCAGTTGAAATTCCACCAAATCAGAATGTTCCAAGAATTGATCAACCGGAGCTTTTAAGACTTCTTTCGAACTGGGGAGTTGAACTTCTGTATGAAAAATGTATAGGTAATTTTTGTGCGCTAATATTTTTGATTGCTATACTTATTTTTCACATTTTAGAAGAAGAAGTTGATTTGGATATTCTAAAAAATATGACATCGCGGCATGCAGAATTGTTAACTAAAGATTTTAAACTTGGAGTTTTGGTCAAATTTGAGAGCAATTTAAAAAAATGGCAAATAAATACCAACACTACAGTCTCTTCGAGTTTATCAGAGCATGCAGCAACTGAATTGTTTCCTAATATTCATAAAACATATACTTCGTCGCAAAGTTCCTTGGAATTTGTTAAAAACAAGGAACAGTTTATTAATCTAGAGGATTTACTGCAACAAAGCAGCCAGGGGAAATGTTTAATAGAGAAATATAAAAAGGGTATTGATCTTAACGATGGATGCAGAACTATTTTATTGGATATCATTATGAATTATTTAGTACAAAAAGAAATCAAAATGGGCATTCTGCTGGCTGAGAAAATTGCAGACGAAATTATTTCGGTTTTTCCCAAAGAGACAAAAGTATTTTCTAGACTAAAACATTGTGAAAATAACTCTAAAATATGCTTTTGTAATTTTAGACAGTTTATTTTTTCAAAGAAACCGGCAAAGCTCCAAAAGGAAAAATTTACTCGAAGTATTTCAATACTTTAAGAAGTTTAAAGAGCTGTGGTCTCTTAGGAAAAAGAGCATACGTTGACGCAGATGCAGGAACTTCCGGAAGTTTTCGGCGTGAGGGCTCTATATCTCTTGGTAAATAAATTCCATATTTTAAGAGTAAATTTATTTAAGTTTGTGTTTATATAGATCCAGAAGATGACATAGAAGAACATTTAGAGGCGATTAAAATGGATAACTGCAGCTGGCCTGAAATCGAGAAGCACTATTCAGCCACTTCAAAGTACCGCCTCTTAAATATTTCGGAGTCATCATCAACGGAAGAAATTTTAAACAATTGGAGACATTACAAAAGCCCTCTTGGATTTAAATTAGTAAGTAAACTTCATTGTTTTTAATAATTATAAAAAACAAAATTAATTTTGTTTACAATTTATGCATTGGGTACAAAACGGACATGAGAGCCTTTCACGCCCTTTTTTCATAAATAGCAGATAATTTCATAAATAAATCTCGAAACACAGTTTTTTTCTCTCACTCCCTTTTTTCACCAAATGCATCAATTATATTTCAGCTTAATGACAAACATTTTGTTTAGAATTATACAAGACAATATAATAATAAAAAAAATTTTATATACCTACACAGATTCATTATGATTTCAACATTCTGCATCCAAATTCAAAAAGCTTTGTTCAAAATTTTCCAAATCACTCCACTGAACTTTTTAAAATTATTGAACAAAGAATAAAGGATCACAGCAGTCTGTCTTTGTTGAGAGAGTGGAAACGGATTGAAAATCCATCAGAAAGTAAGTTTCACAATTTATAATTATTTCTTTTGTGTCTATGATAGAAATATTCAAGAATAAATTAACTAATATGAAAAGTTACATTAGTTAAGCTCTCTTCACTAACAATTGTAAAATGTAATGTAGGGTATTTACCCGTCGGTTTATCCCAAATATAACGTTCTTATGCCGTGGTTTTGCTAGCCAAACATGTTTGCCGAAAATTTTGTTGTTGTTATTGTTTTACGTATAAAATGAAAAATTAGCTTTTTCTCATTCTCTCGCTCTCGGACCGAACATTTTTGATTGCTGGTTAAATTACTGGTTTACATTAAATTACATTAAATTATTGGTTTTAAAATCAATGTTTTTAAAGGAGCAAGAGTAGTAAAAGTAGTAGTAGTGAAATAGTTAAATGATCAGTCAAAATGATATAAAGTTGAAATAATTGCTATATATCAGATTTCGGGTTTATTAACATATTTCTATGTTTTGGTTTCAGATGGACGCTATACAACAATCCTGTACTTGCTTCATGCTGTTCTGATACCCACTTCAAAAGTAGTGAAAATCGAAAATGGGAAGAAAATTTATATTAAGTATTCGATTAAGGATTCCCAGAACTCTTTTATTATTATTGGATCAACAGTGGAAGAAGCAGAAGCAGCATTACAACGAAAATTAGCAAAGAAAGAGGCAATTCAACCTTTGATTATGCTCACTGGAAGCATCATGCATCCAGAAAATATAATCCTTTATTTTGATGGGATAAAATTCAAATTTTTTTCAATTTTAGAAGCGGTTGATATTTGCTTCAAAATATTTATCATTTTTAATTTGGAATATCCACTTGCTTCTAAATTATCATGGATATTCATTGAAAAATTTTTTTATGCATTAGACATTACTTCTAAAAAAGTTCATCCAAATGTAAGCCTTTTGTGTTCTCAACTTGAACAACAGAGAGATTAGTTTTTAACTACAGATAATTTAAGTTGTACTGAATTTTATTTCTTAATTTTATATTTAAAAACTTAATAATTTAATTTATGACTTTAATTGTAATAAATTTTTAATTTTGAATAAATAATAATCTTCCCATCTTTTCATTTAACAGAATTTGTTATCAAATTCACTAAATTGCTGTTATACATGAGGGAATAATTGTTCACTTCATAAAAAAATTTTAGACTTCGCAGCCAAATAAATTGGTTTGATTGAAAAAATCTTATTTATCGAAAATCGGAGACGAAAAATGTTCAAATGATGACGATTTATTATTAAATAAATAAATATGTATTTTATTTAAAATTATTTAAAATGTATTAAAACTGTTGTCATCCACGGAGAAAATTATTTCTCATAATTAAGAATTTTTTCATATAGCGACTTAAATAATTCGGCTTAGTTAAGAGAAAAATCATATGTTTTCTAATTTAGAGTTGAAAATATTTTATATAAATAAAATACATATTTATTTATATAAAACATTTTACACTCCATATTTATTTATATAAAACATTTTACACTACAAATTAGAAAGCATATGATTTTTCTCTTAATTAAGCCGAATTATTTATGTTGCTATATGAAAAAATTCTTTATTATGAGAAATATTTTTCTCCGTTGAATAACAACAATTTTTGAATTTAATATATGTATAGGGTAAATCAACAAAATATTTTGTAAAATCAACAAAATATTTTGTGAAATTAACAAAATATTTTGTAAAATCAACAAAATATTTTGTAAAATTAACAAAATATTTTGTTAAATCAACATAATATATTGTCAAATCAACAAAATTTTTTTAAAGCTATGACACATTTTTATCAATTTGACAAACATTTTCATCAATTTCACAAAAACGTTTATCAATTTGACAAAAATTTTATCAATTTGACAAAAATTTCATCATTTTGATAAATTTTGATCAAATAAACAATATTGAAGATTGTTGTTGGTACTCCGAATTGTTCATATTGATAATTGCTTTATCAATCTAAAAAAAAATTTATCAATTTGACAAAACATTTTTCAATTTGATAAATTTTCATCAAATTAACAAAATCGATGATTTTTGTTGGTACTCTAAATTGTTAATATTGATAATTGATTTATCTATTTGAAAAAATGTTATCAATATGATAACTTTTTGTCGAATCAACAAAATCGATGATTCTTGTTGGTACTAAGAGTTGTTCATATTGATAATTGCTTTATGAATTTGACAAAAAATTTTATATTTTTGATAAATTTTTGTCAAAACAACAAAATTTGTTAATGGTTTTCGTGAACTGCATTTTTCATATTGATAATTGGTTTATTAAATTAACAAAATGGGTTTGTTAAATCAACAAAAGGATTTCAGGTTTTTATCAGATTGACAAAAATTTTTGTTGGACGTATAGTGACAAAAATATTGTCAAATCAACGTGGTTTTTATCAATATCACCTAGTTTTTATTTTGAGTGTATATGAAAGTAAAGTGGGAAATATGAGTTAATTTAAAATTTGGCAGCAATCATAACGACAACTTAAATATATATTTAATTATCCTTTGTAAGTTATTGTGTTTAATAAATTATAAAAATGTTAATTATTTCTATCGATTTCAAGTGAGAAATAAAACAAAAATTATATATATATATAATTAGATCTATTATATATCTTGACAATAAATCTCAAAGTAAACTTACCTTAAAATTTATGCTCAACACACAGAACACACTAAAAAAAGCTCCATTTTTTAAATTTTTTTCTAAATTTGTCACATATTTTATGTTCAAGTGTTATGAAGAGAACTTTTGCTACCATCCATTGAGAAACCAAGCGTAAATTGCGCCTTTGAAATTTGTGATCTTTCTCATTAAAAGGATTACAACACAAAACTTTGAAATAAGACATTTTATGTAAATTTAAATTGAAGAAAACACTTTCATCAAAGTTTAATATTTAAGCACTTCACTTGCACTCACAGAACTGGCGATTATTGGGATTTGAAGCACGTTCGGTAATTTTTGTTAGGATTTTTATTTTTGTAAGTTTTTTCTTGAATGTGCGCTGCATGAATGTGTTGTGTGAAATTTATTTTAATTGTTATTAGATGAGTTTATTTCCAAGAATTTTATCAACTCTGCTTAGCTTAGACCGAAGCATCGATGTCGCACTGTGCACATACACACACATATGGTCTCCTTTAGTGTGTTCAGTTCTTGTTGCTTTCTCGCAAGCTGCTGTGTTGAGCATAATTCTTAAGGTAAGTTTACTTTGAAATTTATTTAAATAGTATTCCCATTGTCGTCCCAGGCTGAAATTTTGAGAGAACTTAGACAAACTATCATTAATTAATATATATTTTTTCCCAAGTTTTAAAAATTGAATTTCTTAAATATATTTTTTTTAAACTTTTATGCAAAAAAAAAATCGTAAATATTTGAGACATTTTAAAGTTCTATTATGCAAAATAAGCCTTTTGAAAATATCTTTAATATGAAACAAAATCGTTGCTCTATCTCAAACTTAACCGAGGTTATGATCAAATGAAAAACAGTTCTCAAGAAAAAAAACCGATTTATTTTTAATTTTAAAAAATAAAATAAAAAAATAAGAATTACGAATTGATTTTCTAAATTGTAGCCAACACTACGTGTATACAAAGTTTAAACAAAATCGGAGAGGGTCAGGTTGAGAGTGTTGTTGAAAAGAAATGTAATCACACATATTTCTTTGGATTGCTCCGAAACAACAAAACCAATTTGCCAAGTTGGCATACTAATTTAAAAATAAATATAAGAATGATTTAAACTAGGGGTCTCTAAAGTCGCCCGTACGGACGTTTTGCCCATACGGGCGTTCTGCCTGCCCGCAGCAAGCAGCACGGGCAACAGCATATGCTGGATGAATTCGGGTGTAAAAGGAACGAGGGACATGCACGAAGAGAATGAGAAAAAGCGCCATTTATATCGTGATCAGTGTTGCCAGAAAAATGTTGAGCCTGTAGCTAAAATTGTAAACAAAATTAGCTAAAAAGAGCTAACAATTTTTTGCAAGCTAAAAAAGAAAATAGTTAAAAGCAAACACAACTGCTATATTTAATTAGTTTACCAATCATATTGATTGATTTGTAAATGCAAAGTATTGCTGCATAAAAAATTATTAAAAACTATCTCTTTTCAATATTATGTTTGTGTAAAGAAAATTTATAAAATTGTAAGTATATTAAATTGAAGAAAGGTATTTTTGATTACTTTTTTTTTAATTTTCAAATATATTTTAATATTGACCTTTATTAATAAGTAAAAATAGTAAAACAAAGCTAAGCTTTAAAAGAAAAAGCTTAAAAAAGAAGCTAGGAGCTAAAACACAATTTTCGAAAAAAATAAGCTGAATCTAAAATATCTAAAACGTCAGTATATCTCGAACTGTTCAAATCTTGAGATTACAGGCTCAAACATAATAGGCTCGAGCTGGCTGTAGCTAATGTCAAAAATCAACGTAAAGCTAGCTCAAGTTCTGCCAAATACTCAATTTGACCAAAATGACATGATCGAGCTCGTCTTTAAGGGCCAGTTTTTCAGTACGAGTTTAAGGTCTAGTCAAATCGAGCAGACCTTAACTCACAAAAATTGGACGTTTTAACTTTATTTAGGCAAAACAGAAACACATTATTTGATAATTTAAGTCAATTTAACTTCAACGAATGCTAAAATTTCTAGTTAAACCGAGTTTAAACGTACAATTTTGGTGAGTAAAGCTAGGTTTAATTTGACTAAAGTTTAAACTCGTACTGAAAAACTGGCCCTAAGTAGTCATTCGCAAAAAAAATCGCCAATTTGTATATTAATTAGTTTTGTTTGGTTTGTTCAGTTGAATTTTTGATAACAGGAATGAATCGCGAAAATAAGTTGATGTTAATTTCATTTAAATTCGTTTGAAAGAAAAAACAGCTGATTCCTTACGGTACATGTGATTTTAATTGCTTTGGCTGCAGCCAGATCAAGTTAACGAAACGTGACGCAAAAGCTGGCTTGAGCAATTATGGGTTGTACGCATCATTTCTATGTAGTATAATATTTGACATTAGCTGCAGCCAGCTCGAGCCTATTATGTTTCAGCTTTAAGATAGCGTTTCGAGGCAAGGAAAACAATTAAAATTATATTCTCCAAGTTAGCGGTTCCAAAAAACAAATGTTTGACTAAACGCTTTAATTGAATTGTTCATTTCACAAATTAATTTTTTTTTTCATTAAGGTCAAATTTAAAGAAGAAGTTTTCTATAATTTTAAATCGTAATATTATAAATTATAGTATAACATTATGTTTGATAGAAGAAGTATTAATATATTCAATTAAAAATATATCATTTGTATTCTTAAAAAAATAGTTGCATGGTAACCCTAGCATGAGCACCTGCATTGCGAAATTTATAATTGCGCTCATTGTGCTCAGAGCACAATCTGGTGTTTTATAACTGTAAACGTTAATACTGTGCAAATTATCCAGTTACCGTATCGAGTATGTATTTTGTCATAAAAAACAAAAAATTTTAGTAATATTTTGACTGTAAAAATTCTGAGAAAAAAATATTTATTTTGTTTTTTATTATTTTACGCAAAAATAAAACTTAAATTTTGCCTGATATTGTGCCATGTGAGAGGTTCTATTTGTACCTGCGAAAAAAGGTTATACAATTTTATCAATATTTGCCACATAACTGGTATTTTGTTTTACATTTTATCTTTGAACATTCAATATTAAAGGCTGTACGTTTACCCCAAAGTTTAAACAAACACAAACAAACAAATTTGCGCTGTAAGACGTAATTATACGTCAAAGCAACATTGCTTTTTGTAGCTATGTCAAATAATAAAAACCCTTTTAAGGAAAAATATGCAGACTGTGCAACACTGCTTTTTCATTACAGCTTGTTCTCGCTCTCACTTGTTCTGTACATCTACAATTTTCCGCTCCTCTTTCCGCTTCACCCCCGAATTCATTCAGCAGAAGACAAAGTGCAGTGCCTGCCCTCTGTCGACGCACGGACAAGAATTCTGGACGGCCCTAATTTAAACTATCAAACATTAGGGCATGATTCAATCATATAGGTTATGCAGCCATTTGACGTTTACTCACAAGAATGAACTTAGATACCCTAATAATGCTAGGAGAGCAAAAGAGTAATTTTTTAATATCAAAATAAGCACTTGGTTGCATGAATATCAAACTTTTTCATTGTACGAAATATACAAAGGTACATTTGAATATTACGTTTTTTACTACATTTCTTATAACTTCTTTGTTTTGACTCAAAATTATATTACGAGTTTTAGAAAATATAATTGCCATGATTTTGTTGTAAAACAGTAAAAAAAGAATAAAAGTAATATGTGCACAACACAGTACACAGAAAATGAATAATCCTTGCATGCGAATATTTCCATAACTTTAAGCTTTGAATTAAAGAATGTACTGAAAACATCGTTTCCATTATAAAATTTATGCAATTCAAACTTTTTGTAGTTCTTTGTTACAAAAACTGTATGAATATAGTTATTTAAATATAAATCAAATTAAATTAAGACTTACTTTTCATATATTTAGTTTTAATATAAAAACACTAAAACTAATCTATTATTAGTCATATTTACACAGCAAACAAGATTCCTTACTTAAATCTCGCTAATAAAAATTAAGCTTGCTTGTCATAAACTCTGTTTTTAAATCATCAAAATATTAAAAGAGCATTTAGGCAAACAAATAAATAAAAAAAATTAAAAAAAATTAGCGTTTTTGTAAAATTTGTCTAGTTTAAACGCGCAACAGTATTGTTAAAAATAACATAAATTTTACTACTTTTTCGTCGCTTCATATTGGGGGTTGGAATTAGTTTTAAAGGTTTTCTAAGAGATGGCGTAACTATCAATAGATCGCATCGGGCACACCTGTGACTATATTCATTTCAAAGCACATTGTCTAAGCTTCATTTTTCAGTATGTGTCATTCCACTGAAGTGTAAACAACATATATTTTTTTCTCTGTGAACATGTTGACTTTCGTTCCAACAAAACGCAATTTGCGGGAAGGTTTACTTTTGTGCTTCCATTTGAAGAAAAAAGCGGTTGAAGCACAACGCACGCTTACTGAGGCTTACGGGGACTATGCTCCATCGATTTCTACTTGTGAGCACTGGTTCCGTCGGTTTAAAAGTGGTGATTTTGATACGGAAGACAAAGAGCGTCCGGGCCAGCCGAAAAAGTTTGAAGATGAGGAATTGGAGGCTTTGCTCGATGAAGACCCGTGTCAAACCCTTCAAGAATTGTCAAAATCATTGGGAGTTGACTTCTCAACGGTCGGCAAACGCTTGAAGGCCATGGGAATGATTCAAAAGCAAGGAAATTGGGTGTCGTACCAGTTGAAGCCGAGAGACGTTGAACGGCGATTTTGCATGAGCGAACAACTGCTTCAACGGCATAAAAGGAAGAGTTTTTTGCATCGTATTGTCACTGGCGATTAAAAGTGGATCCATTACAATAATCCTAAGCAAAAAAAATTGTGGGGACCACCCGGCCATGCATCAACATCGAGGGCCAAGCCGAATATTCATGGCGCCAAGCTTATGCTGTGTATTTGGTGGGATCAGAAGGGTGTCGTGTACTATGAGCTGCTAAAACCTAACGAAACCATCACTGGGGAACGCTACCAACAACAATTGATGCAATTGAGCCGAGCATTAAAGGTTAAACGGCCGGAATATGCCAAAAGACACGACAAAGTGGTTTTTCAACATGACAACGCACGGCCACATGTTGCAAGAACCGTCAAGGAAACGTTGGAGGCGCTGAATTGGGATGTGCTACCCCACCCGCCTTATAGCCCAGACATAGCCCCTTCCGACTACCACCTATTCAGATCGATGACGCATGGCTTGGCTGAGCAGCGCTTCACTTCTTACGATAATACCAAAAAATGGGTCGATTCGTGGATTGCCTCAAAAGACGAATCGTTCTTCCGGCGCGGAATCCATATGCTGCCAGAAAGATGGGAAAATGTTGTAGCTAACGATGGACAATACTTTGAATAATATACATTGTACCGTTGTTTCTAAATAAATGCTCAAAAACCGAAAAAAAACCTTTCAAATTAATTCCAACCCCCAATAATTTACTTTCCATTTTGATAAAATATGCGCATTCAAAAGTCGATTTTCCAATGCATTTTTTTGTTTGTTTAAAAACGATTTTGAGCTGCGCTATGATGTGGGTTGATTTTTACAATTTTTTAAGCACACAAACTTCAGCGTCATCTTTATATATACAGAATTAATGTTAGAAAAATTTTTTACTTAAACTGATGATGTAAAATTAACACGCAAATAAAGTTTTTCGAATATATATTATACTTTTTTAAAAAACATCTTCCAAAATTACTTTAATTTTAACCCCTTTTGCCTAAAATCCCCCTTAAGTGTAATGAAAAAAGCAATCTTTAAAAAAAAAGTGTAGCAAAAGAGGAACTAGTTTTTTAAAAAAAAAGACGCACCAAAACACTAAAATTATACTTTTTTTTTTGAGAAGACTACGCAACCCTGTTTGTCATTAATTTCAGAGAGAGAATTTGTGTTTGTTTACATAAAATAAGGATATGTCAAATATATACTTAACCTTATTCTGATTGAATCATGCATTAGGGGTATTCACTTCAATGCTGAAATTTCAGAAATCGGAAATTTCGGACGAGTTGAAGTGAGCGACCTATTTGAAATTTTGCGTTTCTTACACATACATCTTTCAAACTTAAAATCGCCATTACTTCATTTCGTTAGTGTGCCTGCTACCAAAACAAATGATTTTGTTCATATTTTTTAAAGCACAGATTAATACACAGATACATAAAACGACTGCCACTCAGCTAAAATAGAATTAATCATAATTTTGTTCTTGCTCGCAGACATTGCATCAGCTTTAAGGCAGGATTTGATAGAATGCCCTTCTTATTATCGAAATAATCATATTCACAATGGCCGCATTCAGCGCAGACAACTGTTGTGAACTGCAATGGTAGCGCTACCTTAGTTCACGATGTTTTTCTCTGAATGTGTTGCTACTCTACACGTCAGAAGTTAGATTCAATTTAATTTTTATGTAAATTTAATTCAATTGCAAAGGTTTCTCACTTAAATTTGCTGCGTTCTTTCTACGTTTATTAATTTAACAGCGTCAGTAACAGCATCTGACAGTTAAGCAAACAGTTGTGTTCATGTAGCATAGAATTTGTTTGTTCGATTAAAAGGCGTTCGCTACTTTATCAGTTTTAGTTAGCGCTACCAAATTTGTACCATTCAGCGAATTTTTACACAACAGTTGCCAACTGTTGTCTGCGCTGAATGCGGCCAATGACTCACACTCATTAAACAGATTCACTTATGATTATTGAACACATCTTTTCTTCGCAAATTTCAGACGATTATTTTTCATCAACTAATAGGTGAATAGGTGAAAAATTTAAGCAATCTTCGGAAAACCAAAACAACAATAAGTGCACTGAAGTTTTCGTAAATTTCAGCTTTTCGCAAATTTCAGCACTAAAGTGAATACCCTTATTAAGAATTTGTATTTAAATCATAGAAAATCAACTAAAGTAAATATATTTGCCTTTGAATTGATTTTTCTTTTAACCAAATCAGTCAATTACAACTCGAGATATATTAAAATATGTGGAACTATATCCAAAAAAATTGGATCATCATTTCAAAAATATATACTTATATCGAAATCCTATCCATAGAAAAAAAACCTTTTTGTGCAATTTTATTGTTCAGCAGTCCAAAATCTATCAGAAAAGTTAAATGACATATCGATCACGAAAATGGTGGCGCACATAGTGTAATAATTTTAATTTCACAGTCTTTTTCAGAAGAATTTTGTTCAATTTATATTCATAAGTTCGGTGAACGTTAGTCCTTCAGAAAAAATACAAAGGCAAACAATTAGGTAAAATATTTATATTGCATTACATTTAACTTAACCCTTTCGCGAATTTGATGCCATATGGCATCATCGGTTTCCAAGACCCCGTGGAGCCGCCTACGCACCATTTATAAAAAACTTGTACAGTGGAATTCGGTTATAACGACCCTGAAGGGACCGGAATATTTCGTCGTTACAACCGAATGTCGTTATATGCACACATAATTTTTTTTTGTTAATTATAAACTTAATTCATTTATTATAAAGAAAAAAGTTTATTATCAATAGTAAAAATAACAACATAAAACTTACAGCCCTATTCTGGAAACTTGATAATAGTCAACCAGTATTTTTATTATTTGTTTGTGTTTGTTGTAATTTTTTATTTCAAAACAAAATTTGAAGCTCAAAAAACAAAATTTTTTAATGAAATTGTCAATATCTGAAAAGCAGTTGACAATTTTTATCAACATTTATTATTTTTGAGCCTAAAATTTTGTTTTGAAATAAAAAAAATACAACAAACACAAACATATAATAAAAATACTGGTTGACTATTATCAAGTTTCCAGAAAGGGCTGTTAGGGTAAATAAATACAATTAATTTTTTTTTTTTGTTTCTTTGACTTTCTGTGAATAAATTTTTTTTCTTTTCAAACTTCCATCCATGTTTGCAGCAACAAAAACTGTAACTCCGTAGAAACTGTAGAACTGTCACAACTTTTCCTCCTATATACTTTTTACCTTTAAATTTTGAATATCTATCGGGCATGAGTTTAAAGAAGAACCTTCTTTCTTCAGCATGATACGTTTTTTTCGGAGTCCTGATAGCCATCTCGAAGTTTTGGGAAAAAATTCTGTAGTCACTTTGGGATACCTTCACACCAGCTTCACCTGAAACCTTGCAGTTAACAATGCAGTGTCGCTATCGAAAATGGTAAATCTAACTTTCTGAACAAGAAAAATTCGTTTTACCTCAAATTTTAACTTATTCATTTCATGCCTTTTTCTTGTAAAATATGATCGGTTCGAGGTATATTTCGCGATCTTTGGATTTTAATCCAAGTAAATAGTGCCTTTTCTACATTTTGAGGAGATGTGATCCTTATATTTTCCTGTGTTTTCATATGAAGGATATTGAATAATATGGCGAAAGAAATTCTTCGCTGTTTTCAAGCCGCCAGATTTTTCTTCTATGGTGAACGCGTTACGTTTAGTTTGTGGAGGCATTTTGAACACAGTAAAAAATCAATCATGCACTTGAAGGAACAAATATGCACTGAGCAAAATCACATGCGCAAATGAAGCTATGCAGTTTTGCTTTCAGTGAATTTTATACGGTTATTTCGCTTTCAACAAAGCGAACATTGCGAATATGTACACATAACAATAAAAAAAATTCTAAATTAAGAAAATCTAGTCTCAACTTGCTTTCGTCGTCTTGCTTTCGTGAAAATATTTATTATATTTTATGAAAACTGCGTCGTTTTATGCGAACTCGTCAATATATCCACCGACGTTAAAAGCGAACTCAGTTCCTTAGAAATGAGAAATTAGAAAATGCGGAATTCAAGAATACGACGTTATAGCAGAAATGTTGTTATAACCGAGGTCGTTATAAGTGAATTCCACTGTATATGCTTTTTGTATATTAGACTTCTATGGAGGTGTCTCATTAAAATAATTTATATTTAATTGCTTACAGGACGATAAATTCCATTTTTTATTGAACCATATAGTCTAAGTAAACTTTTCACTAAAAAGGTGACAACAAATTTAAAATTTTAGTTAAAAAGCACAAAATATTGGTAATTTTTTTGATGCAATTATCTTAACCAATAGTTACCATACATTTCTGCATAGTTGAAAAAAATTTTTAAATTCTATTGTACGCGCGACGATTTTTCAAATTTCTTATGATGCCATATGGCATCAATTTTACTCATAGGTGCTAAAATGTTTGCGCCACTCATACTTTATTCAATTTGATATATGTGCAATAGGGCGGGTCAAATTCTGGCTCAGCGAAATTCGTAAAATACATGTAATTTCAAGACTTTTTCTCCACTACAGCATATACAAATTCTGAAAAAAAGCTGTGCGGACTTTCGTAAATAGATTCATACACATACATTCATACATTCATATTTTATAATTGAGAACAAAATCTATTTACGAAAGTCCGCACAGCTTTTTTTCAGAATTTGTATATGCTGTAGTGGAGAAAAAGTCTTGAAATTACATGTATTTTACGAATTTCGCTGAGCCAGACCTCCAAAAAATTCGTCCATACAAATTGACCCGCCCTAATGTGCAAGTATCAAATTTTGTTCATTATATTTTTAGCGTTTGAAAGTGAAGGTGCTCTTTTTGTATGAAGATTATTCATAATGTCAAGAAAAATAAATTATAATGAAATTGAAAAAATTTTAAATAATTTTGAAGATTCATATTTATCCGATTTAGAGGAATCAGAAGAACCTGACGTATTATTAGATTTGTGTGAAGTATTTGAAAAAACAATTAGTTTTTATTAGAAGAGCTATCTCGAAATGGCCAATACAAAGAAAATATTGAAGACTGATAGTTGAAGTTGATAATGTCGAGGTTTTAGATTAAGAAGTAGATAAAACTTTAAAAGAAAAGTTACCTCTTGATGACCAATCCAAAAGACTTGAATTTGTTGGGCTTTTAGATTCTCAAGAAGGTGAAATATTGAGAATACTTTTTGAGAAAATTGACGAATTTCGTTGGAAAAAACTTTTTGGACTCCTCCAGAAGCAAATTTTACTGAGCTGGAAAATCCCAAAAGAAATTTATAAGTTCCAGTACAATATTTTCTTGAGTATTTTACTGCTGATTTTGTTGATAAAGTAGCTAATGCTACAAACCAAGTTACGCTTAAAAATAGCGGTACTTCAATTAATTTAAGAAAGGAAGAATTATGCAAGCTTATAGCGCTAGAAATTATGATCGGTACAATTGGCTATCCGCGATTGGAGATGTATTGGTCAAAGGCCACAGAAATTCCATCTTTTCGTCAGAGTATGACGAGAAACAGATTTCATTCTATTCGTAATAATCTTAAATTTTGTATAGATGTTGATTCTATTGATAAGCTTTATAAAGTCCGTAAAATTTTGAACATGTTCACTGAAAAAATATATACAATTCCAAAAGACGAAAATCTCTGCGTGGATGAAATGATAGTTCCTTTTAAAGGAAAAACTGTATTAAGACAATATATGCCCAAAAAACCCATTAAATGGGGTGTAAAATTATTTTGCCTCTGCAGTTCAACAGGTATTCTACATGATTTTGAAATTTATCGGGGTAAAAACACTATTGCGGCTGACTCAAAGTTAGGGTTTTGTTCTGATATAGTGATCCATTTCACGAAAACAGTTCCAGAAGTAATTTCAAAATTTTTTTTTGATAATTATTTCACAACCCTTAATTTAATGGTGTATTTGCAGAAAAAAAGGAATTTGGGCAACAGGTATGATACAAAGCAATAGAATCGGAAAAGTCCCACTCCAAACCGAAAAAGATTTTTTTAAAAAAAAGTAGAGGCAGTTTCGATCACCGCATTGAAAGAAACTATAATGTTATGGCCTTGAAATGGCTTGATGGAGGCATAGTTAACATCGACTTTAAGCAATGAAAAGGTAATTAAAGTAACACGATTCTGTTTTGATAAAAAAAAAATTTAAATTTCGCAACCTAACATCGTATCTATGTACAATAAACATATGGCAGGCGTTGACAAGATACATATCCTTCTTTCGTTATACAGAATTTCTATTAGATCGAAAAAGCGGACTCTTAAAATTTTCGACCATTTTATTGATCTGGCTTTATTCAACTCCTGGCTAGAATATACAAAAGATTGTGAAGGTAATCATTTGAAATCAAAGGAGTGCATGGATCTATTGGCGTTTCGTAATGATATTGCAGATGGGCTTTTAGCGTTATCATCTCAGGCTACTTGTGCTCGAAAACGTGGACGTCCTAAATTAGCTTTTGACGAGGATAGTCTAAGTAGCCCAACAACTACAGAAAGAATCAGCCCCACAACTTCCATACAGCGCTACGAGACAGGACCATCGGTTTCCCTTCGTTATGATGGTTTTCAGCACTGGCCAGAGCATACAGCGAAGAAACTCAGGTGCAAACTTGAACGATGCAAAGGATATTCAAGGTACATGTGTTCAAAATGCAACGTTCATTTGTGCATTCCAAATGAAACTCGGAATTGCTTCAAAATATACCATGAATGTAAAAATTAAAATACATATATTTTATAGAAATAATTTAGGTATCATAATCATAATCATAATAATGATTGATATTTTTTTATAATAAGTTTTAATGAATTTTAAATTTATTTTATTTACTTTATAAATTATGAATAAAGTTTTTGTTAAAAAATTAATTTTTAAATCTAAAAAAGAAATAAATAAAAATAAATGCTCATATGCATTACATAACATTTAATTTTTTTTCATTTTCTTTTACCTCTAAGGAAATTTGATCACTCCAAAAAACAACTTTAAAAAAAAATTTAAAAATTTTGTGATTGATTATTAACAATATGATCATAAATAATAGTTATTCGTGCAAAATAGATTTTTTGGACTTGAAATCAAAAAGATGTACCGAAAGGGTTAATATCTGCTATTGAAACTAAGCATACACAATTTTGAATTTATCTTCATGTTTTGGCAAAATTAAAAAATTTGGAATATCTGTGTTTTATTCAATACATAAAATTATTATGGATTGCTAAGGGGGATTTTAACCTCCCCCCCAACACCTCTTATCTGCGGCGTTGGTGTGTGTATTAACATTTATTTATTTTGTGTGATATTTATACAATAAGTAATTTTTTTATTTACCATCATATTTTATCAAAGTGTCACAATATCACATGTATTATTATCTTTGCTGGAGTTGATTTTTTTAGTTATTGCAAAAGTTAAAAATGTTCCTACTTGTTTTCTTGTCAAACTGAGATAAAATTTTGTAAAATATTTCATCGTTTTATTGCCAACGAATTTGTTTGGTGAGCTCTTATCTATTAACCCGACTCACATTGTATTTGCCATATGGTAACTAGAGATGGGCCGATCACAGTCTGCTATTAAAATATTTCAATCACAGTGATTGCTTCTATATTATTTTCTTTTAAAGGAAAGGTATAATTAACTGAAGCAGTGACTGTGATTTCTTAAGGTAGTAGACCGGTGTGACGGCCGAAATTTCGACTTTTTTTCCTGAATTTTTTTAACAAAAAAATAATATGCGATCGTTTTGTAATTTTTACAAGTTTATATTAGTATTTTAAAGTATACAAAAAAAATGTTTGATTTCATTTTACATTAATTTATTTATAATTTTTAAATAAATCGGATCGGTTTATCGGACAACTGCTGCTCGTTTTAAAACCGACAACCAAATCGAATAAATCAGTTTCTATGACACCTAATACTGACACAAAACCCATTTCGAAAATGAAACCAGTTTCCGAATTGATAATCAGTTTTTATGACACGAAAATGAAATCTGTGTCGATTTCAAAACCGATTCTGACAATTGCCGGTTTCCACAACACCCCTGAATGTCTTTTTGTTATAATTGCATCCACATTTGCTGTCTTACTTTTTTCTGCAGCCGTTGCGTCATAAAAACGAGAAAATATGTGCAAAATATATCAGTTGCTTCGATAGTTTAACAGTCGCTTGGCCGTTGCGTCATAAAAACGAGAAAATATGTGCAAAATATATCAGTTGCTTCGATAGTTTAACAGTCGCTAAACTATCGAAGCAAGGGGGTGTTGTGGAAACCGGCAATTGTCAGAATCGGTTTTGAAATCGACACAGATTTCATTTTCGTGTCATAAAAACTGATTATCAATTCGGAAACTGGTTTCATTTTCGAAATGGGTTTTGTGTCAGTATTAGGTGTCACAGAAACTGATTTATGTATTTTCTCGTTTTTATGACGCAACGGCTGCAGAAAAAAGTAAGACAGCAAATGTGGATGCAATTATAACAAAAAGACATTCAGGGGTGTTGTGGAAACCGGCAATTGTCAGAATCGAAACCAACGATAGTGACGACAATAGTATCGATAGATTTCCAGCTCTACTGCAGAGATGTGGCGGCCGAACAGAAACATTATTTCAATTGAAAAAAGCATTCTGTCTGAGCTGGCTATCCGCGGTTCCTTAGATTAAGAGCCATGCTCTATCCAAAAAACATAGATGACATGCATGCATCATTTCTTAAATTATGCCTATTAAAGCACATAGAAAGTATGCCTCGAGTGAAATGGTTAGCATTTTTATTGCTTAGTAAATTTTATTTTTTTTTTATGGTGAGTAGTTTAGATTCTAGATCAATAATACTAGGCAAGTGCCAAAAACGTAAAACACACTGCATCTTGAAAGTTTTACGATATAGGAGGAAACTGAGTACAGATTTGAAACCAGTGATGAAAGTACATATAGTAATGATAATGGCCCATTATCAAAGCCAAAATAAAAGTCGGCTCTAAATTTAGTGCAAGCTTTTTGACAACGTATTATATTTTATTTAAAAAACTGTCAAAAATAAAAATAAAATAAACTGGCCATTTCAGCCCTTGGAAGGACTTTGACCTAGCTTCTATTGATCAATTGTGTTGTGCGTGTTATTAAATGTTTGATCACAAATGACCGAGAACTGGACATACGTGTTTTATGCCGACTCCGAACGGCTTATGTTCTCAAGAAACTTTACATGGCAATTTTTACTCTCTGAGGTTTGCCATTGTCTGCAGAGAGGTGACGACCGAACAGAAAAATTAATTCAAAAACTTTCTGTCTGAGCTGGGCTACCCGGGCTACCGCGGTTCTTTAGCTTAGGGGCCACACACTCTACCCACTAGGCTACGGTCGCCACTGTCAAAAATGCTTATAATAAATTTAGAGTCGACTTTTATTTTGACTATGATAATAGGCCAATGAGTTTACCGGATCCGAAATTTGTAGACTAGTATTGTTTATCCAAACATGTCTAAATAAATATAAGAGCACTACTACATATTATTTTGCACACAGCTGTACATAACATATGTATCTGCACACTTATAAGAAAAAAGTAGTCATTTCAAGTTTTTAAACAAAACGAAAACACGATGCAAAGCAAATCTTTGGCCAATATTATAAAATTTTGTTCTGTATTGGTTTAAGCCGTTCGCAACAACAACAACTAGGAACACTACAATTCGAACAGCTGACTTCGACATCTAGCTCCACTTTTGTCCGACTTCTCTCTAATCTGAGCTTACCTTGTAATAGTATCATGGAGAAAAAAGTACACCATAATTTAAGAGAACGTCCAAGAAAGAAAAACAGGGTACACATTGTCAAATCGTTGGTCAATCATCGATAAATCAACAAGGAATTCCATTAAAATTTGAATTTAAAGAACAGAGCAGTAGCTCATTTCTGAAACTATTGCGACAAATAGTAGGGTGTGGTGGGGTGAAGCGTTTCGCTTTTTTTTTGGATGCTCACACCACTTCCAAAAATTATAATTTTTCAATGGTTTTTTGCTTAAATCGCAAGAATGGACATTTTTCTTAATTTATATGTGCTCGAATTTAAACATTTTCAATTTCGTCAAAAAATTATGGCGATACTTCGAAAATATTCGTTTACCGATTATTGAAAAATGGGGTGAAGCGTTTCCCCAAAATAATCTTTCCGTTTTCATGTTTAAACATCAACATAAATCGATTTAATGGCCTCGGGCAGGCTCCTAAGTCAGCAAGAAACTAAAATACTGAATAAAAGTCATCGAATCCAAATTTATTATTCATCGCTAATATCGCGGTCAGAGTCGCAGTTTCGACAGATATAGTAGCCACGATTGCCACGGATATGGCCGGTCGCATTTGTTGCAATTAATTGAAAAATGCAAAGAAACCAATAAAAACTCATTCAACCCACACAAAAACACTAAAAACGCATTAAAACGGAGTTTTTGGGGTGAAACGTTTCATTTTTAAAACAGTGCTGGCATCACACAACCACTCGATATATATTTCACAAACACTTCATATTTTTTAAGAACATAAAACCAACACGACTGGTATATTTACTCTGAATTTGTGTTGAGTAGTTGACATAAACCACTACATATTCACTCGAAATGTTTTTCACTGTTTGGAATAGCAACACAATGTACATCTGAACGCTTCGCTGTATGATGAAAAACTGTGCGGCAATGAAAGCAACACGTGATGGTAAGACACTTCTTTATATGTAAGCACGCTGTCAAAATTTCACAGGTGAACGCTTCACCCACCGAAACGCTTCACCCCACCCCCGTGAAGCTACTACCCCGACAACAATGAGTTCGTACGCCTGAACATTTTTTAATATTAATACTTTAAATTTTTATTTATATTTCTTAAATCAAGGTTTTTTTAATATTTTTTAAACATTTATTATTATTTATTGGATATAAATAAATAAAAATAAACAGGATTAATCTGAATAAAAATACCTTTACAAAAACAATTTTTTTTTTTTTTGTAAATTGGTCTAGTGGTTTGGCCGATATTTTAAATTTTATGGTGAACAATGTTATCGAACGCAGTCCTTAAATATAATTAAAAGTACCTATTTTGTGCCTTCGCCTCTTCAAGCGTGTTTAAATACATGTTATTTAAAAGGTGACTAAGGTGCAGAATATGTAGACTTCGTTAATTGTTGGAATTCAAAGTTTTTCAATATAAGTGGTATTAAAAAAAAATCCAATGACCGCAACATTTCCCTATGCAATTAAACTAGTTTAACAAATTTTATTAACCCTTTCAGTGGATTAACCCTTTCATTATATTGCACACGTCAGAAAGTAATTTTTATTTTTATTTTGCAACGCTTTTTTTAAATCAAATCGTTTGGTTCTATGAAAAAAAGATAATCCAACATGAGAAAAAAAACTTACGAGAGATATTTGACATTAAAGTCAGTTGGATTTTCGATTTTGTGCCGATGAAAAGAAAAAAAAAATTTTTTTTTTGCCTATTTTATAAGAAAAAATTAACCGGGCAAAAATCAAAATTATGTTTTTTATGGCTTTAATGATAATAATATCAAAAGGGGTTTAAAAAACAAAGTTCTAAAGGGTTGAAAAACATTCAAGGGATTAAAAAATTTGTCCCGAACAGGAGCGTAACATTTTTTTCTTTGTACAAGCTTGCAAAACGTAAGTAGCTCAGGTAAAACTCAAATGTCCTTTACTACCTCAAAAAAATCATTTTGTTCTTAGTTTAGCCTAGCCATAGGCTTAAGAAAAATCGAACACAGAAACACATACATACATCACAATTTATTCCTAAAAAGTGACATTTACTGTTTTAAACCATATCAATCAAATAACATCACTTTCTAACCGCACATGAAATTACTACGTATTTTAAGGTCTTTCTTTTCTCTAATTTACTTGTCTACTTGTTCACTTACCATCCACCCACTCAACAAACCACTCTCTAACCACTACAAGTTGCAGAGTTAAAACACCTGTTAAGTTTTGTTCAAGCATATCAGCAGCATTAGAAATAATTATCCATTTAAAATTACCTGCTTGTATTGAAATTGCATAAATATGAAATATTGAATTTTTAACGCAAAAAAATCAATAACAACTGGTTAGTTCGTACACATATTAAATAAAAAATTATAAACAAAAATAAATACACATTTTGTTTTTTTTTTTTGTTAAGAAAATGGTTTTGCCTATAAATCGTAACTTGATTTTTAGGAATGCATATTAAAAAACTTTGGAATACCATGTTCAATATCAATTTTTTAATAAGTTTTTATTTATTTATATTTATATTTATATTTTTTATTTATTTATTACTAGCAAATACCAAAGATGGGTGATTGTAGTAATCTTATAAAAAGACGCAATTACAATTACGATCTTAGATTACGATTACTGCAATCGTAATCTAAATGCATTCCTTGAAGGATTACGCCAATTGTAATCTCTTTTATAAGAATTACAGTAATCGATTACCGCCAGGCACTCATATTGTTTTGATCTTTGCTACATTGTAAAAATATGTATTTCGTTAATATTGAAGATATTTAATGATGGCAGATATGTTGCTATTGATGGTAAACTTTAGTTCATTGCAATACACTTTATTGTAAATAACAGTGATTTTCACTAATAGTTAGTAAAAGTAGTCCTTGTAATCCTTATCAAAGAAAACACGAGATTACAATTAACGTAATCCTTGGTCGAATGAACTTAGATTACGATTGCAGTAATCGTCATTTCGACTTTCTTTAAAATTACGATTGCTGCAATCGTAATCTTCTAAGATCGTTCGATGAAAGTGGTGATCATTCTACAACAAAGACATGTTTGCATTAGTGTTAGAGAGCTTCAAGCTTCTTCACTGAGAGAAATCAGTTGTGCAAGCTTTCTGTAATACAGTTCTTCGATGTTTAAATTTCTTATTAATTACAAGTGAAGCTTTTAAATGATTTAGCCCTGAATCTAATTTTATGATCTGTTATTTTCTGACTGCTTATGATGTGATATTTTGTTTTCGCCACTGTCTTATTTTTTAAAAAAAGTCGTTTTTAATCTATGGAACAATTTTGTTCTCTCTTTGTCGCAATAGAAATCATACACTTCATGTGATTTCCTATAATGCCTTTCTAGAAATTTTTTTCTTGTGGTAACTTATGGTGCAAAGCATTTTAAATTTATTTACCTACACGAAAAACATATTTATTGACATATTTTATATCGAGGGCCTATATTCATTTTCCTCTATCTGCATTTTGGTCATATTTTTTAATGCCAAAATGATGGCGGTTGCATCTA
The DNA here is from genome assembly GCA_963920525.1 of Dichetophora obliterata. NCBI lineage: Eukaryota > Metazoa > Arthropoda > Insecta > Diptera > Sciomyzidae > Dichetophora > Dichetophora obliterata. Next base: position 83,175,560 of record OY986435.1, on the reverse strand, counting down.
TGGTATTAATATTAGAGCGAGAAACCAATCCTAACACCTTGTTTTAATCAATTAAACTGAGCCTCAATCTAATAATTGTTTTTTACTTACGACAAAAACCTTTACCTGCAATAAAAACAAGTAATTTTGAAAAATTCTATGAAGATTTTTTTATTTTGAAACATTTTCCTATGTTGGTAAAACTATTTTAAAGCTACACTAGCACAAATGGTTTAGAGTTTTGTGTAGCTCTTGTTTAAGATGGTCTTTTATGGATTCCACGTAAAGTACAAAAGACTTTGGGAAGGATTTTCGATTTTGTTAGCTAAACACGTTTCCTTTGAATACAGTTGTTACTAAGTATGTGAAGTTTATGAAAAAGGGCAACAAAATTTGTGGTTGTAAAATGTTCGCCCAGGTTGCAAAAATTTTTATCCAATAGTTTCGCATCTAAAATCCTTCTCATATGAGACCATCGGCACCGTTAAATTCAAAATTGTTTTCGACAAAACTATACCGACCTCCCCGTAAAAATTATAAAAATACATTGGACATACTACACCTGCCCAGTTGTATGCAACTAGACTTTCAATCGCATCGAACAAGTGGAAACATCTACAGGAACTGAAAGCTGCAATTCCAACCGACTATCATCATTTTTATGATACCATCATATACAAATAATATAAAAACCTAACTTTACTTGAGGTTCTTATGTAAATATATTAGTATCTTTGACTTCGAACTTTCTTTTTTTTCAATCCTTTTCGAAAATTGTCGAGAAATAACATCAACAATAAAAACTGCAAAGTTTTAACTGTTGATCTCTTACTGAAAAGGGAGTTTTTTACTACTATACAAATACCTCTATCTGCATTTATAGTAATAGGACATAGCCCACTATCTGCCATAGCAGCTAAACTAGAGCAAGATTTGAAAAAATTGTATGCACAGTGGTCCGTGGATACTTTTGAACAAAATTGTAGAAGATGGATTTTTCACAAATTGTTAAATAAGATGAAACGGTTTTTTCGCTCTCCTGAAAACTTGTACTTTTGCAGATAGAGGAAAATTAATATAGGCCCTCGATATTATAGTTCATGCATACATTTTTTTGCATGCATTATAAAAGACGCAGCCCTCAAAGGGTGATTTTTGTATGCGTGAGCTTTATATATAGTGGGTGATCATATTATTAGAGCCACCTCAAAAAAAAAATATTTTCGTAGTTTCGGTTGAAATAAAAGCATTCTAGTGTTTTTGCATCACAATTATTTAATTAGTAAAATTCACATTAACATTAACAGCTTTTACAGCTGAAGAAAAATATATTAAAAAAAATTTTGCTAAAATGTTAGATTTTATGACCAAAAATGCTTATCTGATAAACACTTAAGGGCCTGTTTCCCGACCATTAATTAACCACTGACCAGAGGTTAACTAACAGATTTGAGTTTCACAATAGAAGTTTAAAAAAATTAATTCACTATTTATTAGTAACTAGTGTTAAGTATTGCTCTTAATTATTTTATATATCCTCATACACGGAATATTAGTCCGTCTGAGAATCGTAGTAAGGTTAACTAGAGGTTAAGCCACCAATAGTGGTTGTTTAAAGTTTAAACCATTAAACTTTAAACCATTAGTTAACTATCAGCTGATTTCAGTAATTAACCAATTGGTTAACTAATGGTCGTGAAACTAGTCCTAAGTCCTCTCACGTGTGCCCTAATGGTATAAAGAACAAATAGAAACTAGGAACTTTTACTATCACGTGTTTTTTCATGTTCCTGTATCATGTCTCGAATTTGCAAAAAAAATACATTTTAACATATAATATTCATGTTATGAAAACTGTTGATTATTGATTCATTCAACAGCGACCACAATACGAAACAACCGTTAACTGGAAACACTGTTCAAGGACGTCTGGCGCAACCCTTTTCTCAATGGACATTCTTTTCACGCCCAATAGCTGCCATATGTTGCAACAATGTAGGAATTCATGTTGCTACGAGATCAGCATAATATATAAATAATTCACCCGAAATTAATTTCCAACAATGTGATGTGATTTCAAAACTCACCACTGAGGTTTGGCACAAAGCCATCTGCACCTTTTTCTCTGCCAGTTTGAAGCCGTTTCAAGACGTCTCAATAAACAATATTGTGGGTTGGAACAAAAATCGTAGTACTACAAAAATTGTATTGCTTTTAACTTTGTACCTTGTTTTTGCACACGTATTTAAATAGTACAAAATAAAAACAAAACATTTAGTTGTGCTAAATTAATTTGTAAGGGAAATTTTATCGTATTTGCGCTGCATGCAGTGACAGCGGCAACGGTTGCAATTTACTTTTTTAGTAACAACGATAAAGTCCGAGGGTCAGCGAACAAAGCAGCAAATTCAAATTGGCTGCTTTTAATTTATTTCATTAACCATCAACTGACTTGTTTTAATTATAATTATTTAATTCGTTTTCAAATTTGACACGACCAAGGCGACGTATGATAAAACACCCGGACACGTATAAGCGCAAATCACAAATGAAATCAACTGAACCTCAACAATTGCCAACGTCAGACGAACGTCAACTGCGACGCTGGCCAATAACTTGCTGTTTCACTTGCACACATGCCAGTAAAACACATAATCCATAGTTGTGTCTCAGTCGCAACAGCAAGCGCAGGTGGTAGATGACAGTTTGCACAGCGACAGCGCTGCTAACTCCTCACAAACCGCACTCACACAGATAGGTGTTAAAACAGCTGTTTTGAAAATCCTGCCAGGAGAATTTGATTGAAAATTTATACAAGTTTTTGCGTTGCTTAAAGAGTATCCATTATCATCTCATAAAATCATCAAATAAAGAGCACCAGGGATCTCGGACAGGGACTTCGTGAGCTCAACACGAAGCCAAATCTGCCAGCAAAATGCGCCGCTTATATACTTTCATTGGGATTTTATCGACACACATATGCAGCAAGTCACATGAACAGTGTGTGTGTTTGTTGTCATGTTGGGGTCGGTAAATTAAGCGAAACGCTTAATTTCAATCACGTTCAGAATAAAGACGTGGTAAATTTAGTTTTGAACACAAAACTTCTGTAGTTTTAAAATATCCTTAATAATAAACACTGAGTATAATAATAAAGTATTGAAAAATTAAATAAAAGATTGGAAAATTATCTAACACATTTGCAAATTAACAATGGCCACTGCTGCTGTGCCAAAGTAGTGTTTATTAACGTAATAGATTAAGGAGGGGAAGCTTTGTAAAAGATTAATAAAGGTAATTGATTTAAATGTGGGCTTAGCTTGCGTCTACAAGGGACAGTAATAACTTGCAAGCAGTGGTGTTCCTCGAGGCGTCGACTTTAATTGTCAACATTTTGGTGACGATAATGTAGAATGTGTCGACACTTGTGTAAGCTGTCAACACTGTAAAAATGCAAGTTCTTATAAGATTGTGCTGATTCTTAAATTCGTTTATTTAACACAAACAAATAAACAAAACAATAAAAAACAATTACAAAAACATATTGGGAAATTTTTTTAAATTTAACTCCAACTTTTCTTAAAATTGGCTTTTAAGAAAAAGTAAAAACAAAATCGAATCCAAAGTATTTGTTGCGAAAAGTCGAATTTGGCATTTTAACAACTGCATTTTACATCAACCCTTACTTTATTGGAAAACACTATTTAAGTGTAAATTATTTGTGCCATTAAAATAGAAACTCCCTTTTTTCGTTTATATTGCTTGTTGTCATTTCCTCTTTTTGACATTAAACTCTCATGACAGAAAATTTATTTATAGTAGTTGGATACATATACCTTGGTATATATCATGGTGTTAGAATTATTAGGTGTTCTAATCCCATGACATTTTTTTCATAATTTTCTATGTTGAAAGGTCAATTGAAAGGTTTCATATGCCCATATTACAGGATATCCGTTTGCTCGGCGTACAATACGGTTGTTGTTTTAATCTCAAAATTTTTTGACAGTTTCGCACTGGAAGCAACAACAAAATTATTTGTAAGCCGAGCAAACGGACATCGTGTAATATGGGCAACATAAAAAGTTTCAAATGAAATGCCAAAATAAGGCAGCCTATTTTTTTCTGATATTCCGAATGAGAACACCTTATTATGATTAAACCATGGTATATATGGTGTATATACGTCTATATATAGTAAGGGTATTCATGCAAATAGGCAATACCCTTATAAAAGGTATAAACTGTAAAAGTTGATCAGCCTTATTAATGAACTGTCATATTTGTATGGAGAAGCCTTTGCACAAACCAGACATGTTTACCCTTCGATTTAAGTAAGCGATAGAGGTGGCAAACATGTATAATCAATCAGCAGCTTGAGTTCTTCGAAACTTAAAGGTCCAATTATAATAGAAGTAACGCAATGTGGTCTAATGCCAATTGAGCAGTGTGTTTTCACCTATTGTTTCAAACAATACTTTCTTATACAAGTGATTATAATAAACGTAACGTAATGTAACGGGACGTAAAGATCCTACGTTACTTTACATTACGTCTGTTCAAAGAACAACTAAACATCGAGGTTAGATTCGATTATTGCGCTATTTTATATCGTTGAACTAATCTTTTTGTTGAGTTTTCGTTATTAATGTGATAGTACCATATATCCACAGCTATGGATGACAAAGTTTTAATTGAACTTGTACGGGAACGTGCAATTATTTACGACAAACAACTGCCTGGGTACTGCCTATTATAATTGCTACAACGTTTTCTCACATTACGTCCAGTCCCGATGACAGCTGACAACATTTCGGTACTTTACATTACGTCTATTATAATTCGACCTTAATTCATTTCTTATTAGAAGTCAGCAAAAAACCAATGACACAGTTAAGAATTAATGAATTGGAGCAAAAGTAACAAATACTTAAATGAAAATTACAACTTTAAAGCTTATTGACAACATATGCAGCACATGACAATATATTTATTGCAGCTAACATATGTGCTGCAAATGCACAATAGACTTTAATACAACCTGTCTGATAAAAATAACTAATTGCTCAAATTATTAGATTTCCACTTTGCATGAATACAATTAGTATTTTTAGTGCTTGTATATTAGGCTGGGCTGCTATTTTTTTTATTTTAATGCGTAAGGGCGTCAAAAGTTACGTAATTTTGCGCTGATTAAAATAAATGTTCCTTTTATGAAATGCATATTATTTTTGGCCCTTTACTAGAGCTTTTGTGACTGCAATTTTTTCAATTTATATCAGATATTTTCTATAATTATGCTATCTATAAAAAGAGAGAAGTTAATAATTTTATGGGTTAAAAAACTTCTCTGTATAAATTTTGACTAAATGCTACTAGATTTTAGCATTAAAGATTATGGAATTTATCAATTGACTGTTAAGATGTATTACTTAAGCCGTGTCGCAAGTTGTTATTTCCATTGTAGAATAACAAGAAACGCCCATTTTGGAGAAAAATTAAGTTAGGTTTCAAAGTAAGTTGTTCAAATTTGTTTTGACCTAGAAATACGTCTTACAGCGCGGTTTGTATGGGGATAGTTTTCACAAATTTTTTCAAGCACTTTTAAGGATTTTAGTTGACACTTTGGGGTATACCCACAGCTTTTAATATTCATCGTACAAAGAAAAAATATAAATACCAGTTAGAGTACGAATGAAACGAATATTTAACTTTGACACTTCTTTAATAAAGTGCAAAATAGCAAAATTTAGGATGAAGAAATTCATATATTCGTATGAGAAAAGTTACACACAAGCTGCTTCAGCAGCTGCTTATGCTGTTATGGTTGTTGGTTTGGTTCTGTTGTTGTTGCAGCTGTTGTTGGTTTGTTATTGTTCTGTTTCTGTTGTTGTTATTAATATGTATGTACAATTTACATACATAAATACACATCAGTTGCTTTCGTTTTTGTCGTTTATTTTCAGAAAAATAAATACAATAGAAAATAAAGATATGTGTGGCTACAGAGCCAGTATGTATTACTACTAAGCATGCGTTGCGCTTTAAAATATCATAACAAATTCGAATTAGTTATATCAATAATTATTTATTTTTATACCAGACATTTTCGAAATATTCATTTCCATTTATTAAACATAACTTCGAAATATTTATCTCCATTTATTAAACATAACTTTTAAATACATTTAAGTTAAACCAACATAAAAATGAAAAAGGACAACAAATTCATCATTAAAAATATCAAACGAAAAATTATTACACAATACGAATTTGTTTTTAAATAAATAAAATGCTTTAAAGTTCGTATTTCGAAAAGATCGTGGTTCTGAAAAACTGCATGCAGCCGTGGTGGTGGAGTTCTTATTGCTGTAAATTCTATGTTCCAAGCATCAACTTGTATCTTAAAAAACACAGATTCTCTGTTATATCAAATGTGTGTTTCTGTTCACGGCTCATCTGATGTATTACTTGACCAAAAAAAGTGCTATTGAATTGAAAGAGGAAAGAGATTTTATGTAAATTGGGCAAGATTAAAGATGTTTAGAGCAAAAACGGAGAAAAAATTAAGATGTTCCACTGGCAAGGCTTCAGAGAAGTCCATCAGCTGAGGTCTTTTATTAGGCGATAAATCTAAATAATTTCTTGTTAATTTTTTGTTCTTGTATTGCTTTATTTTTTCGTAAAATTTTCCAATAATTACGATGGTTAAGTCAGATTTTCGAAAAAAAAAAATATTTTCGATTGTTTACAATTTTTATGGCTGAAAATCGAATTTTTACATTTTCGCTACTTTATCCGAACTGAAACTTTTTAAATTAATTTTTTTTTCAAAAACTAATACTGAATTCGTGCTCAACGACACCGAAAACATATGAAATTACCAAAACAAGCAGTGGTTTTCATTTGAATATGCTTGCAATATGTACTTGCGTAAGGTTGTCATCAATTTTTCAGTATTTTCAGATCCTTAATTTAATTTAATTGAAAATCAATTTATTTTTTTGCCAAAATAGCTGTTAACTCGTACAAAGCACGGCCAAAAACATTTAAAAATTAGTATAAAAAAATCTATTTTACATAAATATTTTAAATTGTAGCCATTGTTACAAAAATTACATTTGTTTATTTATGAAATTTAATAAGATGGATACAAAACAAATCAATATGTAGGCTTTTATGAAATAATATTTTAAAAATAATTTTAAAATATAAAATATTCACGTTAACCCTGATTTGGTGGATTTAGGAAACTTTTCACGGTATTCGGAAACAAACAAAAGTAAATATTGCAAATGTTCCACATTTTTTGTGTATTTCCGATTGACGATGATGGTTCAAATTTTGAAGACTCTCTTACTTTGAAGTGAATTTATGTTTCTATCGTTCGGTCAAAGCTAGAATATGCTTCTTTTGTCTAGAATCCTTTCTATGCGTCTCACACATTACGCCTCGAACGAGTACAAAGAGCGTTTTCTCGATTTGTTTTTAAAGCCAATAATTCTCGAGATCCGATTCCGTCCTATAGTGATCGTTGCAATCATTTTAAATTAAAAACTCTCCAGAACAGAAGAAAAATTGTATCTCCTTTGTTTATATTTGATATCGTCATAGGTACAGTTGATTGCCCTAATTTACTTGAATTAATAAACTTTAACGTTCCTTCGAGAACATTACGACACTTTGATGTGTTTTATTTAGGAACATGCAGAACAAACTATCCAGTAAGCTCACCAATGCTTAGAGCTATGCTTGAATTCAATAATTGTATGCTATACTGTAATATACATTTTGCTAATTCGAAAGAATCACTAAAGCATTCTCTTAACAATTATTATTAAAATTTATTTTGTTTTTTAAATGCTTTGAAATTGAATTTTAATTTAAAAGTATTTTTCTGTATAAATTAAAAATATTATATTTCTTTAAAGTCTGTTAGAGCTTCTTTTCTTTGACTTTAATCACTAAAAAAAATAAAAAAAATAAAAAGTTTCGAAAAATATAAATGAAATTTTGCTCTATTACTGTACAATAATGAGTTCTACGTCTATACTAATGATACTTTATAAGCTCTGTCTTTTTTTTTTTTTTGTAACTGTTGTAGTCGATTTTTTTTTCTTTGACACTTACGGCCTTGTTGTTACGAAACTTAATATTTGTGAAGCTTAAAATCTGTAGCCAATCTTTAATTTGTATCATCGTTGCTTCCAGTTCGCATACTCTCAAAAAGAGAAAAATCCGCATAGCAACCTACTGATAAATACTCAAATGCACTTATTAATGCAACAACTAAGTGGATTTGATTTAGTTTTTTTACGAATCTTAAATTTGTATTTTTTTCAGTTTATAGGGCATACTTTATATAGCAGATTTTGTTTCTATTTAACGATTTTAATAAAAAAGTTATGCATACGTGTTAAAATACGTGTTAAAACTTTTTTGCGCATTCATAATACTAAAATGTACGTCCTGCTTTAATATGTAGGATATTAAACTTGGAAGATTAAATTTTAAAAATTTTCCAGGCAAAATTTTGGAGCCATGGCATATCCAAAAATAATAAGATATTGCTAAGTTCTTTTAAATTCGAAGTAATTGTGTTCTTAGCTATGATTCTGTATACTTAGTTTTCTAAATTTTCCTAAATATTCCTAAATATATTTCCAACCTAAAATATTGTTTCCTTTTTTCTGCACCTGCGACACTGTGCGGCGTCTCAAGAAAGAAAAAATTTTTGGCATGCGTCAACAAATTTTTTGCTGCTATTCTGCAGAATTTTAATTTTGAAGTCATAGAAGCAGCAATGACAATCGGTGAAGCAGGGTTTATTTGTTTCAGTTTCGGTTTTTGTTTACGACTTGAGGAGAAATCCGCACAAAGCAAATAATTTATGAGCTCTTTTAACAACAACGCTACCATCATGTTTCGGTCTCTCTCTTCCGCCTGCTAGGGGTTGTGCTTATGTTTAAGTTTAAAAGCTGTATGCAAATAAAGATTGCGTAGTTTTTGCTTTTGTAGCGCTACGTATAAGGAACGGTTTTTTCCATTCCCTGGTTCACATACAGAACTTGCTTACCTTTGAGTCTGAATTTTCTTTTGTGCTGTTTTCCACCTAAAATATTTTAAAGCAATAAAAAATTAGTGTTAGCTTGAGTGTGTGCTTCTTAGCTGCATATAGCACTGCAATTTCGGCAGCTCTAAAAGCAAAAAAGAAAAACACTCAAAATGACAAATCTCAAATCAAAATGAGTCGCAAAATTTGTAAAATTTTTAAACTCTTGCCTCACGGTACATCCATCTTCCCACATCCTCTTATCTCTTCTGTAGACCATGGTATAATTATTTGACAAGGTAGTTGTGACAGTTTTTGGCGATCAGGAGTTTTCAAAAACAGCTACAGGCAGTGTTGCCGATTTTGTGAGAGATCATTCTTGTTTTGTTCATGCATTTCAAGGAGTTTTTCCCGTTCATTCCTTTACATTTTCCTGTTTTTTCCTTTTTTTAAAATATTATTTTATTTCTTGCTTTTGGAACAAGAGTAACAAATATTTAATTTTTCAAAATTTCAGAAATCATTTAGTAGCAATAATGCTACTTTGCAAGAGTACCCTTATTATATTAAACATATATTAAAAAATATCTAAACTTTTTAAATTAGGTCGTTTAAGGATTTCATTACAATTATTATTTATGTTTCATTGATTTATTAAAATTAAATCCGCATCCATTAAAACTTGCATGATTTGGGATAAAGGGTAGTTTTGTGGGATTTTTTGAATAGCTGCTGTTATTGGCATTACCGAAATGACAGAGGCAAGATCTGTCAACGCAACATTAAGTTTTGCAAAGTTTGAAGTCGTCCGTTTTGACACTTGTATCGTAAAGTTTTTACAACGCAGACCAAAGTACAATCAACGGCCGACCGACTTAACGCACTGTTGAGTTTTCCCTACAAGAAGACTATCAGTTATTAAACTACAAAAAACTGTTTTTCTAAACTGAAATTTCGGTTATATATTCATACAAAGTTTTGGTTTTTCTAGGAAGAGCCTCAGGAAGAAAGTAACCGAAACTCATGTATACGTGCGATCTGGCATTCCTTTCTCACACGTTGTTTTTTGTCAGTTCCCAATACCACCTAAATATAGATTTCTCACTATCTCTAGTTAGGGTTAACATAAATACAGGTTATAGGTAACCAAATCTGACAATTCTGACGTACTCCTTAAAAAATAAAAATGCGTGTAATTCGTTGGTGTTTTAAAACAATTTATTTAGACTTATTTTAAAATTGTCATTGTTTTTGTTGTTATTGTTATTGCTGCTGCTACAGTTAGCCACTTCTGTGGCGATGACTTTGGGCGTGGAATTAGATGTGGTGCATGTTGAAATACTCACTGCATTATTGATATTGGCAAGTACTTATTGGCGCATCCTTCTTTATAAGGGCAGCAGCGTTATAACAGTATGCAATTTCAAGATTGGGCATACATGCGACCTCATACTTTGCTTCGTGTTAAAAATGTTAAGCAGGTGTAAAGTACGATCAAAGATTGCATACGAACTGTCAAATGGAATTTCATGATATATATCTCAACTGTAGACCACTCATATCATGAAATTGTTCATATTATGAAATTTATCTTTTGAAATATTTCTTGAGATATATTTTATGAGATGAGCTGTCACTTTCCAGTAAAATATGTAAGTGTGTGCATTTTTAAGAACTTTTCAACCAAAAAATATTGCAAAATCATTGAAAGAGTGAAAAAACATAAAATGGAATGGCGAATGGAAGAAATTATTAATTTAATAAACTTTTACAAACAATTCCAAAACTAAATTCATGAGATGAAGGTAATATTATATCATGAAATCTATGGCGATATTATAGCATCCGTGATCGAGCAAAATTACGAAGGGCACGACGAGACAAGTCGTAAAATATAAGGAAATGGTGTTGCTAACACATACACTCTACGTGAACTGTCGCACCATTCGTAAATTGTGCGATCGAGAAAGAAAGTGTTTTTGACATTTCTGAGAACCCTGGCATCTGATTGGAAGGGTTATCATGAAAAGACTGCTTGACAAAAAATAGTTGAAAATTATTTAATTTAAGCATTTTTCACTGCTTAAAAAGCAACAAAATCAAAGAAACAAACCACAAAAATAAATGCAACACGAGTTGTGCGGTTAAGAATGGTAAAAGTTCCCGAAAACTTAAAAATAATGCGCTTTCGTTCCGCAGGTAAATATGTCCATACGGTTTAAATTCTTTTAACAAAAGTGCTTTATTTAGTTTCTAACGATATTTTTTTACCTTATTTGTATTAGAAATGTATCTAGTTAAAAATGGTTTAAAAATTCAAATTAGACCCCGTTTATTTTCCGCCAGTTTGATCAAGCCACATCTGTCAAAACACAAACACTGCTTCAGGGGCGCAGTCATTTTTCGCAGTTGAATACATTTTTGGGGCGCTATTATTTTCAGCATAGTGAATCAGATTTAGTACCTGTTTGTTAAATTTTTCTGATTTTTACACAACAACTAGGCAGAAACACCAAAAAAATAAGGGTTTTAAAAAATTAACCTAATTTAATTTGTAATGAAAGTTCAAGTTTAGAATTTATAGGCCTTCAAATTTAGAAAAATTACCTAAAAATCTTGCTGTTTTTCTAGTTTTTCAACAAAACTAAGCTTTATAGGTATTAAAACAAAGGTAATGCGCGTATCTATTCAACGAGGTGTCAAATATAAAATTCCATGCATAACTTTTCAAGGTATATTTTTTTTTATAATTAGAATTTGTATGAAAAACGAGTGGTTTCCCTTTTACGAAAACAATACATTAAAAAGAGAATTATTAAAAAGATAACTACATCCGGAATTACTGTAGACAGAGAAGTCTGTGCTGTACTTACTGAGGTTTGTAAACCCTAAGCAGCGGCCAAAGGCTTCCTATTAATACATTTCGTTTTTTTTATTAAATTTGGAAAAACCTCTTGATTTCCGAATACGGCCCTTTGTGATTGTTTCTGTATTTAAACCCGCCAGAGGACCTTAGGGGAATCTGCCTGTCCAAAGCCAGGAATAGAAGCGGTGATGGTTTGTTATTGGATGGGCAGTTCATGGTACATGGCCCATGAACTGATCTCATAATGAGTTCATTCTTGAGGCACGGCTCTTGAATGTTCATCTGATAACTGTAAAAGAAAAAGGTTTACCTTGAGCCTTGGTTGTTGGCGCCAAATCTTGGAGAAAGCATGGTTTTGATATTAAGTTATCATAACATCGTCATTGTAATATGCTTTCGATGGACGATCAATCCAACATAACTTGAAGAGCGGGGGCAGTCATCCATCAATGATGAGGAGACCTGATCTATCGTTGTTCTGCAGACCTTATCTTAGAATGAAGGTTTTATGTAAGAAACATTTAATCTTTCAGCCGTAGTATAAGCCAATTGGTATACAACGGCTCATGCTTCCTAGTTTTCCGAAAGAGGCTTTTTATTAAGTCTTAGTTAGGCTAACGAAGTTGCATAAGTAGGATTGTGGTTTACCCGGTATTTTACTGGGAAACCAATGGTTATTTTTCAACCTAGTCATGTACAGTTCTAGTGGCTGAAGGTGTCACAGTCAAATATAAATGTTCTAAGAACTTTTGGTCTGTAAGACGGGATGTTGAAGAGCCTTGTGTGGTGGAGCCTTGATCCCAGGTATTGACTGTCGTTGGGCAAGGTCCTTCGGGGTTTAAATACGCTCTGACTGTGGTTTGACCAGGAAGGTCGGTGTGAGTTACACTTAAGTTGAACTCGGGTTGGTGATTCCCTTAAATTACTAAGAAAAAGGTGGTAGATTGAATCTGAAGAAACATCCACTTTGCTACTGAATAGGTGTCATATGTGCAGAAAACTCCTGGAATCCATGAGAGTCCCAGTGACGATTTTCATCTAAACGGATGACGACCTGGTAGGGAACCTGTTCCAATTCAGCTAGAGACTTCATTTTGGTTTCAATAAATTATTTAAAATACCCACTTTGCGGCTATATAGGTGTCATATGTGCAGAAAACTCCTGGCAAGAGTGGTAGGCCAGCAAAGATTTAGCTATGCGGATTACGACCTGGTAGGGAATCTACTCCAATGCAGCTAGAGAGTTGATTTTGGTGTCAAAAATTTTTACAAAATACCAACTTTCTGACTATATAGATGTCATATGTGCAGAAAACTCTTAAGTGATCCAAATCGGACCTAACCTCAAACTGATGACCTAGTATAGAATCTGCTCCAATGCAGCTAGGGAGTTGATTTTGGTGTCAAAATTTTTTAAAAAATATACACTTTGAAGCTATAGAGGTGTCATTTGTGCAGAAAACTTCAGAGATCCTATTAAGGGATTTTTTAAAAATGGGTTACGACCTGGTAGTGAATCTGTTCCAAAGCAGCTAGAGAGTTGATATTGGTGTCAAAAGATTCTAAAAAATATCAACTTTGCTACTGCATAGGTGTCATATGTGCAGAAAACTCCTGGAATGCGTGACAGCAACAGCGACGATTATTATTTAAATGGATTACGACCTGGTAGTGAATCTGTTCCAATGCAGGTAGAGAGTTAATTTTGATGTCAAAATATTTTAAAAAGAGTTGGTTTTGGTGTCAAAAGATTTTAAAAAATATCCACTTTGCGACCGCATAGGTGTCATATGTGCAGAAAACTCCTGGAATGCGTGAGAGCACCAGCGACGATTTTTATATAAATGGATTACGACCTGGTAGGGAACCTGTTCCAATGCAGGTAGAGAGTTGATTTTGGTGTCAAACATTTTTAAAAATACCAGCTTTATGAGTATATATGTAGTTGTCATATGTGCAGAAAACTCCAATTTTTCCATTTACCAATTACATATTATATATTCGTGTTTTGGACGTCTTTTTGTTATGCAAATAATAAAGAAACCAAAAAGAATAAAATCATTACTTTGTTGTTAAAATGTTTCTTATACGTTTATTATTGATTTCTGATATATTTTTTTAAATACGTTTTATATTATAAAATAAAGAGTTTTAATTAAGGCCTTTTCCACACTTGGTCAACGCAATTTCAACACAACTTCAACACAACAGCGAAAAAGTTGAAAAGCAATACAACTATAAACCGAATGCTTTCAGACTAACTTCAAAAGTCATGCAACATATAATAATTGTTATTATATAATAACTGATGTTTTTCGACTTCTTGCACTAATTTACCTGCAAACTATTTCTTCTTCTTTTAGATTCTATTAGGAACTAATTAATTAGCTTATTCACCTGGATTCATATATAGCCTACTGCACTACAAATACTTGAATTCACAAAAAAACTGATGCGACAAGTCGCCGATGAAAATTACGGAAATCCGCGTTGCGTTGAACAAGTTGAGAACGTGTCGAGAACTTGTTGCGTGCAAGTTGCTTAATCTGAGGGTTCCGGTATATATACACAGGCTAGCGACTTGAGTTGGAGTTGCGTTGACCAAGTGTGGAAAAGGCCTTAGGCTTAATGATCATTATCTCTATTACTGAAACACCCTGTGCCAGCACAAAAAAAAATCCTCGCTAACTCAATTCTTCGCTATCTTCACGGACGTAAAAGTCAGCTGATCCTGACGTTTTACCAAATGAAAACTCGCTGTATACGGTAAAAGATTTATCTACTTCCGTATAAAAATGAATGTGCCTGTTCGACTTTTTCCACAAAATTTATTTAAGCAATATAATGTGAAACGAATTGGTAAAAAGAAGAGTGAACACAACTTCCTATATTTTAATATTCTTACTGTGTTTCAGTTACATTTTCCACCAAACCGCTGCAAAAGGATCCAACAGAACAACAGAATGTTACCCAACCATTTGGAGCCGAAACGCGAAAACCCATTGTGCCATCAAACTATCGTTTTATCTACCCAGAATTCTTGCCCGATCCCAAAATGGAATGGCGCAATACAATGCGTGAGAAATTGGAGCGTCTTGATATGATGGAACGTCGCAAGCAAATCGAAATACCAGAATTCTATGTAGGCTCCGTGCTAGCTGTAACAAGCTCAGATCCGCATTCTGCAGGCAAAGTTAGCAGATTTATGGGTAATTATAATTTCCGCAGGTAAAGTTAGCCGATTGAAAATAAATTGTAATCTCTCACCAGGTATCTGCATAGATCGTGATCGCTGCGGTCTACGTGCACGTTTCATACTGCGCAATGTAATCGACCAACAAGGTGTGGAAGTCCAATATGAAATGTACGATCCTACAATACAAAAGATTGAAGTGTTGAAATTGGAAAAGCGACTCGACGATCATCTATTCTACTTGCGTGACGCATTGCCAGAATACAGCACATTTAATCTCGAAATGGAGGCAGTGCCATTACCTGAAGGAGCTGAAGTGCCTGTAAACGATGTAAAGGTTAAGCTGCGTCCACGTCCATGGTTAGAGCGTTGGGAACGACAACATCTTAGGGGCGTAGCCAATATGGACGAATACTTGAAGGATAAGCATCGACAGACTGCCTTGGCACGAGAAAAACCATGGGAGGAATTCGATTTAATGAGACAGTATCGTAGATCAATTCCGGAAGAAGAACAAAAGGCAATTTTCGCTGAAGTACACTCGCAGTTACACCAACTGGATTTGGAACGCAATAAAAATAAACGCAAGCGCAACTTTGTCAAGCCAACCAAACTAGCATAGTTGAAAAGATTAATTTGAAGTAAGGAGAATAATAAAAAAAAATTAGAGATTCTATAAGAAAATACTATTTTATTGAATTTGTGTTTATTTCTAAAAACATGTGCTGTAGTTATTTTACTGAATTTTTACTTACAAAGCATATAGATTGGACTTCTTCATCAATAGTTTGCTCAAGTAAACGTGATGAAAACTAATACAAATTTAAATTACCTCTACAAATTTGGATAATTTCTATATTCTGTCTTTTAAAAGCGTCATTATAATTTTAAGGAAGTGTAAAATATTAACTTAAAAATTTTATTTGTTTTCAAAGCTTGGCGGTTAGTTGTTTACAAGCTGAAGTGGACAAAGTAGCATGTCTCCTGGTTAAAAAATCTTATTGCAGTCCTAAAACAATGTATGTAAAGGATAGTAAAATTAACATTTTTTTATTACTAATACACACGATATTTATAGAACATGATAAACGAGACTGTTACATTCCAACCAATTATCACGGTGATTAAATATAATATAAATATCATGGGAAGTGGTATGAGAATCAATCGTGTGTTCTTTAAATGTGGAATACCTTAAAAAAGCAAAATTATTTATTTTTTTTTGGAACAAATTATATTGAAATACTTACAATTATAGCCCAAAAATGTTATGTAAACGTAATAGCTCAGAGCAAGCAGCCAGAATGTATTGCCCAGAAAGCGAGATATGAACCATGTCTGACTTATAAGCCAATTATAGAAGAATAACTGTATGAAATGTAGCAACATCAACGGCGGAAAAAATGCATTCAAATGCACATCAAACGCATAGCCCCACTCAATATCTGGTTCAAGACTGCTGCTTCTTAAATAACGATTCGTAACAAGCCAAAGAAATGAAGCTACGATTATGCCCGCAAATATGCAATCGACAAAGACAACATAGAATATAAAAGAAATACTTTGCCATACATTGAGCCCAAGTACCCACGCAAATCCTAGTGATGTTACTAGAATATGTTTAGTAAAAAGTTTTTAAATCAGTCTATTATAAAGAATATAATTTGATTATACAAGAACTTACCACATAAACAGACAACCAGCAACACCAGGAAAGCGGGATCATCTCTGGCAAATTGCGATTTTGTTTCTGTTCAACAAAACAACATCTTTCTATTTTTATGAGTTAAGCAATAAGAGCGATCTTATACTTACGTTTCCTGTAGTTAAAGTTTCTGTAGACCTTCTGTGGCGCCACGAACAAATACAACATTTGCCACAATGCAAACTCGAAATCCATTTGATTGAACTTCAGCAAACGTCGCAGGTATTTGTAGCTTTTTGTTGTGGCTGAGAGACAATCCCTACGTTGATTTGCTGGCGGAGGCAGCGGTGACTGGCCACGGGAGGCTGTATAACCATACGTGGAGCCCGCCGCACTTGTGTATGAGCCTGCTACTGAAGGTGTTGGCGATGTAGCAAACTTCATGATGCTTTTTTGGATATATGAATTTCACAGAAAATAACTTGTTTTGGATTTACCCATAGCATTTAATAGAATTTATTGAAAATTTGGTAACTTTTGTGAAACTTTGATATAAGTTACAAGAACAAAAATGACACATCACTGTCAAAATGTTTTTTTTTCTAAATTGTCTGTTGACATAAGGTACTGCCACCTTAAAAAAAGTCGTGTTCATAGAAGATTTACTGCTATGTTAAAATTTTTATGAAAATTATCCCAGAAATCAAAGGAGGTTTTCTGTTGAAAATATGTGGAAAATATGTGTGTAGTACAATGAGTTTTCAGGCGAGATTGCGATAACTGGGGCTCCTCGATTTAACAATGGATCCGTTAAATACTTTATATACAAATAGGAATGGCCGAAGCAAAAATCGATTTATCGATTTGTGTTGAGCTATCGATATTTTAATACAATATTTGTTTTCATTGATCTTGTAAGTAAACTTGCTATATTTTTCTTATTATATTATCGATTAGTATAGTTGAGGTACAATTTTAAAGATAACACAATAAGCTTTAATAAAAATGTTGAGTTAATGAGTTAATCCGTTGAATATTTATACAAAGTATAAATATGCAAAGTATACAAAGTATAAATATTCAAAAAACCAATTACATTGGCCCATTATCATAGGCAAAATAAAGTCGCATTTAAATTTAGTGCAAGATTTTGACAACATATTATATTGAAAAACTGTCAAAAATGCTTATACTAAATTTAAAGTCGACTTTATTTTGACTATGATAATGGGCCATTATATTTAGATCGAATCACAACACTGAAATTAATGTAAAAGTAAAACTCTTAAATTAATGAAAAAGTAGCCAAACTTAAATATACGGGACATATTCTTTCCAAAATTCGGTACAACACATGTTGTTGGAGTTGTTGGAGCAACAAATTTCAAACATAGAAAATTAGATGGCTGATGAATAAGTCAATCAGAGTCCAATATAATCAAAATAAAATAATTTCAACAAAAGATTTATACAAACACAATAAACAAATGGACATTAACCAACTGATTTATGCAGAAGAATTTAAATATATTTACAAAGTTAAGAACTGCATGCTTAAATCAAAATTGACACTTACAACAAGAAATACAATCAACCAACATAATACGCGACAAAAACACAACTTAGACGTTCCAAAAGCTAGAACATCAAATATGTACTGAAGTTAAGATAGTCAACTTAATTAAAAAATTTTGATATTTTTGTCTAGATAATAGCTTAATCTTAACAAAAATTTTATTGCTTATTTATTTCTTTTTTCTCTACTATTTTCTATAATTTTTCATTCATCCTCTTATACACGGATTACAAATCCGTCTGAGGATATAGTAACTTTTTAAAAAAAATTATATAACAAATAAATAAAAATAATTCTTTTTAAATACTTCATTATGTGAACATAAAGCAAAAAGAAGCAGATATAAAATTGCATGAAAAATTTCGTGAAATTTATATTTTTTATAAAGTTACAATTAATAAATAAATAAATAAATTTTTAATTTTATAGCTATTTGTAAGTAATACTTAAATTTTTGTTTACATAAAACCGATGTTTTCTCAAAAAGTACCGTTATTACTATGAATTGCGCAAATCGAATTATTAAAGCTTAAAAACTTATCTTTGATTTGGTATATAACATTTATGAGTTATTGGATTTTTTATTGTGTTTTTTATGATGAAATAATTTGCCCTTTTACGGAAAGGGCTTTCTTTCTCCATATCATAGCAGAATTATCCAGGTAGCATAGACAACTGCTTATTTTCTCTTCCAAAGGAAAACATAGCCTGTCAAAAACAGCTGCTAGTGAAACAAAGCAAAAATTAAAGCAAGTGTCGAAAACTAACATTATAAAGCAAGTAAAGTGCTGCCCGCTTAAGCTTGTAACGGTGATCCCCGTTACAAGTTTGCACCCCGCACACTACGCCACTGCCTTACTACGCCACTGTGCGCTTAACTCAACCAACAGCCATACCTACACACACACGCACACATACAGCCAGCACATTCAACGTAGCCAACAGCCGAGTCTACATAAACCACACGCAACGCTATAATTCCCAGAAGGTTAATGGCAGCATACGGATAAATAGAGCACATTGTGACAGACTTCGGCACGGCTCGAGAGCGTAGTGCTTTGTACCGTCGCTACTTGTTGGAAACGAAAACCAGTTTGTTGTTTCGAACGAGCTATCGCAAGGTGGCTCGTATGAATAAATCTAGTTTTTTTGTATTAAGTATTTAGAGGCTCTTTACGTGTGCTTCGGCATATCGGGAAGTCTCGTCTTTTTTTTTTTACTTATTTAGAGGCTCTTTACGTGTGCTTCGGCATATCGGGAAGTCTCGTCTCTTTTTTACTTATTTAGAGACTCTTTACGTGTGCTTCGGCATATCGGGAAGTCTCGTCTTTTTTTTTTTACTTATTTAGAGGCTCTTTACGTGTGCTTCGGCATATCGGGAAGTCTCGTCTTTTTTTTACTTATTTAGAGGCTCTTTACGTGTGCTTCGGCATATCGGGAAGTCTCGTCCTTTTACTTATTTAGAGGCTCTTTACGTGTGCTTCGGCATATCGGGAAGTCTCGTCTTTTTTTTTTTACTCATTTAGAGGCTCTTTACGTGTGCTTCGGCATATCGGGAAGTCTCGTCTTTTTTTTTTACTTATTTAGAGGCTCTTTACGTGTGCTTCGGCATATCGGGAAGTCTCGGGTTTTTTTTAAAAAACGTATGCCAAGGCGCTTCATGCCATATTTATAAAGATATGTACTTTAGAATGAAAATTGTATACAATAATACAAATTAGTAAGTCACACAGCATAGTCGGGTCTTGCCGAAGTCAGTCACACCGAACATCACCGAGTATCACCGAACAGCACCGAACTTCAGCGAACACCGGAAAGCACCGAACATCACCGAACATCATCGAACATCACCGAACTTCAGCGAACACCGAACAACACCGAATATCACCGAATATCACCGAACAGCACTGACCTTCAGCGAACACCGAACATCACCGAACATCACCGAACATCACCGAACATCACCGAACTTCGTCAAATACCGAATACCATCGAACCTGCCTTCGTCGACTTAAACAAGTCATGCCTTGACGACTTAAAATCTCTGCGATCAGGTCTTCGCTGGTACTGTGCTTCGTGTAGGGCACTTTCCCCAGATGAACTTTATTCAAAAATTAAGCTTTTTGGGGAAAGTCTTAACTCGTTAAACAACAATTTTCGAGAAATTGTAACATTTTTTAGTGAAGTTAGGGCCGCACCCAGTACTAGCGTCTATGATGAAAATTCCATTTCGGAAAATATCCCGCTTGCTTTGTCACAGACTGTTTCTTCCGGGACACAAACAATCCTTTCATCAGAAGACCATATTATCTCAAATAGAAAGAGAAAAAATAAAAAAACCAATAAGAAGCGAAAATCATCTGGATCTACTTCTCAGGCCAAGCAGCCCTCAGCACCGCTTTTGAACAGGAACACTCCAGTTACTTCCTCGTCACCTTCTAACCGTCCTTCTTTGACTAATAGTTCAGTTTTGACTCCTATTGAGCCTAGAAATCTATCAAGCTTAAGGGCAGTGTCGAGGAAAAAAAATTTATTTATTTCACGTCTTCAGCCCGACACAACTGTTGAAAATGTATTGACTTTTATCAAACATAATAAATTGTTGAGTCAAAATGCATTTTGCTCATGCAAAAAAAATAGGTAATAAACCTTCCCATGCTTCCTTTATTCTCACAGTTCCTGCTGAAGAGTTTGCAACTGTTCTAAACTCTAATTTGTGGACTGATAATATACTCGTTACAGAGTTTCAGCCTAAGAATAAGCCTAGAGGGACGACTCAAGCCGCTCGTCAATCCCAAAAAAACTGAATAGGTTATCCCTTTACTATCAAAATGTAAGGGGACTACGCTCTAAGACGCGAGACATATTTTTAATGTCTCAGAATTTCTCTGAGGATATTATCGCACTGACTGAAACTTGGTTAAACGGAAGCATTACTGACTTAGAATTGTTTGATAACAGTTTTGAAGTTTATAGAAGAGATAGACATGCTGACAATACTTCTGCTGTCGGTGGAGGTGTCTTATTAGCTGTAAGGAACTCCTTAGTTAGTTCCATTATTGTTATTCCCTGCTCTGCTAACATCGAACTTATATGCGTCAAGGTTGTACATTGCAATTCTAATGTATATCTTATTAATGCATACGTTCCTCCTAAGAGCAGTGTAGAAGTTTATGCAAGCCTTGCGGATTGCATAGAATATGTCATAAGCATAATTGACGTTAATGACGACATTTTATTGTTAGGTGATTTTAATATGCCTGACTTGAAATGGGAATCTTCTGACGATGATACATATTTTTGTGCATCTAATTCGAAGACTCGCCAAGAGCATATATTTGTTGATAATATATGTTCTGACTTACAACAAGTGAGTTGTATTTATAATAGTCGTGAAAGACTTCTTGACCTGGTCTTAACTACAGATAGTAACAACGTGATTGTTGAGAGGGCCCCTCATGTTTTGACTGCTGTTGATGAATACCATCCACCATTGAGAATATGGTACAAATCAGACAGGGAAAATATAGTTAAGTCTAACTCAATAGATAAAGTTTATGAATTCAATTTTAAAAAAGCTGACTTTTTGAAGTTGAATCATTTACTTCAAAGTAAGCTTCATGTTATTTTAGAATATGTTAATAATAACACTCTTGATGATTCAATTAATTTTTTTTATATGGAAATCTTTGCTATGTTTTCTCTGTCCGTGCCATATAGCCTCAAATTTACGAAAAATTGTTCTTACCCCTGGTACACAAAGGAGTTAAAGATTCTTCGCAACAGCAGGAATAGGGCATGGAAAAAATATGTCTGTAGCTTGGACTTGAATGACCTAGAAATCTACAAGCGTTTGTTTCTGGACTTTGAAAATTGCTCAGCTACCTTATATCAAAATTATTTAGACAGTACTAAGCTGAGAATATTGTCTGATCCGAAGAAATTCTGGGGTTTCATAAACACCAAAAAAAAATCTGATGGATTCCCTTCATCATTTAAAACCTCTGACGGATTTACTGACGATCCTGTCGTAATTTGTGGTCTATTTGCCAATCTCTTTAAAGAGTCATTTTGTTCAGACTCTTTTAATCCTGATGAAGAGTACTTTGAATATATGAACTCTACACCCAGGGTTTCGTTGGATTCTATATCCTTTACTTCAGAGGATATTTTAAAGTATATTGGATTGATCGATGAGGATTTTAATGCTGGACCTGACGGAATTCCTGCCGCAGTGTTAACACGATGTGGTTCCGTTCTAAGTCAACCACTGTCCATGTTATTCAATAAATCAATTAGCGAAAGTATTTTTCCACTTTTTTGGAAAAAATCTTTTATAGGTCCTATCTATAAAAAAGGTTGTAAGAACGATATAAACAACTACAGGCCTATCGCGAAACTCTCGTCGATTCCAAAACTTTTTGAGCGCCTCGTGTATGATCGTGTGAAAATTCACTGTGGGAAGGTCATGACAACTCGTCAGCATGGATTTGTTACTGGCAGATCCACTGTGTCTAATCTCCTCGATTTTACAACGTTTTGCTTAAATTCATTTTATTCAGGTAACCAGGTCGACTGTATTTACACTGATTTTAGTAAAGCATTTGATAAACTGCCCCACAACTTAATTCTATTTAAACTTAAGTTAATGGGTTTTCCACAATTTTTTGTAAGCTGGATTCAATCGTATCTGACAGAGCGATCTTATCAAATACGATTTCGAGGCGTATTGTCAGCTGAATTTATTGCTGAATCAGGTGTTCCTCAAGGTAGCCACCTTGGTCCACTTCTGTTTATTTTAGCCATTAATGATGTAACCCACATCATCAAACACTCTCATCTACTTATCTATGCAGATGACATGAAAATATACAGAACAATAGATGCTAAAGACAATTCAGATCTGCTCCAGTCTGATTTGAAATCCTTTGAAATTTGGTGTTCTAAAAACAATATGTTTCTAAATCCAGATAAATGCCAAACTATGACCTTCTCGCGAAAAAGGAATAATTTAATTTTTGAGTACAAGATAAAAGATACTGCATTAAGTCGTGTAGATGCTGTCAAAGATCTGGGTGTATGCATGGATTCTAAGCTATCGTTTAACGTTCATATTGATTATATTTGTAAAAAAGCATCTTCTATGCTCGGGTTTATGAAACGCTGGGCAAAAGAATTTAATAGTATGATCACAACTACAACACTGTATTATGCAATTGTGCGACCTCACTTAGAGTATGCAAGTCAAGTTTGGTCCCCAAGTTACAATGTACATGTTGAACGTATAGAGAGAATCCAAAAACGTTTTGTTCGGTTTGCTCTAAGGGGCTTAAGTGCAACTGACACTTTAAACCTTCCTCCTTATGAGGATCGTTTAAAACTATTAAAAATGCAATCTTTGAACGAGAGAAGGAAGTCTGCAGATATCGTCTATTTACACCAACTCATAACTGGTGTATTCGATTCACCAGAACTCCTAACTCTTATAAATTTTAACACTAACCGTAGAAGCAGTAGAAATGCTAACAATTTAATTTACTTACCTTTTAGTAGAACAAATTATATGGCTACTGCTCCTTTACATCGCATGAGTACCTTTGTTAACAACTGTAGCTTTTTTGATGTTAACTTATCGAAAGGTCAACTCAAAAGTAGATTGAAAACTAATGTATGATTAGATCTATGTAAACGCATGGTTAGTTGTTATGTCTTGTGTTGTCCTTGAGCCCAACCCATATTATGGTGGGTAAATTTTTCTCACTTTGGATTGTTTTGGACCACTCTTATCAGTATCATTAAGGCTATTCACGGTTTGAGCGTACTTTTAACAAATCATATTTATAGCATTTGTTATTGTTCAAACTGTGAGCACCTCGCCATGTGACTGTCGTATAAAAAGATTGTTCAACCTTGTGATGTATGTGATTATGCGGCTGTAGACAGAGCATAAAAATACGAGGTACAAAGAGCACGTCCAAGGGCTGCTTTTATTTACGCGTGCCTGCGTATTTGCATTTGTATGCAAAACAACAACGAAGCAAAATACGTTTTCGTAAATTGGCGAACAAATAGCAGATCCAACAAATGGCAGACCAGCGTATTCGAACTGTGAATGGCCTTATTGAGATGTTTTAATGATATTTGGGCTGGTTCTTAAGATGATCTAATGCGGAGAAAGTGCGAAAAAGCTGTAGTAGCTGAACTCTATTGTTATTGCATGTTTTTAAAAAAAAAAAAAAAAAAAAAAAAAAAAAAAAAAAAAAAAAAAAACCAGCATCGGCAGACTCACCCACCGCTGTATATTTGTCATATTCCTAAAATATTGTGTATTGTAAGAAAGACTTGATTTAACAATAAAACAGAAAATATCGTCTGAGCACGAAAATCACCAAGTCTACTTATTTATTTTGGACAAAAGTTTGAGGGTCTTTTGTTTGACCCTGGAACCGCTGAGCATACCTCAGCCTCTGAACAAAACCCCCTTTACAAATGGCGCCCGAGCAGGGACCTGCTTCCAAAGACGGCAGTGGAAAACCGAACACACCCACCAACGACGACGAAGCAGGTACAATACACAATAAAAATAATAATATGGACAAACATCTAACATTGGACTCACTCGGTTGGATATATTTACTTAAGAAGGAGCGGCTCATAAACGAGTGCCGCAAGATCGGGTTACCGATTGATGGCTGCACTGTAGAGGATTTACGAAGGCAACTAAGCCACTTCGTCAAAACCAAACGAAGTAGAGCATCAACCGAAAATATATTTCGAGCCCTGGAAGCCGAAGTCGAAGCAGAAGAAAAATTGCCGATCTGCAACGACACAACAATAATAACAATCGGAAGCGACAACACACCTACGCAGTCAACAACACTTTTGGTACCCGAGTACTACCAGATTTCGGACATCGAAGTAATGAATACCGTACGTCGATGGAACATTCACTACGAGGGTGGCGAAAATGTGTTTGAGTTCATCGAGCGAATCGAAGAGCTAGCCGAATGCTATCACTTGGACCGAAATAAATTGTTACCCACATTACTAGAGACATTGCAAGGTAGGGCTCTACAGTGGTATCGTGTTAAACGACCAACGATCACCACATGGGCCACGTTTCGTGCAGAAGCCGAAAGATTTTTCCTGCCGAAGCGTTTCTTGAGCCACCTGGAGGAAGCAATTTATAATCGTAAACAGATGCAAAGAGAAAAGGCAAAAGATTACATATTATGTATGCAAACCCTCATACGCAAACACCCGCAGCTTAAACTCTAGACCACACAGACCGGATTTACAATGGGTTACGAGTAGAATACAAGCTCTACGCCAGACGAAGTGACTTTACTACGCTTGATGAATTAATGGACCTCACCGAAGAATACGAAGAGCTCAGGCGAGACGAAACGAAAGTGAGCCGAACAGCCGCTCACTGCCTACGAGATGCGAAACCATACGATAAAACCACACATTGCTGGAGGTGCAAAAAACCAGGTCACTGGCGCTATGAATGCCGAAGCCAAGCACGAAAATTTTGCTCACGATGTGGTATGGACGGCACATTATCCCGCGATTGCCACTGTTTGAACCCACAACCGTATACTCGCGACCCTTCTGATAGCTTGACTGATGGTCGCTATTATATCACCGTAAAGGTCATGGGACGACCGATAAAGGCATTGATCGACACCGGATCTTCACTATCATACGTCGACGATAACATCAAACAATTTTTAACTGAGCAAAATATTAAACCGCGGCCACACAGCAGGAAAATGCAGCTAGCAGATAACTCTATAGTCGATTGCAAGGACGCGTATCCCATCCAAGTCGACTATGGGCAAAAATCAGTATTTGTCTCAGTCTCCCCACTATCATCACTAGCAGAGCCAATGATCCTAGGAATGGATTTCTTACAACGCAGAGGCATAAAATTAACGATGGACGGTCATGAGCTGGACCACCAAAGCAATGACCAAGGGGGAAAAGTCTCAAGCCTGTACACTCTTGTCAGACTAGACAATTTGACACCAGAACCAAACGAACAATTATTTAAAAGGAAAGCGATGCCTTTGAGCACGACCTATGTCAACAGTCAAGCGCACCATCGACCGCATTATTAAACCCGAACCACCGAAAATCTCCGAAACCCGAAATATTCGGCCGACTATTCGTTTATTACCCCTGCCGATACCCTGTCACACAGACGGAAGCTCTGACGTGCCAGAGACCAGGGACGCAGAAGGCGCAACTGATGAAACTGCGCTGCCACTACTACAGCTAAATCCGTTTCGAAAACACAAGCAAAAAAAAAATCCCTCACCGTCGCACCCACACCACAGTCTCGCACCGAACCGTACACCGCCCTACCATTACACCTGTTACTTCACTCGACCGGCAAGCCCAGAATTTTACCGGACACACGCGATCGAGGACCACTACAAAGCACACATCAAAAAAAAAAAGGAGAAAAAATAACCGTAACTATTTTTAAAAGACGACAAGGCTCAACTATGCTGTAAAGTAAAGAGCAAAACAATAAAATTTTTCGCCTTTCGTTTTTAAAAAGCACCGTTTCGTTTTTAAATTTACTTATTTTCTTACCTTTTTTTTATTTTAAGTCTCTAGTTTTAATTGTATTATAAGGAAAAATACTTCTAAGTTCACGATGAACTCATCCGCATTAGGCGTACTTTTTTTCCACCCGTTCTTTAACTTTTTTTCTATTTTCTAAGTACTAACTCTTAATTTTGTTGCTAAAAATATTATTTTTTTTACATTTATTAAGAACTAACCGAAACTGAAAACCAACAAAATTACATCACCGTAGTCTTACCGTTCATCATTATGATATAATCTAATCTCTATTTTCTTTTCTTTTCTTATCTTTTTTTTTTCTCTCAAGTGACAAATCACTCTCCGAAGTGGGGGGGGAGTTGTAACGATGATCCCCGTTACAAGTTTGCACCCCGCACACTACGCCACTGCCTTACTACGCCACTGTGCGCTTAACTCAACCAACAGCCATACCTACACACACACGCACACATACAGCCAGCACATTCAACGTAGCCAACAGCCGAGTCTACATAAACCACACGCAACGCTATAATTCCCAGAAGGTTAATGGCAGCATACGGATAAATAGAGCACATTGTGACAGACTTCGGCACGGCTCGAGAGCGTAGTGCTTTGTACCGTCGCTACTTGTTGGAAACGAAAACAAGTTTGTTGTTTCGAACGAGCTATCGCAAGGTGGCTCGTATGAATAAATCTAGTTTTTTTGTATTAAGTATTTAGAGGCTCTTTACGTGTGCTTCGGCATATCGGGAAGTCTCGTCTTTTTTTTTTACTTATTTAGAGGCTCTTTACGTGTGCTTCGGCATATCGGGAAGTCTCGTCTCTTTTTTACTTATTTAGAGACTCTTTACGTGTGCTTCGGCATATCGGGAAGTCTCGTCTTTTTTTTTTTACTTATTTAGAGGCTCTTTACGTGTGCTTCGGCATATCGGGAAGTCTCGTCTTTTTTTTACTTATTTAGAGGCTCTTTACGTGTGCTTCGGCATATCGGGAAGTCTCGTCCTTTTACTTATTTAGAGGCTCTTTACGTGTGCTTCGGCATATCGGGAAGTCTCGTCTTTTTTTTTTTACTCATTTAGAGGCTCTTTACGTGTGCTTCGGCATATCGGGAAGTCTCGTCTTTTTTTTTCTTATTTAGAGGCTCTTTACGTGTGCTTCGGCATATCGGGAAGTCTCGGGTTTTTTTTAAAAACGTATGCCAAGGCGCTTCATGCCATATTTATAAAGATATGTACTTTAGAATGAAAATTGTATACAATAATACAAATTAGTAAGTCACACAGCATAGTCGGGTCTTGCCGAAGTCAGTCACACCGAACATCACCGAGTATCACCGAACAGCACCGAACTTCAGCGAACACTGGAAAGCACCGAACATCACCGAACATCATCGAACATCACCGAACTTCAGCGAACACCGAACAACACCGAATATCACCGAATATCACCGAACAGCACCGAACTTCGTCAAATACCGAATACCATCGAACCAGCATCGGCAGACTCACCCACCGCTGTATATTTGTCATATTCCTAAAATATTGTGTATTGTAAGAAAGACTTGATTTAACAATAAAACAGAAAATATCGTCTGAGCACGAAAATCACCAAGTCTACTTATTTATTTTGGACAAAAGTTTGAGGGTCTTTTGTTTGACCCTGGAACCGCTGAGCATACCTCAGCCTCTGAACAAAACCCCCTTTACAAGCTAAGCCACTCAAACTCATAAAGACACAAAAAAACTTTTAATGAATATTTATTTTATTTCGTGCATATGTATCTGCTGATGCTGAGTTTATTCTTTTTTTTCACTTCAACATTTTTAGCATTGGTTATGTTTTCACTTATTGACAATGGTCGATTGAAAGCACTCTCTTTTTGAGTTAATTTTTGACAGTAAATGTTGTCCATAACAACTGTTAATGCTACCTGGATAATTCTACTTTGCACCATATTTCCTCATATCACCATTACAATAAGCAAGTGTGTTTAACGCAATTTTGTACCTGTAATATTTATTTGATTTCATTGGATTTTCCAGCCAGTGGAAAAGTGTTTAACTTTTAGCTGATCAGTTTTGGTCAACAGCTTCCAATTTATTAAATTAAATAGTTGATCTTCGCAAGAAATATAGACCTCTTATACATTGGGCAAGACTTGAAAGAAAGAATTGGAGTTTGTAATCAAATCGTGGTGAGCTTGCGTGAATTTTTGGTGACGAAGGGAAAAGACAAAACTTGCTTTGTGCTGTCAATTTTTTGTGTTCCTTTTGTTATTTTCGCAATTTTGGCGTTGCGCTTCATTTTATTTTTCGCATATGAAGGCGAGTTAATTATATTCGGTTCTTCTGCAATTTGTGTCTGAGTTATTTTGATGATCTTGTTTTTAAGAAAATAAGCAAAGAAGAGATGAAATTGATTTCAACTATTTCCAAGTGTAGAAGCTTTCAGCAATTTTAAAAGGGAACGTCAAAAAACTTGCTTTCAATTTTTGCCCAATATAAAACAGGTGCATCCGTGATCGAGCAAAATTACGAAGGGCACGACGAGACAAGTGCATATCAATCTTTTACAATTTTGCTCGATCACGATCACTACTGCCTATTATAATTGCTACAACGTTTTCTTACATTACGTCCCTTGCCGATTACAGTTGACAACATTTCGTTACTTTACATTAGGTCTGTTTCCGTACTCACACTGTGTGACTTGTGAGTCACTATTTTCTGTTTCCGTACTTTTTGTGTAAGAAATGGGAGAAGAAGAACAAGCATAAAATCGCTCTCTCGAGCACAGAATGTGCACAGAGAGTGCTAGAACTCAAGACTTCGAGTAAATTAAGAACAAGCATCAATAAGAAGAAGCATCAAGACGAACAAGCAAATGTCAAATGTTTGTTTATGTTTTTCACAAATATTCAAATTAGGAAAATTAGGAAAAAATTCTAAACCGACGACAGCGACTTTGCTGCAATCACTCATTGTCGTTGCAACATTTGCACCACATTCACCTCCACAAGAAAAGCATGTAAAAATACTTTGATATTTGACGCACTGTTGCTGTCGTCGTCAATGTGTTCAATGCATTAACACGCAGTCTCTAAAAGAAATAAATCATGTCATGAAAGTTGTCTTAACACGAATGGTGGACACCACTTTAGCTCATATTCTGAAATAAATGTCTTATGATATCTTTTAGCATTCATGTTAAGGCCTAACCAAAATAGACGAGTCGTTACGTAACGAGTAAAGATAAAAATGTTCGCTTAAATGCAATTCAATGTTGCTGTCCAAAATAGACACACGTCAACTCATCAAAACTGAACGAAACGGTTTGACAAAACGTTTTGTTTTGTAAGAACCAAACTTTAAGCATCTCAACTCTTCAACAACAGCTGTTCAAAGTGTGCGAATTTTTATTTTTAATAATTAACAACGTATGAATTTCACTTTAATTTATAACTAAAAGATATTTTGTTCGGAATTGATCAGCTGTCTCAGACGAGTTGAGCAAATCGTTTCATTGCAATCATTCGGCAAGTTGCAATCGCCTCGTTTCGTTTATTTTGGTTAGGCCTTTAAGCAACGGGCAGTTAGTTTTCGCTTCTGGTAGAATTATAATAGACGTAATGTAAAGAAACTAAATGTTGTCAATTGTCATGGGGACGGGACGTAATGTAAGATAACGTTGTAGTAATTATAATAAGCGGTAGCCAGGCAGTTTTTTGTCGTAAATAATTGCACGTTCCCGTACAAGTTCAATTAAAACTTCGTCATCCATAGCTGTGGATATATAGAACTATCACATTAATAACGAAAACTCAACAAAAAGCGTAGTTCAACAATATAAAATAGCCAATAATCGAATCTAACCTCAATGTTTAGTTGTTCTTTGAACAGACGTAATTTAAAGTAACGTAGAAATCGAAATTCAACGGATCTTTACGTCCTGTTACATTACGTTATGTTTATTATTATCACTTGTATAAGAAAGTACTGTTTCAAACAATAAACGAAAGAACGCACTGCTCAATTGACATTAGACCACAATACATTGCTTCTATTATAATCGGGTCTTTCTTCTTCTTGCATTTAATTTCAATATGGAATATTATAACAAAGAACGCCCACGTATACAATTATGTCCCGTGGAGACAGCATGTAAGAGGCATGCCCTAGAAGCACAAACAGTATTTATAGCCTCTTTTACATACCTTTTAAAGATAAATACAAAGACAGGAATTGTATTTGTAAATTCATTATTAAAGCTTATAAGGCCAATTCGGCGTATGTGATATAAAGACATGCTTAGTGTCTTTGCAGAGACTCGGTAAGATATCTTTTATAGGTCTTTAAAAGGCACCTTACAAAGATTTTAAAAGTAGTTTGAATTCAGAACAGACAATTTTTTGCTGCCAGCAGCGTAGGAAATAATTTCCTTTTTCACTACTTTTGCTGGACACTTGATCCACTCTATCTCGGGCGGAGTTCCAGGACCAATATTACTCAAAATGAACTGAGTTACCTTGTGATCACTCTTTAGTTATGGCCATGAGAGCACTCCACGGTTTTCCCAACTAGCTGGAACGAGTGCTAGCTCGCACAATCAATTAAAACACACAAATATATTTCACCTTTTAATTTTTCTATTCAACTTTTTATATTTTTCTAATTTTGCTGTTCAACAAACACGAGGCATACGCAGGGTTGCTACATAATTCTAACTTCCTCGCATGTCTTTACAAACATTTTTTTACGCACATTATAAAGACACTAATGCGACATGCCGCAATGTCTTTATAATAACTTCAATATGAGCTCTAAAATGCATATTAAGACATTTTTTACGTATCTCTTTTTAATAGTCTTGTAAGCGCTTTATTAAGATATTAAAAAAGCAAAATTTTGCTATAAAGCATAGTATCTTTTTAATTACATTACAGAGCTATTATATATACATCGCTGTTTTGTAAGCTGGATTTTTTACTTATAACCATGATACAAAGAACTACAGATAAAGTATTGCGCATGTCCGCCATCTTTGTTGTGACGTAGTTCGAGCTTGTCAAAGTGGATAAATAAAAACGTAGTCACAATATATTTAAAGGGGATAATTTATTTATAGCGATGAAGAAATATCGACATTTCCTTATTGAAACTGGGTTTATTGAAATGTCATAAATTAAATTATAAATGTATTTATAAAAAAATTTAAGCAAATTTATTTTTCAGTACTATTATTGAAAAGAAATGCATATACATATAATAGGGGTGTTTTCTCCCGCTTGTTCTCCTACACAAAAAAATAGCTACGTTACTTGATGTGTTTGACAGCACTTTGATTGCTTCGTTTTCATTTTCTTGTTCTTCTCGTTTGTTGAAAAAATTGTAAATTCATTTTATGGCCCGAATTAAAATCGTTGTTATTCTCATCGAAAGCATCTAAACCTTTAGTACTAATTTTAGTTATATAAAATATAATTGAAAATTATAATTTACGCGTACTATAAGTGCACAATATTAGAAATTGATTTAAATGAATGCAATATTTCTTAAATGCTTGCAATTGTGCTGCTTGCTGCTTGTGTTTACTTTTTGCTTTTTCACATTTTCTTTTGTATGTATGCACCACGTGTTACAGCTGACAAGCTCGAGTGACGTAGTGCGCAGAAGATTTCATTCTTTGCGCACGGAGTAAGCTATCTGTATATCTTTGTTTCATGACTTATAACTACTTCTTGTGCTACTAGGGTGGTAGAAGAATACATGAAGATGCACTAGATGAGAGCATACTGCCGGAAATGTCAAAACGAAGCAAAGTTTTTATTTTCTTTTGTTTCCATTAGCCACACAGCTGAATTTGACAGATATGGCAGTACGGAAAGAGAGCACAGTCAGCGCTGCAGCTACCTCTATCCTTATACCATGATAAAGGCTTGATTACCCAAGCGTAACGTGAGGTGGCGCAGCGCGATGTAGCGTAGTGCGACGTTACCTCGAGGATAAGCGATTACCGAAATCGTAGTCCAACGTAGTGCAGGTGCCGTAGTGTATGGCACTCATTTTATTTAAGTAGGCTTACTAACTTCTCCTCTTCAATAAAAGACTGCATCCTTTTTTATGTAGTATTAAAATTTACCATTTTGTGAAGTTTAACAAAATTTTTCGCTTGTCCCACAGCTGTCGAACTGTCAAAAATCGTAACGTTGCGTAGAAGTCTATTTTCTACAGACTTCTACGCTGCGTCACGCCACGTTACGATTTCGGCAACGACTTGTACATATTTATCATTAAATAGATTTTAGCTTGACAGTTGGCAACGTCGCGCTACGTAACCTTACGCTTGGGTAATCAAGAATTAAGGCCCAGTTATAATAGACGTAACGTAATGTAGTGAAATGTCACTGCAGCAAGTGATTACATTACGTCTGTTCAAAGAACAACTAAACATTGAGGTTAGATTCGATTATTGCGCTATTTTATATTGTTGAACTAAGCTTTTTGTTGAGTTTTCGTTATTAATGTGATAGTTTTATGTATCCACAGCTATGCATGACGAAGATTTAATTGTATTTGTACAGGAACGTGCAATTATTTACGACAAACAACTGCCTGGCTACTGCCTATTATAATTGCTACAACGTTTTCTTACATTACGTCCCGTCACGATGACAGTTGACAACATTACGTTACTTTACATTACGTCTATTATAACTGGGCCTTCAGAGATCATGAGATATTTTACCGAAAAGGAACTCAAAAATCCCATGCAAAAAATCAGCAAACGCGATTTATACCACTAATCTGGCATCTATGGACAGCGCCATGTTTATTTTCTTAGTTCGAGTTAAATTCCGAAAATTTTTCTGCACCACCAAAAATCACAAACATATTCATTAAACAAGGAAAAGGTTTTGATAATTATGCCCGGCATATAATATTTATAACAACTATTGTCTAAGTGCTAAAGAGTTCAGTGCTTTTTAACTTAATAAATTCATAAAAATTTATTCATTCCTGATCAGTTTGAAAAAAGAACAAATCTAATTGGAGTCTAGCTATTTAGTGGAGTCACCTCCACTTCCATGGTTCGAAAATGAACAAGCTGTGCATGAGACGAATTTCAAAAATTAATCATTAAGGAAATAACTTAAATATACGTATATAAAACGCATAAAGTGATCATAAAATACTCTGCAACGATTATTGTGTTTATAAATAGAAAAAAAATAACTTTGTGGGAGTTCCCCTGCGCAACACTTGAATGCCCCACCATTACCTTGTGAAGTGTACAAAATCTATTGTTTGTCTCCGACTACCCCATCCACCATACCGTTTTTTCTTTTCATTGCGTTCACTTGTTTTCGCATTTTTGCGTTATTTTGTTTGTTGCATTGAACAGCACACGCTCGTGCATTGGCTTTACGCTCTTGAGTTTTCTTCGCTCTCGCGGCTGCTGTTATATCTAGAACCATTTCCACTTTGTGGCCATCGTCAGGATACGCTTTTTGTGACGGCGATAACACAAACGCCGTCAAAGTGGATGCTCGTGGAACCCTGGGAGTTCCCCAGGACTACACCGGCATGGTTGGATTGACGGGTGGTGGTGGCGGTGTTGGCGTTGGTAGTGGTGCTGGAGTTGGTGTTAGTGCCGCTGGCCACTTGTATGCGCAAGTAGCGCCTCAAGACAGTGAGTTATAGTAGATTAAGCACTTTTTATTTTTAAGCAATTTTTTAATGTGTTTTAATTAAATTGTAGCTATCATTGTGCGTGACATGGGTCAAATGCCGCCACCACCGCCTGCTGCTCCAACTTCTGCAGATGCTTGCCTCAGCATTGTGCACTCGCTAATGTGTCATCGTCAAGGGGGCGAAAGTGAAGGATTTGCTAAACGTGCTATCGAATCGTTAGTCAAAAAACTCAAGGAAAAGCGCGACGAACTAGATTCGCTTATAACGGCGATTACAACGAATGGTGCACATCCCAGCAAATGCGTGACCATACAGCGCACTTTGGACGGACGCCTGCAGGTATTTATATATATATATCAGTATAGTATTCGGTATTTCTTAAATTCGACAAACAAATTACCTAGCGTTGATTGTCTTTTTCAGGGTGCGTAAAGCAATCAAAATGCGCTCCCGCTCTTCTGAGTTATCTATGCTATGAGTTTATCATTTTATAATATTCAGAGCGTATGCGGATAAAATATTCACTCTTCCTTGAACTCCTTAACTGCTTTCCTCGTTTGTATGCTAAGAAATTTAAAAAAAACGACGTTGTGTTGAGAGATGTTGAGTTTCCATCGCTCGTGAATTTTGAAATGATAAACTCATTGAAACGCTCGCTTTCATTTTACGTGAAACTTTAGTTAAACACATAAATTGAAACGATGTAAATCCATAATATTAAGTATTTTTCTTAATATATATAATTAAAAAGACTTAAAAAAATCATTATATATTATGAAATTATAAGAAACTGAGATAAATAAACAAAAAGGAACATTTTAAAAATGTATTAAGTACTTAAATATTTCATTAATACACGCAAAAAAATAAATTTTATCATAAAACACGTATTTATTTTTAACTAACAAGATCACTCGTTGAGTCAAGAAATGCGCGAACGCAAAAATTTCAATGAAATAAGCATGGCAGAACGAGACAAGGTAGTGTTAGGGCTGAATGTGCTCTTTTTCTTATGCCGTGGTTATGCTAGCCAAACATGATTGCCGAACATTTTTTGTTTTTATTGTTTCACGTATAAAATTAAGAAATGAACTTTTTCTCATATTCATTTTCTCGCTCTCGGACCGAACATTTTGATTGCTGATTGAAACGCCAAACATGCCGAACTTTCCAGTGTTGGCTGTAGTCATTTTGTATAATAGCATCAAAAAAGTAGGCAAAAGTATTAAAAAGTGAAGTTGATTGTGTCTTCAAGTAACCCTTAACATAAACAGCTAGCTAGCATGTCAAAAATATGCAAACCATTTTGTTTAAGATATTATAATAAAAATTCAGAGTAAGTAATATCAGTTCGTATATTTTAATTCGTTAATTTTAAGTACAAAAATGCAAATTAGGGTTGTGCTTTTTTGTGTTTTGACATACTATTACATATAATGGAACTGTTCCACCAATCATAGCATAACCACCAAACAAACATTTCAGCGAAGAGAACAAATTAACAAAAATGAACACCGAACATGTTTGGCTAGCATAACCACGGCATTAGTGACCATAACTGTCAAACTCAGCTTTTTTTGCTTTTCTTGCTTTCTCATTGCATTCTCTCTGGTTGCAGATTTTGTATGAGTTATCAACTTCGTTTTGACAGTTTCGGTCATCGGCTCTCCGTCCTTGTCCTGTTCTACTACCTTGTCCTGTTCTATTATGTTCTAAATGGAAAGTTTATTTTTGCAAAAACTCGCAAGCGAGAAACAATAATAACAAAGAGAATGCGTTGTTCAACTCAGTTTTTTTGAGGAGCACAATCCAGGGATGATAAGGGACTGAAGTACTGAATTCAGTACTTTTCGCTTTTTAAAAGTACCGCGCTACCCCCGCGATGGTTTCAGTACTTTTACAAATGGTCTAAACATTTTTTTAATCTATACAGGATTTTGTTGATACATTTGTCAAAGAAATTAATGTTTTATTTGTGTAAAAGTTCTAGCCGAAAAAGATTTTTTGAAGTTTCCAGAATATTTTGTTAGTTTCAAATACACAACCACGGAAGACTACAGGCCTGCTACGTAACGAGTGAAGACGAAAATCTAAGCAAGCAGTGTATCTTATGTTTATTTTATTTTTTAATGTTGAACTAATACAAGTATATAAAACTGCAAATTTTTATTTTTTCTTTAATTCAGTACTCTTAGGGCCAATTTTTCAGTGCGCGTTTAAACTCTAGTCAAATTAAACCGAGCTTAACTCACCAAAATTAGACGTTTAAACTCAGTTTAACTAAATATTTTAGCATTCTTTGAAGTTAAATTGACTTAAATTGCCATATAATGTGTTTCTTTTTTGCCTAAACAAAGTTTAAACGTCCAATTTTTGTGAGTTAAGCTCAGTTTAATTTGACTAGAGTTTAAACTCGCACATAAAAATTTGCCCTTAGTACTTTTTTAAATCCGCTAAGTACCAAACCGAAAATTTAAATTATCTTCCCTGGCACAATCTACTAACCATGGCAAAATTAGACAAGGTAGTGTTAGGGCGGAGAGCCGGTGACCGAAACTGTCAAAACAAAGTTGACATTTCATACAAAATCTGCAACCAATGAGAATGCAATATAAAAGCGAAAATTGGCAAAAATGCCAAAATGGCTGAGTTTGACAGTTATGGTCACTAAGAAAGAGAACACATTCAGTTCTAACACTACCTTATCTAGTTCTGCTATGCTATTAACCATGGTACAATTACTGACAAGGTAGTAGCGTAGACTGGCTTTTTTCTCACGAGCATCGATGGTAGTTGTCAAAATTAGCTGTTCATGCAATTAATCAAAGAAATGTAAAAAATAAGCAACGACTTAAACATAGCTAGTCAATCGCAGCAAATTAAAAACATTCCAATAAACTTCGCGAAAAAATTTAATAAATCAAAGAAAAGTTAAAAATAAGCACATAGCTAGTCAACAACACCAAACTACAACTCCCTTAGCTGTTTTTGACAACTACCAATCACCAAAAAACTGTCACGGCTACCTTGTCAAATAATTATACCATGCTTTTAACGAATACTGTGAAAGAGCGAATAAAAAGTTTTTCTCACTCTGAATATTTAATATAAGACCGCTTAAGTTTTTTTTCTTCACAAATGAGGAAAGCAAAGTTCGTCAATTGAATAATATTATGAGGAGAAGTGCAATTTTTTAATTGAATTGAGAGTTTTTTCAAACACTAGTTCTTTTAGGCTTTGTTTGACGTTCTTATCAACCATTTCCGTCGATTTGATAAGAATCAAAAGAAATTAATAATAAATTAATTTTTGCCTTGTTTCGAGTAAAAAATAAGTGTTTTTTTAGGTTGCTGGCCGCAAAGGATTTCCACATGTTATTTATGCTCGCATTTGGCGTTGGCCTGACCTGCACAAAAATGAATTAAAACATGTCAAATACTGTGCGTTCGCATTTGATCTTAAATGTGATTCTGTG
Source organism: Dichetophora obliterata (assembly GCA_963920525.1). NCBI lineage: Eukaryota > Metazoa > Arthropoda > Insecta > Diptera > Sciomyzidae > Dichetophora > Dichetophora obliterata. The sequence goes on along the minus strand of OY986435.1, from coordinate 83,137,503 downwards.
TGTGTGAATCCCTATCACTATGAACGTGTTGTTTCGCCGGGCATTGATCTGTCAGGACTCAGTCTGCAATCGGGTCCAAGTCGCTTGGTCAAAGATGAATACTCAGCCGGGCCATTGGTCGGCAGCATGGACATTGATGGGAATGATATTGGAACTATACAGCATCATCCATCCCAGATGGTTGGACCTGGCGGCTATGGCTACCCGCAGGGTCCAGGTTTGTGCTCAAAAACACTGTAATTTTTTCCATAGTGTTATTCAGGATTTTTTTTAGTTTTTGCTTTTACATATTTTTTATTTTTTTATTTTTCTTATTTTTCCATATCTTTTTGTTTTATTAATTAGTTTCTGATCCAAATCAAATGAGTGCGATGTTCGCACCAGGTCGCACAATACCAAAAATTGAACCGACTGAAAGTAGTCCGCGGAGTGCATGGATGCCGCCGCCCCCACCGCGGTTGGCGCAACAGCAACAGTTGCAACCAACCCAAGCTCAAACGCATCCGCTCTGTAAGATTGTTTTTTTTTTAATTTTTTTTTTATTTTCGATCTAACGGTTATTTGCCCAATACATTTTTAAATTATTTTCTTGTTATATATAACATACAGTTTCATTTTCTTCAGCTGTTTCACATGTTATGCCAATGTCAGGACCACCTGGCACAATGAACTCATGTCCTGTTATGGCACCACCACCTCCCCCGCAAACCCAAAACTCACAGCAACTGCAAGGAAATGGCGGAGTCGGTAGCGCTGTATCATCTGTGGGTCATCATTCACAAGGAAGTTCACCAACTGATCCCTCTTCAAACCAATTGCAACAACAAAGTGTCGGTAATGTTGGGGGAGGACCATCTGGTGGGCAGCAGGGTTCCTACTACGGTCAGCCCACGACATCACAAATGCCCAATGTTGCTGAAGCAAAATTCTCTGCAGCAACTGGTGGGCAGCAACCTGTATCACCACATCTTCAACAGAATGGTTATGTTACTGCGCAGAGTAATGCTGGTGGTGGTGGTGGAGGAAGTAGTAATTATGCACAAACACCGCCAAGTGGGCAAACGTCAGGTTCACAGGGAAATTCAGGTGTAGCTAGCGGCGCAGGTCAGATTGGAAGTGGATCTGCAGCAGTTGCTGGAACGTGGACAGGCTCAAGTACGCTAACATACACGCAGTCGATGCAACCTCCAGATCCTCGTTCTCATCTCGCTGGTTACTGTCAGTTAAAAAATATTGTATTGAAATTTCCACTAATTTTATTTTGCAACACTTTAGGGAATAATACAATGGCGGGCGACATGTCTGGCCAACAGCCGCGCTTGCTTTCACGACAACCTGCTCCTGAGTATTGGTGTTCGATTGCTTATTTCGAGTTGGACACACAAGTGGGTGAAACCTTTAAAGTGCCGTCAGCGAAACCAAATGTTATAATTGACGGCTATGTCGATCCCTCTGGTGGCAATCGGTTTTGTTTAGGTGCACTCAGTAATGTGCATCGCACCGAACAATCTGAGCGAGCAAGGTAAATCCAAAAATATATACATAAAAAAAATTATTTTAGTTTTTAAGGCATTTAGTGTAGTGGTTAAATCAAAACTTTCACGACTGAATAGCTTTATAATTTATCTATCTTTTATATATCGTCTACACTTGAATTTCCATAGATTTCTCAAATTTTCCCATTGTACGAATAAAATCAAGCTCTAATGTAAATATTCTAAAAAAAAATAGCGTAAATATACATATACGACCCGTGGCGGTCGTAGCCTAGTGGGTAGAGTGCGTGGCCCCTAAGCTTAGGAACCGCGGCAGCCCACCCAGTGCCTGCCAGAACTGCCTAGAATATAAGATATTTGCCAGCATTTTTTATTGCAAAAAACCCAACTTTTTAAGATTTTACACAGCATCTTATGAGAATTATAATTTGTATACTCTCGAAAAACGGCAAACATTATTATTATTATTAACATAAAATTCAATTAAAAAATTACCACCATCCGGAGATTTGAACCTCTACCATCGCAGTTGTTTACTAATCGTTGCTGTTTTTGCTTAAAACATGTAATAATATCAGTGATCTAAAAATAAATGATTTACTTTATAAAAGTTTAAAAAAAAATTTGTACAAAGAACTGAAAAAACGAATACGAGATCTCGGACTCGTAAACGAGCTCGAAACGAACACAAATTTCTTTGCAGAAAATGATATGTAAAGACTTAGAATTTTTTGATATAAAAATTATGAAAATCTTTTTTATTTTAATTAACTTATTTTTAGCAGCTTACAATAAAAAAATAGTTTTTATTGAAATAAATTATTTTCATGTAAAAAATCTGGCTCTGTTATTAATTCGAAATAAACACAAAATCTCGGGCTCGTAAACGAGCTCGAAATTAACACGAAATCTCGGATCCATTCAAAATTGTATGAAAACACTTAGAATTTTTTTATATAAAAATTTTCAAAATTTATTTTTTATTTGTATCAACTTATTTTTTTGCAGCTAAAAATGAAAATTTTTTTATTAAAATAAAATATTTTCAAAATAATGTGAAGAGACTTGGAATTTTTTCATATAAATTTATTCAAAGAAAATAATACAATTCGAGAACGATTCGTTAATTAAAAATATAGATGCCTTCTCGAACTGCCTTTTTTATCTTAACTAGAGGTCCCGACAGACGTTGTCCTGCACCAATTCATTGAATGTGTTTGTGCTCCTTTTGCGAATTTGTGAAAAGTTTGGAAGTGTCTAAACAAATAGCCATTCGAGCAACACATGCCAACGTTTCCTTTTGAAACTTTAATATGTAACGATCAAAACCTTATCTTGTCTGATATAGCATTTTACTTAATTTATGGGTGGTAAAAGTCAGCTTGGTAGCATTTATATATAAAGTGAGCGCAACGTTGACCCATATCACCTACATATAAAGTTTCACTAAAATTCAAAACACGTTTTGAATTCAATTAAATAACTTTGAATTTTGAATAATTTTTATTTCGAATGGTATTAATAGTATTTTTAATCCTTGTTTTACACGGAATGTAAAGAGGTTAAGGGAACCTATAAGTAAAAGATGTATGATATAAGTTAATGATTAAAAATGTAAGATGATTCGATTAAGACATAAATGGCATGTTTTCATTACGACTGGACAAAAAATTATGAGTTGAAAAAAGTAAAATAAAAACTTTTTATTATAATTGGACATTGTAAGTATAAGATGTATGATGTTTGGATATATGATCATGTCATGCCATATCAATTTAATGCTTTGTGGTAAATTGTCATGGTGAATGCAAGGCGAACCGGAAATTGAATGCGTTTGAACTCGAACAGTAAATCGGTTGAAATCAGTTGAATTCTCGGAATAAGCACTTCTCCGCCCTTGAATTTGCCTTTAAGTATCGTTGGTTAAGTTACATTATTCTTGAGTTGCTTCACAGCCAGTTTTGTTCCATTGCATAGTTTCGGTTCTTGAGGTTCCACAGAATGATAATAGATTCAAATCGTAATATAGGTGGTGGTAATCCTGGCAAATCCAAAGAATTCAAGAACTCCGTTGGATAATAGGTTTTTTCGTCCGGATTAATCACACAATCAACCAATTTAAAGGAATGTAATAGTCCAGCATATTAATTTTGAATTACGAAATTTAAATCATCGACATAATTTTTTTCGCTGCAAAAATCATAATTTTTATGTGAAAAATTCTAATGGCTTTTTCTTTTCTCGAAAAAATACTTAAATCGTATTCTTTTCTCGAAAATGTTGACCTCAGAAGTAGTAAATATGCAGAATTTTTGCACTCTCAAGATCGACGGTTTCAAAATTCTATCCTCAAATGCTACCAACTGTATGAACAAAAAAATTAAATGTTAGGAAAATATTAGACATTATCATATACATTTCATTAAAGTTAAGGCTTTTTCACGAATGACAATATAAATATAAAAATTGTGGTGGGGCAAATATAAACGCAACAGTTTGGTCTGTAATGAATGGTATTATAAAAGAGTGTCTTAAAAGTCTTCGTCCTCATCCAAAGATGAAGATCTAATGATTCTCCATTGCCGAGAACAATATAATGAAAGAAAGGAAATATAATTTAGTTCTTTTATTTACTTTTCCAAAAATTAAATCAAAAAATCAACATTTTCTAAATGTCGGAGCACATTTTGGATAACTTCAATATGCTGCTAATGTATGCTTCATCGAAATAAGAAATGATTTTTATTTATTGAGTTTTATCAATAAAAATTGAATTTAATTATTATTCACTGATTTCTATTTTTTTCATAAAAAATAAGAGTTATTTTTTGTTCAAGATAAGACTTATTTTTGTTCCTCAATTTTTATTTTTTTTCGCTCAGAAATAAAAATTATTTCTCTATTTTTATTTTATGCTAAGAAATAAGAATTATTTGTGGAGTTTTATTTTTTCAAACATAAAACTTAAAACACCACACAGCTTTGTTGTTGCTAGCGCATGCTCGCCTTGAGTGTGCCTTGTGTGCGTACGTAGATGGTTTGAGCAGAACAGAAGATATGTGGTGCACAGTGGCGTAAAAGGCGGGCCCGCAGAGCCTACATTGCGGGCGGGCGCAACTAAGCCAGGGGCGCCCTCAAGTCTCTTGATGAAAATGATAAATGAAATGGAGAGCGACGTTATAATAAACCGAACGAACGACTAATATATTAATGTTTGAATTTTTCCAAAATTTGTATGGCTTTCAATAGTCGCCAATTTTTTTTATAGTCGCAACCGTTTCGTTATGACGTTATTAAGAATGCAGTTTTTCTTGCCATTCACATTTTATTAAATTTTTTTTATATATCAAAATAAAGTTTAAAATTTTTTTTATGTCTGGCTACATTACTGTGTTTGTTTATATTTTGAACATATGGTTTTAAGATTATCATAAAAGTTAACACTAAAAGCGGGATACAAATTTTTATATTAGCAAATTTTTTGAATATTAGCAAAACATAAATGAAATAGTCGTATTCGTTAACATTGCTATTTCAGATGTCAGCATCCCCAAGAATTTTCGTTGAATCTTGCTCACAAATTCACTAAAAATTCATACTGAGAGAGCGCCTTGTTGTAAATACCGGGAAAATTTAAGTGAATATGAGTGAGTCAGTGTTGCCATATTTTTTTTAAACTTGTATTTTCAGAAAAAAAATTTTTGGTGAAAAACCTGTAACTAAAAAAAATAACTAACATATATTTTTAAAATGTGTGCTTTAAAATTTCTATTATTGTTGTCGAAATAAAGTATTTGAAAACAAAACAAAAACAATTGCATTCATTAACTAAATTTATTTAAATTATAAAGTTTTTAAAACACATTAAAATTTGTATAAATATTTGAGATATATATATTTGAGATGAATATATGAATGCAAATGTCATAACCAATTTTTGAGATCATAGTAAATTACATATATAAAATAGTTTTACACATTAATTTTAGTGGATTAATTAAAGAAATGTGGAGATAAGTCTTTTCATAACAAAGAAAAGTTGTTTATGCTGTTTTATCGATTCTTTTCAGAGAATGCAGAAAGCATTTTTTCTCAAATCTGTAGATATAAACACAAAATCAGAAATAAATTTTATATCAAACCTTTTGTGAAATTTTTCGATGAAAAGACTGTTTTTCATGGAAAAACTGCAAATTAATGAAACTGCAAATTCCGAACAGTCACAAATGATGAAATCTGAAAAATAAAAATATTTTTTGTACATATTTTGATAAAACTTTTTATCATAATAAAACTTTTTTAATTCATTTCTGATTATTGTTTGAAATTGGGACAGTTTCAATCATTGTTCCCGGTTCAGGGAAATAACGCCCAATGAAATAACGTCCCAAAAAAATAAAAGTGAAATAAAGCCCAAAAATTTCCCATACAAATTTGGGTGTTATTTCATTCAAAGCCCAAAATTTTGGGCCTTATTTCATTAAAATTGGGCTTTATTTAATTTTTCTATTTTGGGCGTTATTTCATTTTTCTATTTCGGGCGTTAATTCATTATTATTCAGATATAACTCTTTTAATGTGAACTTTTTGTCATCAAAATGTTAGATCAATTTCAAATTCAATTCAGAAGTACTGTAGACAGCGAAGCCGGTGTTGGACTTACTGAGGGTTGTAATCCTATTAAAAAGATAATTATATCCAGAGGTACTGTAAAACGAAAAAGGGCATGTCCGAATAAATCCCAAATGGTTTTTTATTTATGATATAACTATTTTCCCTTATACGAAATGTGGTTTTGAAATTCTGTGCAAGGGAAAACCATTTTATCGGCCAAATATCATTTTATGTGGTGGGGGAATATTTCATATTAAAAAAAGATCCCGAATATAATAAGGGCCCAACCTTATTTAATTTTTCGTTTTGTGTGAATTTTTCCAGAGGTCTAGAGCCTTCCTGCTTGCTTTAAGGTCGTGGTCAGAAGAACCACAATTGTTTTTTTTTAATATTCTGAAAATTAGGACTTAATTTTTCATTTCCGTTTAGGTTTTATTTCATAATGTACATACTCCTAAATGACAGGTTTTATTTCATCTTTTCTTTAGGTCTTATTTCACCAGGAATAAGGAGTTATTTCGCGGAGCCGGTAAAATTTTCCCAATTTTTTCCAAAAAGGTTTTGGGTTTTATTTTATTTTCGGTTTGGGCATTATTACATTTTTGATTTTAGGCGCTATTTCATTTTTGTAAGCCCAAATAATTTTGGGTCTTATTTCATTTTCATTTTGAGCGTTATTTCATTTTTTTGGGCTTTATTTAATTTTTTATTTTGGGCGTTATTTAATTTTTTATGCCCAAAATGTTTTAGGCTTTATTTTATTTTTTATTTTGGGCGTTATTTCATTGGGCGTTATTTCCCTGAACCGTTGTTCCCTAAAGAAATCTTTAGTTCGAAGAATCCCACACTAGGTGGGAATTTCTAATTTATTTCTGATTTTAGTTTTATTAATATATATTTGTGAAAAAATACGTTCTACATTTGCTGTTGCTACAGGAATAGTTAAAACAGCATAAACTAGTTTTCTAAGTAATGGAATTGCTGTGGGTAATGGGAATTCCCATTGGATTTTGTAATTCAATGAGGGATTTTTTAATTCTTGTGCGATTTTTTTTTCCCACACATTATTTTTATTTCCTCATATATATATGCATAAATTTTACGGTTTTAATGGTTTTCGCGCTTTTAGGTTTCAATATTATAAAACTAAATTCGTGCAATCTGTCAATTTAGTGGTGGTTCTCACTACAACTCATTTTGACACTTAAGTGTCAACACTTTGGATAGCTGAGTCGATTTGGACTCGTCAATTTCCTTTTACATTTTTGTTGCTTTTTTGTTAGAAAAATCGCGAAAAATGGATATTTATAAAAATCCAGAAATTGTATGTTTGCTTCTATATAAAAAATGCAGAAAACGTTAAAAATGTTAACAAGTCAATGTATTACTACCTTTACGCTGCAGAGACACATATGGACTTGTAAACATTTTTAACGTTTTCTGCATTTTTTATTTTGAATTAAGTATAAATTTGTAGTTTTTTATAAATATACATTTGTCGCGATTTTAATAACAAAACGTAGTATACGTCTCTGCAGCGTTCCAAAAAACTCCATTCCATTCGTCATTTTGTATTATGATAAATTACAGAAGCCACATAAATCAACAAGTTTCGTATAGTTTCGGAGATTTAACGAAATTCAACTCAACTCGCTTTTTCATGGCGAGTTAACCCCGGCTTAATTCGCCATGGTAACATAGAGGCATGTTCTGCATTCCACTTCCGAGTGTAAGTGAAAATAAAACAATTGAATTCGATATTTAGTGCTCTACATATAACTTTTCGTTTTGTTTTTTGTTTAATTTATTAATGTTATTAATTGTTTTAACGAAAAAAGTTATATATAGAACACCAAATATCGAATTCAATCATGTTTTATTTTCACTTATTGGACAAAAACTACACATTAGCGATTATCTTCATTATTAAGGGAGATATAAAATGAATGGACTTACGCCACTTGTCCTCTGAAAATTTTTTAAAATTCCTCTTTTCCGCTGTAAATATGTAATGGACTATATTTTTAAGAATTTTTTGATGAGGAATAACAGCATTTTTACATAGAAGTTGGACAAAATTACCCATTAGCGATTATCTTCATTATTAAAGGAGATATAAAATGAATGGACTTACGCCACTTGTCCTCTGAAAATTTTTTAAAATTTCTCCTTTCCGCAGTAAAAATGTAATGGACAATATTTTTAAGAATTTTTTGACAAGGAATGACAGCATTTTTACATAGAAGTGGGACAAAACCATCCCATAGCGATTGTTTTCATTATAAAGGGAGTTTTGATATATACCTTTTCGAAAATTTACCATTGCTTCAAATAACGACACCGATAAAAAAAAGATAACGTTAGCGATGATAACTTATATTTGCAAAGATTTTTTATTACATTTTTGAATATATTAATAAATATTACATATTATTACATCCTACTAAATAGAAACAACTGTGAAACCTTTATAAGAATAAATGCATTCTGGCGTCTTCAATTATTCAAAAAATCACAAACGGATGCTAAAATCGCACTTCTGAAACTAAATTTAGTCAATCCTTACCAAAAAATTCTTAAAAATATTGTCTATTACATTTTTACAGCGGAAAGGAGAAATTTTAAAGAATTTTCAGAGGACAAGTGGCGTAAGTCCATTCATTTTATATCTCCCTTAATAATAAAGATAATCGCTAATGGGTAGTTTTCTCCAACTTTTATGTAAAAATGCTGTTATTCCTCATCAAAAAATTCTTAAAAATATTTTCCATTACATTTTTACAGCGGAAAGAAGAAATTTTAAAAAATTTTCAGAGGACAAGTGGCTAAGTCTATTCATTTTATATCTTCCTTAATAATGGAGATAATCGCTAAGGGGTGGTTTTTTCCGACTTGTAGGTAAAAATGCTGCCACTTCACATCAAAAAATTCTTAAAAATATTGTCTATTACATTTTTACAGCGGAAAAGAGAAATTTTAAAAAATTTTCAGAGGACAAGTGGCGTAAGTCCATTCATTTTATATCTCCCTTAATAATGAAGATAATCGCTAATGGGTAGTTTTGTCCGATTTCTATGTAAAAATTATGTCATTCCTCATCAAAAAATTCTTAAAAATATTGTCCATTACATTTTTACAGCGAAAAGGAGAAATTTTAAAAAATTTTCAGAGGACAAGTGGCGTAAGTCCATTCATTTTATATCTCCCTTAATAATGGAGATAATTGCTAAGGGGTGGTTTTGTCCAACTTCTAGGTAAAAATGCGGCAATTCCTTATCAAAAAATTCTTGAAAAATATCTTCTATTAGATTTCTACAGCGGAAACGAGAAATTTAAAAAAATTTTCAGTGGCGCAAGTCCACATGTTTGTACTAATATGCAATATTCTGCATCATTTTTGTGTGCTATTTAGTTTATTTTGTACGATATGGATAGCTACATTTATGCTCTTGACCAAGCTTATAAGCAAAACTGAGTTCTTTATACTTGGAATTTATTATAAGAATTTTTCTAAATGTTCAATTTTCTCAAAACTACCAAAAATGGACTTACGCCACTTGTGCTCTGAACAGCTCATATAGCATTTTTATTGATTTGTGGGCGGTAAAAAGGGGAGTGGAATCCCATTTTAAGTACAGTTGTCGGCAGTAACCATACAAACTAAATTACTAAATTTTAGCCTTATACGACCCATACCGTGTAAAATATAGCATTTTAATTGATTTATTGGCGGTAAAAGGGGTGTGGCAAAACATTTTTTCTTTTTAAACCATCTCCTATCTGAAACAAATCGACTGTCCAAATTTCAAATCAATCGGTCCAGTAGTTTTGGAGTCTGTAGGCTTCACACAAACAGACATTGTTTTGTTTTTTATATATATAGATTTTTGGCATCTTAATAATGGAAATTTTTAAGAAAATAACGGTTTTATCACAACTTAAAAGCAACCATAATATAAAACTACTCATAAAATTCAATTTATTGCTAAAATTTTTTTGGTTTGTATTTTTTTCTAAATTTTGTATTAAAATATCTTTCATATGACATGTTAATCTTCTATATCTATTAAAAATTGGTACAGATATAGATATTTTATTAAACAGATCTTTTACCAAGGAAAAAAATTTAAAAACTCGATAACTAGTTAAGGTATTAACTTAATTAAACTTAATAACTAAATTAATTTGTTTGTGGTTCTGAACAAAAAACCACTTTAAAATTGCGGCGCCCCAGTTATTGTAATAGTGCCATATGTTGAAGCCCCACAAACACACTTTTTACGTACGCACACAAGGCAGACTCAAGGCACACTCAAGGCGAGCATGCGTCAGCAACAACAAAGCTGTGTGGTGTTTTGAGTTTTACGTTTGAGGAAAAAAAGTAAAACTCGACAAATGATTTTTATTTTTGAGCGAAAAAAATTGAGAAATAACTTTTATTTTTGAGCGAAAAAAATAAAAATTGAGGAAAACTCAAAAAGAAGTCTTATTCTTGAGAAAAATAAAAGTAAAAAAATAACTCTTATTTTTGATGAAAAAATAGAAATCGAAACATAATTCTTATTTTTGAGCAGTACAATAGAAATCTAAAAATAATAATTAAACTTTGAGTTTTTGGATATCGCTTAGAATAATTACGATCTCTGGTTCTCAATCATTTGTGTTCAAACTATAGCTGTTAAATTGAGATTACGATTAGTTATCAATTATATAATATTTTAAAAAGAATTGTCATCATTATATAATCCTTGATAGAGAAGTTTATGATTAGTTTTTATTGTATTTATCAGGAATGTCTCGATATATTTTAAATAATTTATTTTAAAGACGACGAACTGTTTTATTTTAAGGCAAATTCAGAAATGAAAATTATTGACAAAAAGTTTTTTCACAAAATTAATAAAACAAAACGATTGCTTCGATCTTAAATTCAGCACCCTCTCTCAATCGTGTAATCCAAGATTAGTGCAAAAATCTGAAAAGTCTTTATATTCAAAGACTTCGTAAATATATCTGCAAGTTGTTTTTAAGTCTGAATGGAAACAATCTTGATATGTCCTGATGTTGCTACAGTGGGTTGTTTTTGCTAAACCATGATACAGTACATCCATACACCTTGAATATGTATCCACTCACTGGTTTTCGGTCTTCAATGTCACTGGCCCAGTCGGAATCAGCAAATCACACAATTGCAACATTCGTGTTTCTCTCAAAATGCATTTTTATAGACAAAGTATCTTTGAGGTATCTAACAATGCGTTTCAAATTTTGCCAATGCATGTCAGAAGGGCTCTGTTGATATCTTCCCATATATGAAACAGAAAAACAAATATCAGGTCTAGTGCTTAACATTATGTACATTAAGGCTTCTCACGCTCCATAGAAAAAAAAAGTTGTTAGGCACAAATGTTCAAAATAATCCTTGGTTTATGATGAATCCCCAAATTTTTCGACTCTAGAAAACCATGAGCTGGAATGGTTTGAAATAACCTCTAAAAAATCGAGTTTTTTTAAAAATATTGGCTGGTTTAATAGTTGTAAAAAAATAAAGTGTTGGAAATTATAGGCCGGAAAAAGTTATTCCAATCTGCACAAAAAAATTTTAAATGTTTGCAATCAGATTAAAGATAATGCTGTTTTTCGCGCACTTTTTAGATATTTTTTAATTTTACTTCCATTATTTATTTTTTTTAATTTCCTACAATATTTTTTCTGTAGGTGCTAATTTTATAATTAATATTTTAGTTTGAAGATGTATCGAATCAATGTATAGGAATTGCAAAAGCACTCAAAACCGTTCCAACGGTATCTTGAAATTGATAATTGGATTAAAAATAATGAAGTTATTTGAATTTTAGTGAAAACAATATTTTAAAAAAAAGTAAAAAAATTCATGAAAATCCGCATTATCTTTGGTCCCACGGAAAATTTTTTTTTTTTTTGATGCAGAGTGAACTTTTTTCCTACTATTTCTGACAGTTTTTTATTTTATAAAAAACCACACCAGCCAATATTTTTACAAAAAACTCGATTTTTAGAGGTTATTTCAAACCATTCCAGCTCACGGATGGCTATCGCGAGAGTCGAAATATTTGGGGAATCATCATATCATAATCCAAGGATATCTTGACCAACTGTGCCAAACAACTTTTTTCGTGAGGCGTCTTCATGTTCATAAGAGATCAAAGAAGTTCACGGTATGGCTTATCCGAAAATATTTTATCGCTTCTTTCAGTAAGTTGCAGTTCTTTCTCCATTGGACTCTTTACGGAATTGCAATCTAACATACCAAATTTTGAAAGAACTTTTTAAATGCTTGCATCTTGAGATAATTTTAGACATCCATCGCTAAACTAAAGCTCATTTCACACCTAGCTGAAAGATCCTTTTTCAGATTAGCGATCGTTGATTTCTTGCTACTAGCGTTGATTTACGCTGATTTCGTTGATTTACGTACATGATGATAATCAACATATTTCGTTTTTTACCAAAATTGGTGTAGAGGCAATAGTTTAAAGTTGCCAAGTAAATTTCTTCATTTAAATCCCCGTGTAGCAAAGCAGTTTTGACGTACATTTGGTGGAAATAATATTTCCTGTACATTCTAACCGCCAAAACTACACGTATTGCAGTAAGCTTTGGGACAGGAGCATACGTTTCATTGTAATCTACTTCGTATTTCTGAATAAATCCTTTCGCAACAAGTCTGGCCTTGTATCGTGTTGGGTTACCATTAGCATCCTCCTTTATGCGGAAGACCCACCTCGATGTTAGTAATTTTCCTTTAAGTGGCTTATTTACAACTTCCCAGACTTTGTTGATCTTCATTGCACAAATTACACAGATCACTTGATTTTTTGAAATATTCAGAAAAATCTCATTAAAAACCAAATAAAAATACTTTTAATTAAGTAATCATGGGAAATAATTACCAGAGGTTATAAAAAATAAAGTAATCATGCAATGTGATTACATAATTTAAAAAAAAATCAAGTAATCGTAACAAGGAATTACATGATTTTTTTTTAATAAATCAAGTAATCAGTAATCAGACCCAGCTTCTTGTCAGACAAAAAATTAAAAATTTGTCTGTAATTTTATTATTTCAGTAATTGCTATTTACCATAATGGTTTACCATAAATACAACATTTTCTTCAGCAGCTATTAAAGTGTTGTTAATGTTTGTTAGCTTGGTTTTGTTAAAGAAGTGTAACAATAGTGCTCAGTTAAACCTTTTCTGTATTTTACTTGTCTCAGTTTTACAGTTGAACCACATATATAAAAACAGATATAAAACAATATATTAGTTAAAGAAATCTGCAATCAACAATTGGTTAATCCTGATTACTGATAAATTTCTAAGTCGAATACTTCATTCATTCATTACTGGAAAATGATTAATTACTTAAATTAATCATTGATTACTTTTGCATGATAACTGATTTCTCAAAAAAATCACTGAAAACTTTAAATTAATTAGTTTTTTAAGTAATCAATTAATAAATTTGTGTATGATTAATTGTTATTAGTAATTTTTTTATTATCATTACACGAAAGTAATCACTACTGGCCTACCCTGATGGAAAGGAGTTCTCGTCAGTTCCGGTTTGGTTTCAAACCATAATTCAGTCGGTGTCACTGAATTGTGAAAAGATCTTGTTGGGCTGCGATGAATTATATATACACCAGCGAGCATTTCTTTGATCCATATCTTCTTCGGCATATTAGACTCTATTAACATCGTACGCACTTTTTCGACGAGAGTCCGGTTAAATTCCCTTAAACTTGTACCATGATATCTGCTCCTTCGATAAGTATCCGCGCCCTTGATCACTTGTAAGTTTAGAAATTGCTGAACCAAACATAGCTGTTCCCAAAGCTTCGTACACCTTAATCTCAAAAACATCAGATGTATTTTTGATAACATAAATCCTCGCGAAGTGACTATAATCGTCAATGAAAGATACGAAGTGTCTGGATCTATTCCAAGCAACAAGGATCCATTGGCCCGCAGACGTCGAAATGAATTCGTTCTAATGGTCGCTTAGCACGAATTAGTGTACCATTAAACGGTTCTCGGCTCTGTTTGCCTTGAATACAAGCGTCACAAAAATTGATTTTATCCAATTTTGAATTGAAGCTTCTGAGTACGTTGGTTTTCATTAAGCTGTCAATGCCTTGTTGCCCAATGTGACCTAGTGGACGATGCCACAACATTGCCTTATCTGCGCCACATTGATTTGCTACCGGCTTTATAATGTCCACTTCTAGCTCGCACAAATTTCCGCGTAAATATGCTGTAGCCACCAACTCACAGTTGTAAATTATTAATGCTTTCAAGATTATCTCTTGCTCTTGAAAACTAGCTCTTGCTGTTGGATTTTTCTTTGTTCCTGTCTGCCATAAAACACAGACCAGACTTTTGTTGATCACGTTTGGGGCATCACCTTGCTTGAAATCCCTAGCTTGATGGCCAAATTTGTTGCACTTGAAGCACTTTCCATTAAACTTCTTCTTTCGGTAATTTTTCTTGCTTGCAAATTCAGTTTTATCTACCACATCTTCTTCATGGCGATCACTGAACTTTGACTTTTCTAAATAAGTCTTTCCTTCGCCATGCTATAAGTTAACTTGCTGTTGTCTAGGTTTTGAAGGGCAGTTACCAAAGGATAACCAGTTTTTCTTGTAATGTAAGCAATAGCTGAGCTAGAATATCGCTGTCATCAAGATTTGCTCCTGCTAGCTTTAGTTGGCGTACTAAGTTTTCAAAACAAAGCAAGTGGGATACCACCACGTCGCCTTCCTTCATACGAAGTTTATTTAATTGTTTTCGCAACATATCTGGTTGGTTAACCACCGATGTCTTGTTGAACGCTGACTGCAAGCTTTGCTACATACCCTTTGTAGTGTCCTTTTCTCGCATGTAACTAAGATAGTCCGAATGAATAAAACCGACCAAGCAGTCCTTGGCCTTCTTGATAAATTCTGCTCTAGCTGCTGCCTCCTCTAGAAAATCGCCAGTTAGAACGTCCAACAGATTTTGTGAGTCCAGGTGAATTTTCACCCGAAACTGCCAGTCATCAAACCCCGATCCGTTAAACTGCTGGATTCCGTGAGATGATTCTTTAAAGTCGCCCATAATTTATTGTATTTATCAGGAATGTCTCGATATATTTTAAATAATGTATTTTAAAGACGACGAACTGTTTTGTTTAAAGGCAAATTCAGAAGTGACAGTTATTGACAAAAAAATTTTTTTATAAAATTAATAAAACAAAAATATTGCTTCGATCTTGAATTCAACAGTAATTGCGATTACAAATAATCAAAAATAATTACGATTACTTAAAATTACGAAAATAACTAAAAAAATCAAAAGTAATCAAGAAAAAATAATCCGAATTCTTTTAGAAATTATTTAAATAATATAAAATAATCAAAAATAGTTTCTGCAAATGGGCGGATTATTTTACTTTGATTGCTTTTGATTCTTTTTGATTATTTTCGTAATATAAAGTAACTGTTATCTTTAATTATTTGTAATCGTAATTTTTCGATGTCATAGGTTTTTGAAACCAGTCAATTGTTATAAGGTTTTCTTTTCTTATTCTTATAATGAGTGTGTCCAAGTATGGTAGCTTTCAACTTAACCATACACTTGACTTCGACAACGTCAAGATTCTACAACAAGAGACGAATAATAATAGAAGTACACACTGGAAATGCTCCACATTATAAGTGTACCCCAGAGAAGAGACTCAATTTTTTTAAAAACACGGATAAACACATGTACAGACGATGAGTGGAAAACAGAAGAAAAACCAGTGACGAATAGAAAGAGTTAATTTTAGAAAACTTTTTAAATATTGTTTAATGTAACCTTCAATATCCATTTTTTAATGTAAGTTAAAATTGTTTAAAAAGTTAAAGTTTTTTCTAAATGACCTCTATATTAATTATGTTGACTTTATATGATCAAGTATGATTTAAAATCAAATATGATTTAAACTATCAAACATTTAGAATTTGTATTTAAATCATATAAAGTCAACATAATTGTTTAAAAAGTTCTAAAAGTAAAAGCTTCTAAGACATTTCCTGGTTATTTAGAAAGTCCATTTATGTTTCCTAATTCCAAATTTGAAAAGTTTTTAGTTTATTTTTCGATATTTTTAATTTTTTTTATCAGTTTTAGTTTTCACATTTTTTATCGGTTTTAGTTTTTTTTAAGTAATTTTACTAGATTTAGGGCATTTTTGGTAATTTTTAGTGATTCTTGAGTTATTTTATTGTCATTTTTATACATTTTTAATTTTTAGAGCATTTGTCGGTTTTTTTAGGTAATTTTAGTGTAATTTTACAATATTTTTTTTTTCTTTTTTTTTCGTACTAAAAAATATAATAATATAATTTTTTAAACATATTCCTTCAACAATAGAGTCCTTTCAATCAAAAACATTACCTCTCGAAAAAGGAGTAGCTTTGTTTATAGACCTCAATGAAAAAAAATCTCTGCGCGTGGTGAAACTGACGAAAGGGTATGTAGAAAGATGAAACAAGTGTTAGATAAAAGCTCAGGATATTCTAGTTTTTATTAACTCTTTTTTATGCTCTATTGCTGAAATATTAGGCTGTAAAATTTTAATACTTTGAGTTAAGAAGAGGAACTTACATTCGATGACATATCGTCTTTTAAATACGTTCCTCTCATCAGTGCAGAAGTAGAAAAAGTTTATCTGTTTACAAAAACATTTTGCCAGACAATCGACGTTCTTTCAATTTTAACAACTTAAAAATATACCTTGTCATGTACTGTAACGCTATGTATAAAAATTTTATAAAACAAATTTTAAGTTTAGTTATGTTTTATTTTTAAAGCTTTATTTTTTATGTAATTTTCTGCAGTTTTTAGGTAATTTTTATAATTTTTTGCAGTTTTTTAGGTCATAAAAATCCGAGCCCTGGCTCGCATGGTTATAAATTATATCCTGACAAAATTCAACGTAAGGCTTGCGCACGATGAAACTAGGGCACACATTATTACTTGTCAAATTAAAAAATAAAACAATTGAAAAATATGTACAAATCTTCATGTACATTCGACTCGCGTCGTTTCATCACCGAGGTCGTGAAGCGCGACTAGCCAGCTGTAATTGTGTTTGTGGTCCATCCGCTGATGCGACCGACACAATTAAAGTACAGTTTTAAATAGAATCAAAAAGATTCATAATTTGTGATGGCGTTATAATTTTTAAGTAAATTGGCCAAATAAATCTCTACACCTTCTGTCAGTCACAGGAGCTTACGGAGTAACGTTAAAACACAAAAAAAAAAAAAATCTTCATGTAAATTTTTAAATTCATTCGATAGTTGTTGGCTTAACCATGAGCAGCGAACTAGAAGTGCGTGAACTAATTTGTTAATTATTTAACGAAAATCCAAATTGGATTTTCAAAGCTATTGCTAGAAAAGCTTAATTTTTTCGGTATCGCGAAATACCGTTTTTCGCGTAATTAAAACCTATAAGGAACATTTTAATATTACTCAAAAGCAATGAAGTGGCAAAAAAAAAAGGTTTGAAAACCCAAATGCTGCGAAGAAGGTGATAGCTCTTTTTAAGAAAAATCCAAATATATCGGGTAGAAAAGTTGCTGAAAAAGTGCAATGCTCTGAGGCTTTTGTCAGAAAAGTGAAAAAGGAGGAAGGACTTATGTCATTTAAAGTACAGAAAGTTCCGGACAAGAATTGTAAAAAGAATGTTGAGGCAAAAAGCGAGCCAAAATACTTCACCAAAATTTCTTAAAAAAATTCGATTGCTGCATTATGGACGATGAAACATATGTACTTGGTGACTTTTCGCAGCTTCCAGGTGTCGATTATTATGTTGCCGATCAAAGAGGAAATGTCCAGCAAGAATTTAAGACCCAAGAAAAAAAATCAAAGTTCCCGAAAAAGTTTTTGGTATGGCAGGCCGGCCATTTGTAGCTGTGGAAGACAAAGCAGTTTATTTGTTTCAACTGGGACGATTAACACCGAAATTTATATTCAGGAGTGTCTGCAAAAACGCCTTTTCCCATTCATAAGGCAGCATGAGGTCTCTACCTTTTTTGGCCTGATTTGGCTTCATGCCATTACAGCAAATCTGCTATTGAATGGTATGAAAAGAAAAATGTTACATTTGCACCCAGGTATGTAAATCCACCAAACTGCCCGGAGCTCAGACCCATCGAAAGATATTGGGCTCTGGCAAAAAGGATAATGAAGAACACTAAACAGACTGCTGAAAACATCAAAATATTTTCAAGTAAATGGTCAGTGGCAAGTAAGCAAGTCTCTGAAGACACCATTAAAAGTTTAATGGGAGGTGTTCCAGAAAGAGTCAATCATTTCATGAATAATTGATAATGTGTCATATATTTGTTTTTAAAATAATCATGAATAGAATTGTTGTTAATAAAACGTAAATTTATTTTTTTAATATCAATTTGTTTAAAAGTTATTTAAGTTTATGTGTGCACTAATTTCATCGTGCGCAAGCCTTATTTAACCATTAAACAAAATTTTGACAGTAAATGTAGCTCAAAATTAAACTTTCAGACTTAAAATCATAAAGCACGTTGAAGCATTGAGCGTCAAATACCAAAAATATAATTAATAGATTATTTAAGCTGTTTTTAAAAAATTCTTAAGAGACCCGACCACTAGATCGGATGCATTCCTTTATAGTTGAACCGAAAACAAAGTTTATAACAAACATTGATTTTCTTTCCACTTTTTAGGTTACACATTGGCAAAGGTGTGCAGCTGGATTTACGCGGCGAAGGCGATGTTTGGCTACGTTGTCTTAGCGACAACTCTGTGTTTGTACAAAGTTATTATTTGGACCGTGAGGCTGGGCGTACACCAGGTGATGCTGTACATAAGATCTATCCATTGGCTTGTATTAAAGTAAGCTTTTGCTTTAACGTCAAAAACTGCTCTTAGTCAGATAATTAAATGCATCTTTTTAAAAATTTGTCAGGTTTTTGATCTACGTCAATGCCACCAGCAAATGCATTTACTGGCCACAAATGCACAAGCTGCCGCTGCAGCACAAGCGGCGGCGGTGGCCGGTTTGCCAAGTACTCCATTAGGAGCTCCACCTAGAAGTAAGTTCGGCAATAAAGCACTATGTAGCTATTGATTTTATACATTTTACTTATTTGTAGATATAACGGCTGCTGCTGGAATTGGCGTTGATGATCTTCGTCGTTTGTGTATTTTACGTTTAAGTTTTGTCAAAGGCTGGGGACCTGACTATCCAAGACAATCGATCAAAGAGACACCTTGTTGGATTGAGGTACATTTGCACAGAGCTTTGCAGCTTTTGGATGAGGTTCTGCATGCGATGCCCATCGATATGCCACGTGCGATAGCCTAAAAATGTTGGAGTTTTGAGCCTGAAAACATTGAAGGATTTAATTTTATAAAAGCTTAATTAAGTCGCGTTAACAATTATTTAATTTTGTTCGTTTACTATGTTAGTTTAAAAATTAATTTTTTATTTTATTTTATATAAAGTTAATTGCTAATTTAAGTAATTTGCTACACTTTATCAAACAAGAATTTTATATATTTCATGTACAATGCGACACTTTATTCAATGCGTTTTAATTGTTTCGCTTTAAACACAATCAAAAATAATTATGAATATTTTCGAACACATTTTGTCAACGATTCCAAGCAATATATTTTTATTACTTTTGTAATAATTAAAAGGCTTGAGCAAGTTTTAAAGTATTTAGAAAGCAACAAATATAGTTTAAAATTTTACAAAAACTACTAGTTTTATTAAGCATCAAACTGAAACAAGTGAACTTTTGTATTCTTCTATTTTAAGCAGTACTTGTGCGTTGAGCCACTGCATCCAATTGCCGTCAACAGGTCTTTGCAAAGTTATTTCTTGAAATACTTCTGATCTTGATGTTTCCATGAAATGCATCTTTTGGAACATTTGTAAACTCTTAGCATTTTTCATGCCAATTTTTGCTTCAAATTGTTTAATATTTAAACATTCTGTTCCATATTTCATCATAAGTAGCATCGCCTCCCAGCCGAAGCCCCTACCTCGTGCACTTGTTTCCGCAATCATTATTTCAGCTTCTGCAACGTGTGGTCTCCGACTTTTCTTATCTTCATCGTAGTGTCGTAGAAACAAATTCGTGTCTCCTACTAATGCTTCCACTTCGTCGTTTGTCTTTTCATAGAGTTCTCGATCGAGCACTAGGAATGTGCACTTGTCATCGTCTTCTCGCCAGCTTCTTTGCATGTCATATTCATCCTTTAACGAAAGTGGCTCTGATGCTGTCAGTTCTTGTAATTCGGCACTTTGCATCCATTCATGGTACCTTGCAACGTGATTGGTTTCATAAGGAACTAAAATAACTTTTTTACCAATAATCTTTGCGTTTTGGTTGAGTTTCATTTTCAAAACATTTGGCTTAGAGATAGCCGATTTATATCGGTTGATACCAGCTACTTTTAAGGTGCTGTTACAGCTACCAATGACTATTGATTATATGAAGCTAACATAACCAGCCTTATCGGGAATAATTTTTCAAGCATTTTTTCAAATGCTTAAGATTATTTTAAAGATTTTTAATGAAAATTTGCTGATAAATCGTTGATGAAAAATGTTCTTGAGCCTTATCTTAAAAATGAAAACTCCCTTTTTCGATTCCGCGTGAAAAATTATTCCCGATAGGGGTGAACGTCTCCACGAGGCATATCACATGCCATCATATGCTGTGGTCAGATGATGCTCGTTTGCTCGGCGAGCAGATAATTTTGTTGTTGCTTCCAATGCGAAAATGTCAAAAATTTTGGAGAATACAACAACAACCATATTGCTCGGCCATGTGTTCGCCGAGCAAACGAGCATCGTCTGACCTCAGCAATATACATAGAAATAAAAGATAAGGAAGTGGTGTTATACTCACACACACTATACGTGTGTAGAAGGAATTTTCGACGCTGAGGAAGAGAGATAGAGCGTCGTTATTTGACATAAGTTCTTCCCGAGCAAAAAAAAAATCCATTTTTGAGGAAGAACATCTGTCAAAACACAAGTTCTGCTTCATGAGCGCATTCATTATTTAGGGTGGCAAGGGCCTTAATATTTTTTCATATTGGGATAAGCTTTAATAGTTATTTATTTGTTTACAATTTCTTTGAAAACTTGACATGAAATTAAAGTGGATCATGTTGCCTTGCTATAACTAGGTATTTTTATATAAAAAAAAACTAATTAAAAGCCGACAGTTCGGAAAAAACTACACAAAACTATTTATTTTAAAAGAGTTTAATTTGGTATGTATTTTAGTTGTTTAGTTTTTGTGTTATTTTAATATTAATTAAATAGTTTATAAAAAATAGTTTTTTTAAATGAATTTTTAAAAAAATCATTAAAAGTAACTTTTGTCGTTTCAGTTTTATTCTGAGTTCATGTCTTTTACTTTATTTTAGCAATGCTTTTATCTGTAAAAAAATTGGTAACGCAACATATTATATAACGGTGCTATATAAAAATTGCATAGTAAGCATGCATCTAAAAAATAAAAAATAGTTTACGCCTTTATTTACTACATAATTGAATGCGGCCCTGTTTGAATGTTTTTGTGTTTGTGTCAACTTCACTGTGTTTGTAAAATACTTCATTTCACTTCAACTACACCGCTTCCTTATATTTTACTTCTATGGCAATATACATCAAGGCATGAGTACCAACTGTCAAAATATGCTACAGTATTTGTCTGATGGACATTCTAAGCCATGGCATGTTAGCTGAAATACTTCAATTCCATTGAAATTCAGGTATGCAGTACAGCTCATGCCATGAGATAGATGCTATGAAATAAATCGTGGCATTTATAGGGGGTTTCAGACGAACGTACTTGTGCGTTGACATGTACGACGACAAACTAACGGGACTATTTTGTTGAGCTTTCAAACAATCGTACATGTGCGACGACTTCATTTCATTGCTGGCTCTCAAATAGAGCACATCGGCGTAATGGCTAAACAATGTTTTGATGATCTTATGATTTAGCAGTCATTTTCCATATTTAAAGAATTGTTTATCAATTTTAATTAATTATTAACAATTATAAAATGTTTCAAACGTTTTTCATATTAATTTTCTGTAATATTTTTTCCGCTTCGTTGCTGTTCACCCGCTGCCGCTTTTAATGAAATGAAAAAATGCAGCGAGTCGGACCGACTTGCGTTCATAACATCGTACATGTCGGTCCGACCGGCAGAAAAATCAAAAATTTTTGATTTTCGTCCGACATGTCGGTCCGACGGTCTCATTTGCTTTCGAATGATCGTACATGTCGTCGAGCATGCCCAAGTCATCGCACATGTACGATGGTCTGAAAGCCCCTTATCGCAATGCATAAGATATGCCATGGCGTAGAGACCTCCTCTACGAGGTTTTTCGATGCCTCGATGTATATGATGGCATGTGCTATGCCTCATGGAGACGGTATGTTAAAGACTGATTATAATGGAAGGAACGGAACGTTGAATGTTGAGAAATATCACTTTACAATTTATTTCATGAGTTTCTTAAGAGTTCGATTATAACAAGACGGAACGGAGCGGCACGCGACGTTGAAATCTATAAATTTTTGATTTCTCCGCTGCGTTCCGTAACGCTTTAAGTATAAAATTTATGTTGACAGATGCTACTATTAATTTTATTCTGCATTTGTTTCGCCCGGAGGTATGAAATTTTGGATTCGCCCGGAGGTATGAAATTTTCCAAAGATACGTATACCCGTGCTATACGCATGCACGATTTATATTCTAGATCCTGCCCAGATCAGCAGGGACCTACGGTGTATCAAACGCGTATTTAAATATATTTGATTCTATTTAAATAAGCAACATCGAATGAAATGATAGTGGTTGCTTATTTAAGGTACTCAAAATAACAATCCTGAGTTCAAAAACAATCCAAAACACTAAACTCATTTTAACTGGTTTGCGGCCATTGTCCAACCCAAGGACTTACGTGGAAATGAGATAAATCTCATATCCGCTAGTTGCATATACATTTGGGCCCACGCAGGCATAAAATTATGTGGAAAAGAGATATACTCTGGCACACCAATCCAGGTGATAGTGTGAGTGCAGTCTAATTTCAAAACAGGAAGCCACGTGAGCACTTAAATTAAAATTCGATTTAAAATTAAAATATTGAATAATTAAAAAGCAAGTTCTGAAAAACGATTCATATTTGATGGTGCTTACTTTATAAAACATAGTATTGAGACAAAAACGAGAAACAGAACAATCTCAATTACCGATATTACATTGTTATAAAACTGCGTTTGGTGTAATAGGATGAAGTTAAATTTATTTAATTATTTAAATGTAATATAATTTTCCGTTTTAAGACGTCTATCGAATCAGAAAAATTAATCATGTTGAAGTTATTATTAAAATCACTGCACATACATCGTAAAGGTTCATGAAGAGCGTAATTAGAATTGCACTGACTTAACTTGAAAAACAGAAAATGTCTAGTTTCCCTTCTTGGGATGTTAAAATTTAGAGCTGAGATGAGATATTCCGAATTAATCCCGCCATGAAGTAATTTATACAGAAACGTGAGATTAAGCGTCATTCTGCTTCTAAGGGAAGGTAGTAAAATAATCTTAATGCGTATTTCCTACGATGGAAGCATAATATTGGGATTTCAACGACTTTAACGTAAAGCAAAAAGTAAAAACTGTTTTTGAACGAATTCTATGGCGTCAATGTCCCAGCTAGACAGCTAACTGTTAAATATTCCGTATATATGGCATATACGTAGCGACCTTGACGTTAAAGTCATATAAAATTCTCCATACATTGTACGTTAAATTTGTTCTACCAAAATACTATATATATGGACAGACGCTCATCTGTGTGATGTGGCATCTCTGTCTGCCACACATGTTTTAGCCATAAAAAAAGGTTTAGCTGAACTGCTCACACCAATAACAAATTCAGCTGTGCATTCTTCTCCCCCATGCCGTTTTCATGACCACCCCCTTCCCTAGAGGTTGGAACTCTGATATTTTATTTCCAAATAACAAAAACCAATTTGTAATTGAATTTCTTTTATTTTTTAAATAAACAATTTACCTTTATATTATGGCGTAGAAATTAATGTATGTATCATGACACACAATTTTTTTAAAATACATGTTTTTATATTAACAGAAAAATGGCACCAGCAACAGCAGCAGTTCTTGAAAATGTTTAAAGCTAAAATGGTTTTATGTTAATTATCCAGTTAACCAAATATGTTTCCCGGGAATCTGCTTGGTTTTCTGAAAATAAAATTTTTTTAATTTGATTTAAATTATATTATTTGTATACTTCCTTTCGATTGCATTGCTTATTTTGTTTCGTTTGTTATTTTTGTTTTTTGCTAGTTCAGTATATTTTTGGCCGTAAAAGAGCAAAATATACAAACATTTATAACTTTCCTTTTTTATCATAACATCAGAACATATGAATGTATTGGTGAAAAGCTAATTTTGTTTCTATGTGTTTGTGAATGCGTTAGAGCTGTCCAGCTGGGGTAGACATTATATTGTGGGTTCCATATAATTGATGCATGTTCAAGAATTGGCCTTACGAGAGAGGTATATAATAATTGAGTAGTAAAGGATCACTGAATTCTTTAGCACATCTTTTAATGCAACCAAGGACTCCTCTTGCCTTATTTATCACCATATTAACGTGGAGATTGAAGCGATGTTTTGAATCCATAATAACACCAAGATCGAGAAAACTGTAAACTATTTCTAAGTTGGTGTTATTTATAGTGAAATTTATGCTATTAGCAGATCTACGTGAGAACGTCATTTGCTTACATTTGTTTAAGGGAGTATTCCTGGTTGGAAGGCTGTTTTTGGACCCTTTTTGAAAAACTTTTCATTTGAAACGCAAAGAGTTATTTAAATTCTGTTTTTTATTGTATTAAGAATATATTAAATTATATAAAAAAATTTTTCCTTTGTACGAGGGCTGTTCAAAAAGTTGTCGGCCTTCAAAGTTGGGCGTCCCAGGGGCTACTACAAATTTTGACAATCGAAAGCGAATTTTTGACACTCAAAACTAAAGAGAGAAAAAAACAACACATCAATTTCAGCGACGTAATTAATTCGAGTGCTTGTACTTGCAACTTATTTCGTAAACTTGTTATATTGTTAACTTAAAAAATAACAAAATAATAAAAATAAAAAACTAAAGTGCTTGAGTTTGTGTTTGCGTGTGTGTGGGCCAACGATCTCAGGGTACATCAGCAAGTCCAGCAAAGTTAAGTTGGCTTTCTTTGCTGGCGAAGTCCTCCAAGTGCCACCACCAGCAGCACAAGCAAGAGTAGCGCAAAATTTCTTGCTAGCCAACATCCTTCAAGTGCCATCACCAGCAGCACAAGCAAATGAAGCGCAAATTCTCCGCTTTAAATTTATTTAATTCACGCCGGAGTATAATGGTAGAAATTTGCCTCTGCGCTTGAGTCATGCTGAAATGGTGCTTCTGAAATATTGGAGAGTTGACCAGTCAATTGAATTGTGCTGCACGTGGTGACTCTCGGAGAACCTTGGCAAGCAAAACAATCAGGAAATGTGCGCTCCACTTGCTTGTGCTGCTGGTGGTGGCACTTGGAGGACGTTCGTCAGCAAAGAAAGCCAATTTAATTTTGCTGCACTTGCTGATGCACCGGGAGATCGTTGGCTCACACACACGCACACACAAACTCAAGCTCTTTCGTTTTTTTTATTTTTATTATTTTGTTATTTTTTAAGTTTTTTAAGTTTACAAGTTTTTTAAGTTTATTACAAGCTTACGAAATAAGTTGCAAGTACAAGCACTCGAATTAAATATTTTGCGAAATTAATAGAATGCAAATTAAATAAAATATTTGCGCTAAAACACTACCGAAATGTGAAACGTCAAAATTTGTAATTGTCAAATTTCATCGTCCATTTGACACAGCAAAAAAGACAAATTTATTTCAACACACACAAATTTTATTCAACTTTATATTTTCTATCCCACCACGACTAAAAAGTTTTCTTTTGACACACAGCCTTGGATGATGAACATCTTCTAGAAGAAATACGGGATTCGAAGAATGGAGATTAACATCTACAGTAGTGCATCTATCCAAAAATACAAGGTATAGGTTTCTGTGGTTTATATTTAAAATATCATTGACTTGTTGAAGACACTGATCAAATAGCTTATCTAAGAAATTGTTAATCCAATTGCAAGCCGGAGTAAGAAATGAAAATCGTCAGACGATCTCCAAGTCACAAAAAATAGGTTAAAATCACCCAGCACAATAAGAACGTCTTTATTTTTTTTAACAAATTATAAACTTTTTCGATTGCGTGTATATGTTTTAAATAAATTGTTAAATCACATTTAGGAGAAATGTAAGAGCAGGTAACATAAATAATACTATTATTTAATTTAACTGCAACATAAATGAACTCAATGTCACTGGTGCCAAGAATTGTCAATTCTTCAGATGCAAGCAAGTTTTAAACAGCTATCAAAACACCACCACCGATCTTATCATGACGATCTTTACGAAAAATTTGATATTTATTGCACATTATTTCAAAATTTAAGATATTTGAGTGAAGCCAAGTCCCTGTAAAAATTAAAATGTTATATTCTAAATCAAAACTGTTAATGAAAATATCG
Source organism: Dichetophora obliterata (assembly GCA_963920525.1). NCBI lineage: Eukaryota > Metazoa > Arthropoda > Insecta > Diptera > Sciomyzidae > Dichetophora > Dichetophora obliterata. The sequence goes on along the minus strand of OY986435.1, from coordinate 83,110,638 downwards.
GAAAGTTTATAGTTAAGACCCCTGACATTTTGGTACATAAGCTTTAATTTAGACTTGCGGTTTATTCATCGTTCTTTGGATGGCATTCAGGGCTATTTCGGGAACGCGGCAAATGTACAACATTTACCGGTCTTGGATTGCTTTTTAATTCAAATTCGCATACAATTGTGTTTGGAAGCCAAAAGTTTACATCAACTATAGAATTAAATAAATTTTCAGGAAATGTTAATCTAAAAGAAGTAATCGATCCTACATTTGAATATTTTAATTTATAAACCAGAAGATTCAAGGAACACTTCAACTTTAATTTAATGAAAAAATATATATCAACCTTTGTTGTTTCCGCAGCTAAGCGAGAAACAAAGATTGATTTAGTTGGTGGAATTGCAATTAATGGCTTATGTGGAACAGAAACCTGAGAAGTAAAGGGAACAACCTGGGAATCGACCAGAGTTGGTGAAATAGAAACAGTTTGGGCATAAGAAATGACTGGCAATGAAAGTGGAGGTGCCAGCACTGATAAAGGAGCAGAAATTGATATCTTTGATGTATTCGAAGTAGAAGTTAATATAGGTGGAGGGGCTGTTATACCACAAATGTCCAATGCAATGTTATGTTCAGAAGAATAAAGAGTTAGAGTTGAATCCATTTTTTGCTTACTACACAGGGACATGTGTTTTTTTCCACTTGGTTAAAGGAATTGACTCTTTTGATTAAATTTTATTGAATTTGTGTTTTAAATAATAAGAAAAAAAGAATTGATGGAATTTATTTTGTAATGAAATATATTTTGGAAAAAAATTAACTCCTCTTCCGTTGCTATTTTAATCGCCACATCGTTTGGAAATGTTTTTTTTATCTTCGTAACTTATTGGAGGAGGGGGTTGATTTCAACTCCAAAAACCTTTCCGTTTGACACCGGGCTTATTCTAGATATTATAAAGTTTATGCTATTGAAAAAGATAAAAAAATGGAAATATAAAAAAGAAATCACACTAATTTCTTAACCCACTAACACTGTTGAAGCAACTAGGTGCGAGTGAGCTCTTAAAGTGTTCTATAGGAGTATAATCAGTGATGTGCGGCGTAGACAACTCGATGTAAACAATACTATTGTCGACGGTGTCGACAATGTCGTGTAGACAATTGATTTTAACGACGTGTAGATAATTAATGTCAGAGGCTGCATGTTTACTATGGTATTTAATTAAATTGAATCCAAGTTTGGAGTATTCGTTATTTTTGCACATTCTAGACATGCTTTTTGTTTGTTCAATTTGTTAATTTTTGTTAAATAAACACATTTTTCAAAGGACTTTAAGAATCAGCACAATCTAACAAGAAATAGCATTTTCGAAGTGTTGCATTTTGTTGACATTGCTTACACAATTGTCGACATTGTCTACATTGTCTACGCCATCGACCATTCTCTACATTGTCGGCACCAAAACGTCGACAATTAAAGACGACGCGTCGAGGAACATCACTGAGTATAATATGTAGTTAAATCTTTACCGCAGCTTTGTTTGCTGCTAGTTGCTTTTAATTTTAAAGAATATGCTCGAAGTTTGATTTTTTTACCATTTTGAGCTTTAATACTTTATGCAGCTCTGTAAAGGTTTTTATAAAATCTGCAAAAGAGCAGATTTCGGAAATTTACTACTTGCTCTGTAAAGGCTCTATTAAAGTAATAAACATAACTATATAGCTGTTTTAAAAATCGTAGATTCAGCATAATATTTGCTTTAAAATGTATTTTTTTTTGGATTTTTATAGCTAACAGGTGTAAAATACTATACATTAATGCATTAAATTTTTTTGGAATAACAAGTGATTAAAAAATCTGATAAAGAGCTTCTTTGAAAAAAGACACATTTTCGATAGTATCATAAGTACAGAAGTAGAATCCCTTTTTATAAAGTAATCGAGAAAAATCAGAAGAAAGTGTCAAAAAATGTCAGCCTACGTCAAATCGTTGTTAGTTCAATTGTCTGCGTGATTGTTGAGACAATTGAGCTGACAACTGAGAAAATATGAATGTGTTAGTTAAAAATGTGTGAGTGTATTGAAATTGGCCGCATTCAGCGCAGGCAACTGTTGTGAACTGTAATGGTAGCGCTACCTTAGTTCACGATGTTTTTCTCTGAATGTGTTGCTACTCTACACGTCAGAAGTTAGATTCAATTTAATTTTTATGTTAATTTGTTTCAATTGCATGGTTTCTCACTTAAATGTGCTGCGTTCTTTCTACGTTTATTAATTTAACAGCGTCAGTAACAGCATCTGACAGTTAAGTAAACAGTTGTGTTCATGTAGAATAAATTTGTTCGCTCGATTAAAAGGCGTTCGCTACTTTATCAGTTTTAGTTAGCGCTACCAAATTTGTACCATTCAGCGAATTTTCTCACAACAGTTGCCAACTGTTGTCTGCGCTGAATGCGGCCATTGTCATGACAATTTGTCTCGTATTGACCTAGGGTAAGCCATAGAAATAAAAGATAAGGAAGTGGTGTTATACTCACACACACTATACGTGTGTAGAAGGAATTTTCGACGCTGAGGAAGAGAGATAGAGCGTCGTTATTTGACATAAGTTCTTCCCGAGCAAAAAAAAAATCCATTTTTGAGGAAGAACATCTATCAAAACACAAGTTCTGCTTCATGAGCGCATTCATTATTTAGGGTGGCAAGGGCCTTAATTTTTTTTCATATTGGAATAAGCTTTAATAGTTTTTTATTTGCTTACAATTTCTTTGAAATTTGGCATGAAATTAAAGTGGATTAGCAACCTAAGGTTACAAGCTATAACTAGGTATTTTTATATAAAAAAAAACTAATTAAAAGCCGACAGTTCGGAAAAAACTACACAAAACTATTTATTTTAAAAGAGTTTAATTTGGTATGTATTTTAGTTGTTTAGTTTTTGTGTTATTTTAATATTAATTAAATAGTTTATAAAAAATAGTTTTTTTAAATGAATTTTTAAAAAATCATTAAAAGTAACTTTTGTCGTTTCAGTTTTATTCTGAGTTCATGTCTTTTACTTTATTTTAGCAATGCTTTTATCTGTAAAAAAATTGGTAACGCAACATATTATATAACGGTGCTATATAAAAATTGCATAGTAAGCATGCATCTAAAAAATAAAAAATAGTTTACGCCTTTATTTACTACATAATTGAATGCGGCCCTGTTTGAATGTTTTTGTGTTTGTGTCAACTTCACTGTGTTTGTAAAATACTTCATTTCACTTCAACTACACCGCTTCCTTATATTTTACTTCCATGATACAAAGAACTACAGATAAAGTATTGCGCATGTCCGCCATCTTTGCTGTGACGTGCAAGGTGCTCCTTGGTTAAAACGTAGTCATAATTTATTCATAGGGTATAAAGATTTTAAAATGCCTACATTTTCTTATGAAAACTTGTTTTACTGAAATGAAATAAATATTGTTATATAAAGCACATGTTCAAAATAAAGTAAATATATTTTTTAGTTCTGTTTGTGAAGAAAAATTTGCATATTTTGTAGGGGTGCTTTTTCCCTTTTTTACCGATTTACACAAAAAGCGGCTACGTTGCTTGATGTGCTTGACAGAATTTTGACTGTTTGTTCGTTTTCATTTTGTTATCTTCGTCACTTTTCTACATTTTCTTTTGAATGTATTCATCAAGTGTCACATTTGGCGAGCACCGATGACGAGGTGCGCAGTAAATTTTGTTTGTTGCGTCGGGAATACTTTACCTGTAGCTCTTTGTATCATGTTTTACTTCTATGGGGTAAGCGATGTCGACATCATTTGCTGAAGCTGTCAAACTTTACATAAGCGGGGTTCACATGGTCCTACATGTTGTCACGCGTTGTAGGACAAGCCTCGTATTTGACCGTTCGAACGCTCGATACAGCCGACTGACAACATGTTATCACGCCAGACGTGACAACGCCAGACGTGACAACATGTAGGATCATGTGAACCCCGCTGTACAAAATCAACTTTTCTGTTTCTTTTAAACATTCACAAGTTTGACAGCTTTAGCAAACGACGTCGACGTCGCTTACACCTTTCAGTCAAACCTAAATCAGCGCGGAAGCGTTTTTTATCTGTCAAAAATTTCTCATGCCCATACGATTTATATGAAGCAAACCATAATAACGCGGCGGCAACGCTCAGCGGTTGGAAAATCCAATTTTGACAGAGCGTTAGAAAGTAAAGTTGGCTGCAGAAAACGATGAAATTGTAATTTCTGCGAAAAATTTGTCATTCATCACTATGCTTGCATTCAGTGGAGTCAACAGCTGGTAACTGTTAGGTTAAAATACACTGAATGGTACAATTATGGGAACCGTTGTAATTAAATTATCTACTGATTATTAACTATTACTACTATATATTTACTTTTCTGACTAAGAGTAAAAACATATTAAGAGAAAAACATCGCTCACTAAGGTATCGCCACCATAACAGCTCACAAGTGTTAGCTGAATTTCCACTGAATGCGGCTTTTATGCCAAACTCTTTTTGACAACATCTGACATAACGCCACCGCTCTTATTTAGGGATGAAAATTCAGCGTTAGCGGAAAGCGGCTGGCAACGCACCGCTCAACGCTCTTATTTAGGTTTCACAGTTTATTTCTTAAGGGACCCTCAAACGATACTACATGACGGACGTACATGTAGTTCGATAAAGTAACGGGACTTTTTTCGTTGCTCTCACACACATCGCACATGACGGATAGACTTTGGATAGACTTCATTATTTTTTAGTTGCCGAAGAGTTAACATTAATTAAAAATATTAATATTAATTGTTTTGAACATTTATTTTTATGTTTTTTGCTTTAAATATTCTAAGCCATCACAACTTTAGGTAAAGATAAAAAAATTCCCGTCAAAATATAATATTTCTTACGTTCGGCAGTTTTGCCGCGAGATGAGCTCTCTCTGAAAATTTTCAACAAATGGCAAAATGTACTAAGTTGGATGGCCGCGCACGCAAGGGGAACTACATGTCGGACGTACTTAGCAAAAAGTCAAAATTTTTCAACTTCCATCGGACATGTCCATCCGCCTTGATTTCTTGCACACGAACGATACTATATGTGTGATGACTTGACAGGTCGGATGGACATGTAGTATCGTTTGAGGGCCCCTTTACACCATTAATACATTCACCAATACACCTTTAATACATTTTGTGTATTAAAGAGGCAACGAAAAAAGTCCCGTTACTCTATCGAACATCCGACATGTACATCCAACATGTAGTATCGTTAGAGGAGCCCTTAACGACTGAAACCCATTAAAGTTGCCAAGGCAACAACAGCTGTTTGACATTTCAAAGCCTGAATTGAAAAAAGTTATCTCTGGTATATAATTGATATATAATTAATTCAATCTCGATTTTTAGTTAAATTACTTAAATAAAGTCGGAGTACTTTTGCAGTGGTTTCTTGTTGAAAGAAAAGCAATCGAAAGCAGATTCCATTGCGAAAGTAGCTTCCGCTGATTGAACAACGAAGAAAAAGTGGAGCGAAAGCACTCCTTACACAATCGATATATTATAAACCGTAATGAACTTTTTGCTTCCAAAAAATTAAGTGCCGAATATAAAATATAATCAGGTTTTCTAAAATAATCAATATGATCGTCCAATTGTATTTGAACAAATTGCTTAAGTTGGACACAATCAGTATTGGTTGTTTTTAAGAACAACCCATATCGTCTTCAGGTTAATCCTAGAGCACTATAGAAAGTCTAATATTTATAAATATTTGTTAACAAAAAAATAAGTGAATTTATTATTTCAATGGAGCATCGAAATGAGTTGCAACCAGAATGCAAGAGGTCACGGCTTGATGTGCAGGCATTACGAGTACATGCCAACGCCATGAAGGATGCAGGCTTTTCTTTGAGCGCTATTGAAGAGATGAAAACTCGCGTAGAAGATGAAAGTGAAAATATGGATCATCAGCTACGACAATTTCAAGTGCTCGATGAGGTTCATGGCTCCGGTACAGATGAATCGGGTGAGTGAAATACGTAGAGTAATTATTGTAGAGATATATTTTTATCGCAATAATCAGAGCGTATGAATGCTTATCTGAAAACAAATAAAGGAAGCTGATAAAAAGATCGTTTTGAAAAAGTCTTAATGATGAATAGCAAATAGCTTGAGAGTTGGAAAATTAAAAGTTACAGAAATTTTACATAACCAAAGTGAAGTTAAAACTGAAATGTGCAAGTAGTGTTTCTGAGAAGGTTATCGTATTTGAATAATACTAGTTTATAATGTAGTGCGGATTAAAAAATAAATTATTCCTCCAGCGGCAACATGACAAAATACGTATAATTTAAGTTAATTTTTTATGAAAATACAAAATGCGTATGCTTCCAATTATAAGGTTAGAGATAGCCAACTCCTTTGTATTTAAAAAAGGTAAATCAATATATTTAATCATCATTATATAGAATTGCGTGCTATTAAGTTAATGACGCTGTAAGAGCAAGTGTGAAAAAAACACTTAAAGAAAGCAGTTCAACTTATTACATTTTATGTGTTATATCTAAAGAAAAAGGTTTAGCTATTATTCGTTGGTATGCACCAGTCCCGTAGACAAGAGGCGAATTGGGAGGCTAAACCCCTCCCCATTATGGTCCAGAAAGTATAAAAATATAATATACTAGCTTAAGCCCTGCGCGTTGCTGCCGCGGCCCCGTTGCTAAACGCGAATAAAATGTTATCAGCGAACTGTATATGTAAATTGTGGTCGAATTCCATGGCTGTGCGACCAATAACTCAAAAGCTATTGAATTTTTTAAATTTAGGTTGTATGGGAGGTACCACGCCCCCTTGTTGAACGCCATACAAAGTTATCAGTAAAACTGCATGTGAAAATTGAGTTCGAATACTGAATTCCGAGGCTGTGCGGCCTATAACTTAAAAGTTGTTCGATATCGGAAATTGTGGTTTGTATGGGAGGTGCCACTCCCCCTTGTTTAACGCCCATAAAATGTCATTAGTGAAACGGAACGTGTAAATTGTGGTCGAATACCGAATTCCGAGGCTCTGCGGCCTATAACTCTAAAGCTATTCGATATCGCAAATTTGAGTTGTATGGGTGGTGCCACGCCCACTGGAGGTACGAGAGTGAAATATACTTTACGACCTATTCTCATACCTACCAAATATACAGACAAAATTTCATGAAAATCGGTCAAGCCGTTTCGGAGGAGTTTTGCCTCAAACACCGTGACACAATATTTTTATATATTAGATCAGCATTAAGGCAACTACAACGCAAAAGTGTAAAAAGTTGCAAATCTTTTCAATGTTGAACTAAATTGTGGCCTATGGTTTCAGATAATATCTTTGTCAATAAGCGATAACAGCTTAAGTCTGATTTCAAAGTTTCGAGAAATCTTGCTTCAAAGTTTTCGATCGTCATATGTATAAGTGATATGAAAGGGTATTTTGTTTTGTGTCGTAACTTTGGCTAGGGTCATACTAGAAGCTCAAGCTTTTGTGTGTTTATAAAGCTATATGCATGGAATACAGCTATATCAATAACTAAGTTCTGTCTTAAGACGACTGACGCTGTTATTGTTTATGAACACAGATATAAGGCATAGATTGTGATTTTATCTTCGGGCAAGGTTATGATGGTGTGCTGCCATGAATGGTGCACTACGAGGATCACAAGCGTATGTAGGGGGCATTCTACGTGAAGCGGACAAGTAAAAAAATGTTTATTTTTACGTCTTCGATCCAGATACCAAATATTTTTACAGTATAAAGTCTGATTAACGAACTAGAGGTCTTTAGAAATTTGACTAACCGGCATGTATGCACTTCTTTTAGTTCCATTACCCAGTTTAAAAAGTTACAATAAAATAAATCAAGGATTCGAATTTATACCTCATTTAATGAGCATTTCAAATGCATTTTTTGATTTAAAAAAAATATTTATTTTAGTGTATAGATAATCCGTGCCAAAATTCATAATGGGTGTGGAAGTCGAGTTAAACTCACTTATACGAAGTTTCATGCCCCTAGCTCTTTGAGGTTCTGAGATAATGCAAATGTTTTTCTAAAATAAAATAAGGCTCACAGCCTTCAAAACTGTAACTGGTCTAGCTCCTAAACGACTTCCGCGCCCATTATGAAACTTGGCACGAATTTTCTATAGACTATAAGTGATTTTTAAAAAATGAAAAAAATTTAAAAGGTCCAACTTAGTGAAATTAATGTTTCAAAAATTTAAATAATTTTTTTAAAAAAAAATTTTTTTTTAAAAAAAATCCAATAATGCATTTGAAAAGCTCATTAAATGAGGAACAAATTCGACTCCTTGATTTATTTTATTGTAACTTTTTAAAATGGGTAATGGAATTGAAAGAAGTGCATATCTGCCGGTTAGTCAAATTTCTGAAGACCTCTAGTTCGTTAACCAGATTTTATACTGTAAAAATATTTTTTATCTGGATCGAAGACGTATATAGGTATAACATAATCAAATATTATTAAAATCTGAAGCATCAACATTTTTTACTTGTCCGCTTCACTCGGAATGCCCCCTATATTAAACTCATGTGTTATAAGCTATATTCGAAACGATTTTTGGGACCTTAAAATTATATTGATAAATTGTTATATACTCCCAAACGACAGCTTATAAATACTTACACAATGTGTTAAAGGATATACTTCCCCTATTGAAAAAAAAAAATAAAAAATTTTTTCCAACTAGATGGGTTGCAAGACATAAATTCATAAATACTTATCAAGAACACAGGATGCTGTTATTGAAGCCTTAGGCATCGCATTTCAACTATTAAAAAACTTTTAATTTTTAAATTGCTATACATGTTGTCGCTGACATATTTCAACATTTAGTTCCAAACTAAATAAATTTGTGACCAAGATTTTATATTCATTCTGTATTTTCCCAAAAATTTAATTTTGTAATTTCTTATGATTTTTTTTTTGTATGTTTGAAATGTATTGCTGTACATATCAAAAACCACTGTCCCTTATTAGTTACACGTAGCTGTATATCTGAATAAAATAAGAGCAAAACATAAAATGATATAAAGTTATAGGTATAATATTAAAAAAAGAAAGATCGGAAAGTGCATAAGGACAGTTAGATGTTTGAATAGTGTAGCATAAGAGATTGCATAAAGTTATTCGAGTTAACAGGTGATCTTATATCATAAGGTAGTGAATTCCAGAGTTTAATGGCGTTAACGAAAAATAGACGTTAAAGGACTTTGACCAAACTTCTTAAGATCAATTCTATGGACTTTTGACAAGACAACTTCTTTTGAAATTGTTTACTTTTAAGAAGTGCAAAAAATAGTTTCACAGCCATAAAAAATATTTTATATATAATATACTAGCAGTCCACAGTATTTCTTAAACATGCTGAAGGTGGTCAGTGAATTTTCTTAAGATAATACATGTCAAACGAAATAAAAAGCATTTCTTTTTTTTTGTTTTGGATCGGAGCACTGCATGTAGTTATATGTATCTCACTTTTCGCCTTGATCGAGGCTCTTCTGTTTTTTTTTGCTTTGCTAGCTGGGCAGAAAAAGAAACGAGTAGAGAGCATCATGGAGTTTAATAAAAAACTCTCGCAATACAAACGCGTGGAAAGAAAACGATTAACCAATGCGTGGCATCTGGCATGATTTCCTAAAAAACTTAACACTTTAGTCAAATATACTTATTATGAAAATTTGGAAAGAAAAATACGCCTACAAAATGCTGTAGCACAAATATGTTATTTAAAAATTTTTTATAAAAATCTAACTTTCGGAGTTTATTGGTAAAAAACATTAGCACTTAAATTTTATATAATAGTTTTGATTTTCGCTTTTATATACATAATTCGAATAAAAAAATAAGAGCTGTTTTTTTATTGAAAGACATTTTACAAACTAGCATCTTTTGAAAAAAGTTTTTTTAAAAAGGATTTGTAGCATATAACCAAGCATTCAATGGAGATGTGTTCTGTTGTCAAAAGAATATTTAAACATGTTTTATTTAATTTATAAACTGTTTGAAAGAAGCCTCTTCAAATTCAATGTTGAAAATAAGTCGAAGGACGTTGATTTGCCGATCTCATCTCTCTTTAACTAAAAATATTAAAAATGCGACGATTATTTTATATGAGGTATTCCACCAATTATCGGACAACTCTCGGGATCATCATCTAGGATCTTTCTATACCTTATTCAGTTTTTCTTAGTCATTTTTATTTTTTTCCTATTTCGACTGTTACTAGCTAACAGTTCAATCACTAGCTAATTTCTCTAAAAAGGTGTTTTATTCATGGTTTAATTTATTATTCATGGTTCCATATATGACTAAAAAAAAATTAATAATTAGTTTTTTATATAAAAAACATAACCTTTTTGAAATAATAGTATCTGTTACTAAATTTTTGTGGAAAGCTCTCAAATTCAAGAAAATAGTCCTTCCCCAGTTATTAAAAATATTATTTTTCAAAAATACTTTTTTCAAATTTAAAATACAATAAACAAGTATATTGAAAATTTGACAAAACCTAAAAAAGGCATTTTGGTCTTTGACATTAAATTTGAGAGTCTTCCACACACATTTACGATCTAGTGTCTGATCTAGTGTTTATATAAAAACTAATTATAACTAAAGTCAAGTAAGTTATGAAGAAAGCAACAACAACAACTCTGTATAAAGTCTATCACACAGCAGACTAGACAGACTGTTTCGCAAGGCATTATCTACCCTTTCCATCTTCAGTAGTCGTGAGTAATTAAGCTGTGGCCAACTCACTGTTCAAGTTTTATATGATTTGGCATTTGTTCTAATAAATCCGCACAAATTAATTTCTTATCGGCCTTTTTATATGACGTTAAGAAAGCAGTTAAGTTATTTTTGATCTGAGCCTAAAACTCTACCAGGGATTGTGTCTGTTCTATTTGCCTCTTTAAAGTTCAACAAATTCACCGAAATTGAACAATGATTTGTTAATAAAGTTTTTTGCTTCCGCTAGAAAGCTATTATCAAATAAATTTAATATTAATTAAATTTTTCTTGTTTTTGGTCTGGCTCTACCATAGAAAATTAATTTTTGATAATTCATTTTGATCAAGTCTTGGATTTTACATGATTTTAAGTATGAGCTTTTAAGATCAAGTAAATTATAAGAACAAATGCCAAATCATAAAAAACTTAAGACCCAACCAAGTTATGCTTAAGCAAACAAAGCCTCAGAGAAATGTTGACGAAAAGTATGATTAAGTAGAAAAGTTGCCGAAATTGTCAGATCATGACTAAAAAATGTCAAACTTCATTCATTCACTGCATTCAATTTAAATAAATTAAAATATTTTTAATCTGACAGATAAAAAAATTGGCCGGTAAAAAAAATTTTTATGCATATGTTAAAAAGGATTGCCATCAGCTAACACAAAAAACACGTTTATTGCGCTGCTTGGCTGTAGTAAACGTCAAATTTCACAGCATAAAGACACAAATTTTCCACGATTTGCTTAAATATACACAAAAAAAATATTATTCATTGAAAAATTTTGCTTACAAATAATAAAAATTTAATTAAACAGATTCTCAATACTGTTAGCAACCCAACTCTGCTAAGCAAACTACGATGTCAAGCGCTCTCTCTCTCAAATTTCAAAAAGTAAACGAAAGTTGAAAAACTGAGCGAAAGGATTGCTTATACCATGGCAGAATAACCAGGTAGATGCAATTTGGAGAGCAAAAAACGAGAGAGCAAAACATTGGCGTAGCTATAATGTCACTTTTGACAATTTATGTTTATTCGTTTAGCCATAGGGATGTATGTATAATTTATTTGTAACCGTATAAATCAATTGAGTACCCAGATTTTATGTAAAAACATGTAAAAAAAAACTAAAAAAATCTTAATTTCATAAAATTAATCGTGTTTTAAGATATAATACATAATTAATTGTAGTTTGGCCGTAAATGAAACAAATGAAAGTTTACTTTTAATATACTTTTCATTCGACTACTTATTCGATTGTGTAGTAACCAATTTATTTGTCTAGCTATGTACGGCTGTATTAAACTGTCAAAATATATTTTGACGAGTGAAAGCTTATAATTAATGAACTGTTTTCGAATTATCGCGTTGGGAGGAAGTTATAGGCAGTCCAGAAAATACATTGGTAAAAATTGATAACATTTTCAAAACTGCTCATTTTGACGTTATAATTACGCCTTTGTTATTGTTTTGTTGTCAGAGAGAGCGTATTTCTAGTGCATCTACCTGGTTATTTTGCCATGGCTCATACAAAACTTGGGCGACTTCATATATTATTATTAGGGATCGGATTTTTGTACAAAATCATTTTTAAATCAAATCCTATGTAAAGATAGGATAGCAACGTGAATTGTTTATTTCTAAAATATTGATTAAATACACAAAACTGATCTAAATGTGTTAAAATTTTGCCTAAAATATGGCATAGTTTAGATTTTTTACACTAATTTTTTATACGTTTTGCATAAAAATCCGATCTCTAATTATTATTATTATTACTTTCTTTATTTAGCTATTTGTATAAAACTAAGTTATAATATTTAATATTATCTTAACAAATTTCTTATTTTATATAGCACCATAAATTAATTCAGTTATATTTTGTTCTTATATATTGTACTAAAGCATTCTTAGAACTATATAAATTTGTTTCATTCTTCAAATGATTAGTTAGTGTTTCTAAGGGTGCGTTTATAGTGCCAGCTGGTTGCTGGACCGGACCGAAACGCGTCCTGCTTAAAGCAGATGGAAGTGCGTATAGTGCGCGCTTGTCGCTGGTGACTTGTTTCAGCTGGTTTTTGACTATTTTGGGTTTGTTTGTATATATTAGTTTTTTTTTTTCTTTATTTTTGCAACCGAAGCATCAAAAAAGCCTCATGATTTCGTTCATTCAGTTTGCTTTCCTCAAACCAACAAGTGCAGAGACGTAAATGCGAAAAACGCTGCTGAAACGCGCTTCCTGCAACTGCAAGTCGTTTCAAGTCACTTGAAGTACCAGCTTGTTTCGACTTTTTTCGCAAGTGTTTTCTGCTGGTTTTTGTTGCCTTCTTGTTTTGTTTTTATTTCAAATTTTTTTTTGACAAAAAAGAAGATCGTAGAAAGAACGCACATTAAAAAAACGTACATCAGCTGCTGGCTCAAGATTTTTTGATGCTATGACTCAGCTAAAACGCACTTCAAGCCGCATGAAGCCACTTGATCATCCAACTGGTTTTAGGTTTTTTTTAACTTTTTTCTTTAGGTTTTGTTTTTGTTGCATTATTTTTGATACGGCAACAAAGCAATACAAAACTAATCTAAACAAAGTTGTTATATCTTATTGCTGCTATTTTTGTTTGTTTACTTTTGTGCTTAAAATCAAATGGAAAGAAAGAGCGCACATAAGAAAATTTGATAATCTTCGATTCTCTGTTTTAGATGAAACGCACTTGCAGCCGCTAATCGACGAATTGCTTCACCGGCTGGTTTAGCTTTTTTCACTATTTCTCTTTTTGTTTTCTGTGTGCAACAGTTGATAGAAATTTATCTTCGTTGCTTCTTTAAAGTACTGTTTCTGTGTGTATTTTTTGCGGTCAAGAAAATACAGCATAACAACCATGGCAGAATTAGAGAAGGTATATGCATTTCAGACTGTGCTCTCTTTCTCATAGCCAGAATTGTCAAACTCAAGCATTTTGCTATTCTTGCCTATTTTCGCTTTCTTATCGCATTCTCATCGTTTTCAGATTTTGTATGAGCTGTCAACTTCGTTTTGACAGTTGCGGCAGTCTCCCTCTCCAAAATGCATATACCTTCTCTAATTCTGCCATGATAACAACTGAGCGCAATTTCGTGTTCTTGTATGCTTATTACTTTTCTTGTTGGTCTTCTTTGTTGCTATCGTGTGGTTCTTTGTTTTTTTGAATGAATGAATTCAAGGAAACACAGAATCGATCGCGACGCTGGCAGTCAAGTGTGCTGCAAATTGTTGTTTTTTCGTATATCAATATTTTTCCGAGGAATTTAGTTTGCTGCCGCCAACGTTGCCAACTTTGTGGGAAAAATCCCTTTATGGTATTTTTTAATTGCTGTGAGAAAAGGGATTCCCATGGTATTTTTTAATTCAGCGTGGTATTTCTTACCTCGTGTGGGATTCTTTCCCACATTATTGAAACAATTTTTTGTTTTGTGTGTTTTCAATATATATTTTTTGTGGGCTATTTTTTATTACTGTGGAATTTTTGTGGTATTTTTTAATTGCTGTGGTATTTTCATGGTATTTATTGCTTTCTGTGGTATTTTTCTCATGGGAATTATTGTGGGAATTTTAATATTCAAGTGTGGGAGAAAGGGAATTTGTGTGGTAATTTTGGTTGGCAACTATGGCTGCCGCACATTTGAGTCATATTATATTGCCTGCATTCAGCGGAAAGAACTGTTCCACAACTTTCGGGCTGAATGGTATGCTCTCACAGAACATGTTCCTTGAGATGTCACAATTTATATAGCGAAAATATTTTATGCTACTTCGCTACTTGAGCACTTTTTCGGCTAGAATGCGGCCATTGCTATTCTTTTCCGCGCTTAATTAATCGGGACCGCTTGTAGCTGAAGTGTGATTTATACATTGTTTCGTGTACTTCTTGCGTGGGCCAAGTAAAACTTTAAAATTGAAATGGATTCCTCCGATGAAGACTTTTTGTGCTCGCAGTTTTTGAGCTGCTAAAAAAAGACAGAGGGCATTTGTGGTTCATCCTATTAACAAAAACAGGCATTTGTTTGGGGAATTTCACCATTTGTATCCAGAACTAAGAAAAGACCCAAGCAAATTTCATGGATATACTAGGATGACAATGGATTCCTTTGATCTCGTAATACAAAAAATTACGTGTTAGTCCTGGTTTACACTCGTCAAGTCTTATGTTTCAGGGCGATCGACGCATGTGGAAAGGGGAAAGAAAAAACTTGAATGTACCGTCAATTCTTGGGCAATTCGTTTTGTGTTCGTTCGTTGACCAGTTATTTTTTATTTTATTTCGACGGCAAACTTCAGAAGAAAAAGGGAGAAGTGAAAGAAACAAATGACCGTCAACTCTTGACGAGTGTAAATTGAATCGTCAAGTTTAAAAGGGAATATGCAAAACTTGACCGTCAAGTCTTGACGAGTGTAAACCAGGACTTGGCCCGCAAATGATAATAAACACATAAGATCTTCTGTAATAAGTTATCAGAAGAATACTACAGAAAAATGTTTGTTTTTTCTGTAATTCCATTGATTCGTTTGATCATTTTACACACTTGCTTTTGTGCACAAGAAAAACATACAAAAGACGAAGAAAAGGAGCAACAGCAAAAAAAATTGTTTTCCTTGTTTCTTTTTTCATTTCATGTTATTTAACGAAAGTAATGAGCAAGCAACGTGTAAAATGAATCAAAAGACAAGCAAACCGTGCGAGCGAGGGAGAAAGCAACATTCGGGAAGATGGAAACCATCGCACAAGTCACTTGAAGTTGCCAGCTCGGCTGGCACTATACGTACTTTGAGCTTGTTTCATATGATTGTATGTGCAGCGTTTTCCAGCTTTCCTTCTCGGTTCGGTCCGGTCCAGCATCAAGTCGCCACTATAAACGCGCCCTAACATGGTTCTTATTGGCGCTAACCTATCTGTCTGTGTGAAGCCTATAGACTCCAAAACTACTGGACCGATTGATCTGAAATTTAGACAGTCAATTTGTTTCAGATAGGAGATGGTTTAAGAAGAAAATATGTTTTGCCACACCCCTTTTACCTCCCCCAAATCAATTAAAATGCTATATTTCCCACGGTATGGGTCGTATAAGGTTAAAATTTGATAATTTAGTTTGTATAGTTACTGTCGGTAATTGTACTAAAAATGTGTGTCCACGCCCCCTTTAACCGCCCACAAACCAATGAAAATGCTTTATTTAATACGATTTTGGTCGTATAAAACTTGAATTTGGTAATTTGGTTTGTATTGTACTGTCACCAACTGTACGAAAAATTTGTTTCCACGCCCCCTTTTTCCGCCCACAAATCAGTGAAAATGTTATATTTCATGCAGTTTTGGCCGTATAAGACTAGCATTTGGTATTTAAGTTTGTGTGATTACTTTCGGCAACTGTAATAAAAATGGGCGTTATCACTATATAGCCACACCCAGTTTTTGAGAAATCATTAAAATTGACTACTGGGTCGATTGAGCTAAAATTTGGCCCACGAACCTATGAAAATGTTTTATTTCAGCGTTTGGGTCGTATTAGACAAACATTTTGTAATTTAGTTCATATGGTTGCTCTCGGCAAGTGCACTAAAAATGGGCACTGTCCCACTTTACTTAAACTCACTTTTCGGGGGGTCAGCGTGGAGTGAAGCAAAGTGCGCCAAGCTTAAGCTTAATTAAGCTAACGTTTTGGCAGTCGATTTGTTTTGAGTACGAGATGGTTTAAGGAAAATAATTTTGCCGCACCCCCTTTTACCGCTTACAAAACAACAAAAATGCTATATTTCGCACGGTTTTGATCGCATTAGACTAAAATTTGGTTATTTAGTGCATATGACTACTTTCGGCAGCTATACTGACAATGGTGAATATATTTGGCATTTCTTGACATTTTCGTGCATGGCAGTAAGGCGGTCTGTGGCAGAACGTCTGCCGGGGAATACTAGTATTATATACTTTGATTGCCGTAGCAAAAGACAGTCTACATCTTATTCTTAGAAAAAATCCTATTTTTTGCTACTTTTTTTACATAGATGACCAATATGCTTATTAAAGTCTAGCTTATTATTAATGACAATACCAAGGTACCAAGGTCAATAACTTCACCATTGAATTATGTTTTTCTCCGAGTAGCCATTGATTAACATGGTTTTAGTATTGTGTTTAAGTGCATGCTTTTGCTCTCAAACATTTGTTTGCTTAAGCATAACTTGGTTGGGACGTAACGTTGCGGAGATGTAAAAAATTTTCACGATGTATGTTTTCACGCGCCACTTGTTTTCAGATTTTAAAATTGGGCAAAAAAATGAAGTGTCATACAGGCATTTTGGCCTGTGTCATTTTTTTTTGGATTGAGTACGCACCGGAATCACACAATTTTTTAATTTGTATTATGTGTGGTTTCAGAAAGTATTTCAACTACATTAAATTAAAATTTTTTCAAATTTTAATTTTTACGTTTTTTTTTTAAAACAAGAAAAAATCAAAATTTTTTCGAAAAGTAAAATATCACAACTCTGGTACTTTTCATCCGAATTTTTATGTTGGATTAGAAACGCACTAATTACCAAAATTGGTCCATGTGAGAATTCATCAGAAGGCATTCGGATTTACCAACATTAAAAACGAAATACATACCAGTTTTTGAAGTAAAACTTCTTTACGCACGCTTGACACTTGGGGAGTAAGCTGATGAATGCGTTACGGAAAGAGGCGAACGGAAGTTAGTGCAAGCTCTTTGGCTGGGGTATGCGCCTTGTGCTTTACTCTGTGCTGCAACCACGTTGGTTGTTGGTGCTGCTAGCATATTTTTGCTTAGTTTTAGGGTTACCCTACTTTAGGTGTTCTCTTTGGTATTCTCACGGGATTCCAATTTTGTCCGATTTTGGTTGGGATTTTTCAATAAATCCCTACTTTATCCGATTTTTTCCGCTTTCCCGGAATTTTCGTGATCTTGATCGTGATCTCATGGGATTCCAATTTTGTCCGATTTTGATTTTTTTAAAAATCCCCTCTTTATCCGGTTTTTCTGATTTCCCGGAATTTTCGTGGAATATTTGGGGGATTTTCGTGACGTGGAATTTTTATATTTTTGGAGTAAAACTTCTTTACGCGCGCTTGACTTGGGGAGCAAGCTAGTGAATGTGTGATGAGAGCGTTACGAAGTTACGTTTCGTATATCTAAGACACAGTGCATGCCTATTGTCTGCATCACATTGTTGAAGCAAGATAGAGCCGTGCGTGCGCACATTTTTTTCACTCTTCCAGTGCATAAACTATATATCTCAGTCAGTAGTTCGTTTGCGAGTTTTTTAGCTTTAAGCGAACGGTAATTTCTCAATTATTTCGTAATTTCATTTCGTTCTTGAACAATTTAATAAATTAATATTTTGTTCAATACATTAAATCTACGTTTAAAATTAATAAAATTATAAATTATTTTTAAAGTTCATATTTTGTGAATTTTCGGGTGAATATTTGTAGAAAATTAAAATATGTATATTATGGCGGGTCGATTTAAAAATCGCCCATTGCTCAGTGAAAATCGTATTCTAGGGATCAAAATAAAAAACTTTGCCCGAGGAACTATACCTCTAAAACGAATTCTAATGCCCCAACTTTTGACTTTTGTCCCGTAGGGGCAAATTGTGAAAAATCCCTCTTTGACCCATTTAGAGTGCCCCAATCGAGTACAAATGTATGACCGACTCCCACTAACTTTGGAGGGCCGATCCACCCATGCTAGTGGCACACCCCCTGGGGTTCCCCATACAAACATTTAAAAAAATCACAATTTTTGGCACTTTACATGAAAAAATCAGCCAGGGGGTTCCAGCATGGGTGGATCGGCCCTTCAAAGTTAGTGGGGGTCGGTCATACATTTGGACTCGATTGGGGCACTCTAAATGGGTCAAAGAGGAATTTTTCAAAATTTGACCCTACGGGACAAAAGTCAAAAGTTGGAGCATTAGAATTCGTTTAAGAGGTACAGTTCGTCGGGCAAAGTTTCTTATTTTGATCCCTAGAATACGATTTTCTTTGAGCAATGGGCGATTTTTTTGCCTCCCCACAAATCGACCCAGCCTAATGTATATATTACACATATATGAGTAATTCCATCAATTATCGGCCAACCGTGGGGCTCGCCATCTGGGATCCTTTCGAAACTCCTAATTTAATTTTTTTTACCGTTATTCTTTCAGCTGTTATACATCATTATTTTTTTTAATAAAAGGTTTCAACCATGATTTGTTTTATTTTTCATGTCTTGGTGCTGCACTAAAAAAAAGTGATAATGTGTTGTTCTATAGAAAACTATGACCTTTAAAAAAAGGCTTATGTAAAATGTTTCAAAAAAGCTCAAAAACGTGAGGTTAAAAACGAAATTCTAATTTTTATGCCTTTTTTATTCTTTTAAAATGTCTACAAATTTCAGATATCGGCAGCGAAAATGGTGATGATAAAAATGACAACGATGGCGATGACGATTCAACCGATTTGGAAGACATGGATGATGATGAATTGGATAATCTGCTCGATGAAAATCTTCCCGAAGATTTTAAAGGACCGAAGAAGCCAAAATATGAGGAACGTTTTAAGACTGTTTTAGAAGGCAAGCAAATATATCACTAAGATACAATAATATGAATTGTAAAAATAATAATTAAATAAACCCACAGAAAAAGGACACAATCATTTTGAAGTGCTGCCAGAGGGTTGGGTGCAAGTTACACACAACAGCGGAATGCCGCTCTTTCTACATAAACAATCACGTGTTTGTTCTGCATCGAGACCATATTTTTTGGGCGCCGGTAGTGTGAGGGCAAGTTTCTGTTTTAATTATTATTTTCTAAGGTAAATATTTATTAACACATTTAATAAAACTATAGAAACACGCTATACCATTAGGCGCCATACCATGCCTTAACTATCGGCATGCCTTGGTAGAGGAAGAAATTGACTTGAAAAACAAACAAGAAGAACAACAACATGAGCAAACAGAAATGCATTTAATGGAAACAGAAAACAATGCAATAATTGCAACAATTCCAGCAGAAGACGATGCAGTAAGCCTTAATAATTGCCCATATTCAGGGTCTTTAAATTTGGCACACAGTCAATCGAGTCAAGTTTCGTCTTCAACTAATGGCGAAGTCATTGTTTCTAAAAGTGCAGCGACGAGCACAACACTGTCCATAACTTCACCACCCCTGTCTGCAACCATTGCTTCTGCTTCTGACTCTACGATCAACAAAACTGCTGCCGTTCCTGCCGCAAAAATAGTCACTGTCAATGAAAATACCCAAAAACAATCGTTGACACCCGAACAATTGAATCTCTACTGCAAGAAATTATTTAAATTTAAGGTGATACGCGTTCTTCGCTTTCGCTCGTGGAATGCTCGTCGCAAATTTACAAAAAATCGTAAGCACATCAAGAATCTGCAGCGGCCAACACTACCCGATGGTACCAAACTGATAAAATTTCCCATACTTGCAATGAGTGGTGATGCCAACTCAAATCCACGCGGACGCAAGGAGTGGATCATGAATCCGAATGGCAAGAGCTATGTTTGTATTTTGCATGAGTACGTGCAGCATGCTCTCAAAAAGCAACCAACTTATGAGTTTAAGGAATTGGAAAATGCGGCAACACCATATTTGGCAACGGTTTCAATAAATGACTTAAAATATGGTACCGGCTATGGCACAAGTAAGAAGCAGGCAAAATCAGATGCAGCCAGGGAGACATTGGAAATTTTAATACCAGAAATGAAGGACAAAATTACGGGCATTAAAACGGACAAAGCGGCAGCTAAAAATAATCACAAGGATTTATCGGTGAGAAGTTAAAACAAAATGTCAACATTAAACAAGCAAATTGATTAACCAAATGAAATCATTTTTTAGGTATTTGATGACATTAAAATCGAAGATCCGCGTGTTACCGAATTTTGCAATAAAACTACGGAACCCTCGCCACATGCAATTCTGCTTACATGTCTGCAACGTAACTTTGGTTTAGGGGATGTGCAAATCAATTACGAAATAAATCGCACGAAAAACAAGAAAAACGAATTCACCATGACTGTGGGAAAGCATCAGGCAAAGGTTTTATGTAAAAATAAACGAGAAGGTAAACAACTAGCTTCGCAGGCCATACTGCAGGTCAGTTAATAGAATTTGTTTAGCTGTCGCAAGAAATCATGCAATGCCTTCCATTCACAGATACTGCATCCACATATTAAAACATGGGGCTCTTTGCTTCGTCTCTATGGCAATAACTCAATTAAGACTTTTAAGGAAAAAAAGCTCGAGGAGCAAGAAATCACCGTGCTGCAAAGTAAAGCGGCCATTAACCAACCTAATTATGCCATACTGGACAAACTCAAAAGTGAAATGCTGAAATTATCCGAGAAAAATATGTCTGTTCAAACGATGGGCACGTTTGTGCCTCCAAATGATGTTGATTTACCAAGCTCGTCGGGGTCAAATTTAAAAAATTTAGATTTATAGCAACATATGTAAATAAGCAAAACACGATTGCGGCATACTATATAATTCGAAAAAAAAACAAACATTATATCAATTTTGTAGGTTATAAAGCTTTTTATGACAAGGTTTCGACGTTCAAAAACGTTTGACTTTTCTTAAGCAAATGAGATTCATTCTTAGAAGTTAATAAAGGGTCCCTGAATTAAAATGAGACTTATAATCACAGCTTAAATAAAATTATATAGCAGAATTCAGGATTTGCATTAAGAAATTAAGGAGGCATTCACTGTCATAATTGGTTCAAAACACTCATGTTTAGAAAGTTTTTTATGAAAATTTTATAATTTTTATTTTAAAAAGCATACATTTACATTTACATTTAATAAAAAATTACTTTTAGTTCACTTTTTTGAAAATTTTATAATTTTTTTCAAAGTTTTCTTTTGTACGTTATACATTAATTATTATAAACATAACTTTAAGTTCTTTTTGGCGGCTGTAAAGGGCATCTTGTAAGAATTACTTTATAACAGTAAAGGATACAGCACTTTGTGGGCACCCTGCAAAAGAAAAAGTTAAAAACTCAAATGCCCAAGCCTTTTTGCTAGACAGTAGACCTAATTTATTTGTATTTTACATCGTTTTATTAAGTATTTTAACGAACTTTGACTTTTTCTTTTAAGAGGTGCCCGTACAGAGGCCTTTACCGCTGCCAGGACGAATCGTAGGTGGCTACAATACTGTTTCTTATATAGTCCAATTCTGAATAATTTGAATAATTTGATTCCCCCCGGAATCGGGAGTTTTCAATTTTAAGATAAAGCTCAAGAACATTTTGGATTTTTAATGCAGTTTGTTCATCAACCGTCAATATTCATGACTGTAAAAAAAAGTGATGTTCTTATCTGCTATCTTAAAAATGAAAAATCCCTTTTCCGTTTCCGGGGGAAAAATTATTCAGAATTGGGCTGATAATAAGTTTAATAGATAAGAAAAATTCTAAGCATGTATGTTCAAATTCTGAAAGCGAATGCCCTTAATAACATTTAAATAATCTACTCCAAATGTGACTACGTTAATTTTAGCAAATTATTAATTTTATTAAGTCCATTAAGACAATTTTTTATGCTAAGAGCTCTGCCTATTAAAACTTATAAATTAAATAAATTGATGACATAAAATGAATACATTTTTAATCATTACATTTGCTGTTTAAGCCCTGTGAAGGACTGTGACCGAACTTGTTAAGATCAACTATCAAACACCTGCCGTTACCTAGCATATTACCTTAATATTAATCAGCCCTATCATTGAGTCCGTCGTAGTATGATTATTGTAAAAACTACGAAAAATGCAACACTGAATTCATTCGTAGCGCCATTTCGTAGATTTTTGAAGTAATTTCTTACGACGTGTTTTGGTTGTCGCAGAAAATTTGTATAGAAATTGATGCAGTAAAAGTAGTTGTTTCTTCTGAATTTTATTTAAAAGTTTTCTCCGACAACCAAAACACGTCTTAAAAATTTACTTCAAAAATCTACGAATGAACTCAGTGATGCCTTTCTACGATAATCGTAGTACGATGGACTCCGTGATAGGGCTGAATACGTCTTGTCAATTTTATTTTTAAAATTCTATAAGTATTATTCTCATTCGATTTTTTTTTAAATTCCTTAAACTTTTTTAAAAAATTTTAATTTTAAAAAAATATTTATTGCGTATCCTGAAAGCATGTCTAAAAAATCTACATCAGATTTATCATACTTAATATTATTAGCATGACCAACAAGAAGTTATAAAAAGTTTAAAATTTATTTTTCCAACTTTTTCGATTTTCCTCAGGATCAAAGACAAAAACTCGTTATCCATTTACACTGCTTGAATTGATACTTGATACAAAAACCTATTTGAATTGATACTTTTCAAAGACGCCTAAGTCACACATAAAGCGTTTTGTAAAATTAAGGTTATTACATTTCTGCAAATTCGCTGAATTTTTTTGTTGAAAAATTGTTAAATTAGTGTCAACATATCGGTGTAAGACAATACAGAAGATTTATAAAGGAAAACCATCGTGCACTTGAAATATATCAGATTAGCTGCATCTTTATGTAAAACGAAACGAACGCTGAACGCAGTGAAAGAAACGAGCGACAATATTTTTTGATATGAAAAAATGCATTGCTTGTCACGTCTCGCACCACGTTCAGACTCCGTTTCGTTTGACATAAAGATGTGGTAAATGTGATGGAGTTAGGCGCGTATGATATGTAGATCCTGACTTAGTCAATTTTTAAAAAAATTCATATGGAAAATATTAAGATTACGATTTATCAAGGCAGAAAGGGGCGGGCAGGATTCCAGCGATTTGATAAAGTATTCTTATAAAGTTTTAAGCCTGGTCTATCCCTCCAAGAGTGTCCAAAATTATTTTTGAGTACTTCAACAAAAAAGCATATAAAAATCAATTAAGTTCTTGTGTGCTTATATTTATATTCGAAATTTACTAGTTTTCTTAATCCGTTTTCTATTCTCGAAAAATTCTGCATTTTTTCTGCCCTCTTTGGGAACCCTGTATTTTTTCCGTTCTTTTCATGAGCAAAATAATTTTAAAAACTTTCTTTTTTTTCTTTTTTTTACCGAATAAGGGACAATAACGATCATTTTCTTTTTTCAATAATATTTAGTTTTAAACATCTGTCCGTTTAGAAAAAATAAAACTAAAAATTTGGACCGTTGCACTTAGGCGACTTTGACAAGTATCGACTCATTTGATTCCAGCAATTTATTAATTGAAACTGAATACACATTGTATGAAATGAATTTTTAATCACCACCACAAGGTGAGAAATTGTTTTTATGACCGAATATCGATTTGTATCGTTTATATTATTTATTTCTAACGAATTCAGTTAAGGGAGGTTTAAAGCAAACAATTTCTTGAAAATCGATTTTTTTTTAAATTGCTTATTGTTGTACAACTATTCAAGAATATGTCAATCAATCTCGCTAAATATTCAAATATAAGAAATTATTCAAATAACGAATAACAAGTAATATTTATTCATTATTTTTTCGATCACAACTCAGTATCAAGTATTTTTTATTTTATTCTTTATTTGAATTTCAAATAAATTATTCAAAACTTTTATTCGTTATTCATTATTTGAATTTGTGTTTAAATAAAAAAAAAAAACTGAACAAATTGATACGGAATATTGTGCAAATCAAATATCGATCATCTATTAAGTTCCTCGTTGAGTGGCATATATAAAGTTTTTCTTCTACCACCATGAGAATGATGAAGGACAATAGCTGCGTTTTTTCCAACATCCAAATCTGGATTTGGATTTTGATTTGCTGCTCATGAAAAGTATTTGACAACTAGATGGCGTTGAATGCAAACATGAAGAGGTCAACAATGCTTTTTCCGACCACTTACTTCGTTATAAGCCACCTAGCTGTGATGTTTCAAACAACAAGTTCACAAAATCTGAATCCATAGCAGGATGTCGTTTGTATGGAAATCGGATTTGGATGTTGGAAGCGGCTAATAATTAAACGCGGCTAATAATTTTATAGTAACTTTTTTATAAAAATGGTGACTTTTTTAAAACTTTAAGGGGGTCCTCTGGTAATCTATGCCAAATTTTAGCCTTTTTTCAAAATATTGTGGAAAGAGAACGAGTAAAGATATTTTAGTTCCGTTTTTTGATTTGGGTAGCTTAATTTATTGAAAAAAATACAAAATTTTGAAAAAGTGAATTTATGGACCGTTCAGAAAGTTCTCGGCCTGGTAACGAGGTTCTCCGGAAAAAAGGTGGGTCCAAATTGCGCACGATTCCAAGAGTAAACATCGTCTGAAAAAAAAAAATATTCAGTTACTTAGAATGAATGTCCCTATAGCCCCTACCTCGGAAACAAAAATTGAAATTTTTTTAGGGGGGGAGCCGCCACTTTGAAAATGAAAAATCGAATTTCGACCTTTTTTTTTGTAGTCTAGTGTAGAAAAAAAATAGTAAACATTATTTTTTTCGGCAAGTTTGAGGTAGGGGCTATAGCGTCGTAAATTCTGCGTCGTTTCATGCCTCATATATCAAAATCGGTCAAAAACTGTTTGAGTTATCGTGCGCAAAGTTTTGAAAAACATGGTTTCGAGAAAAACGCGTTTAAAGTTTTGACTTCAATTTTGAGGCACACAAATGACATTAACACATATTTTTTTAATACAATACTTACGAATATTAATCGGCAATTCCAGCCCCATAAAGTGTGCCTTCCTCCATCTCATAAAACGAGTTTTCCATGGCTTTTTGGGCTCTGCGGGCTGTGCGACCCTCTTTCGATGATGCGTACGTTTTTAGCTCTGAGTGTTGAAGTCGTTTTCCGTCGCGAGATTCAGCATACATCTCGGCTTGTGGGCCGATGACAATACCCATTGTTGACATTATTTTTAAAATACTTGTGAAGCCTTCGTTGAAAATGCAGGTTGCCAGAAAATTTGCGATTTCGACTGTGGTAGCACCACAGTGGATATGTTTCGGCGCAAAGGTCCACAAAAGCGAGTTGAACGATTCGTTACAATTTTGCGTTTCACCTCCAGTGCATCGGTTGAGTAGATCGTCGGATGATAACGCTTCGTATATGGGCTTCATTACTTGCAGAACCTTTCCATCAAGTGGGGCGTACGTGTGGTGAAATGAGGCTAATGAGCCTTCTGCTGCTGACTTTTGATAGGCGCACCAGCTGGACTCACCAGGTGGGCAATACATATGTTGTGGATTACTATCACTTGAACTTTTGTGATAATATGTTGACCATATTTCTTTTCTCATGTTTTCCACAGAGTCCTTATTACGTCGAATAGCAAGTCCATAGTAAGTAGTCAGCTCGCTTATGACTTTGTCTGTCAGTTTGCCAGTGCCTTTTCCACCGATGCCTTTGTTTTCTTTTTTGGCCTTGCGCAGCCGTGTGCCCATGCGTTTTTGCACGTGAGCGATGCACTCCTTTTTTGTGACAACGGGGTCGCCGTTATACGGATCAAGGTCTATAATGGCCTTGAAGGTTTTGCTGTCGCCATCGCCAATATATTTTTCATATTTTATGCCATATTTTTCGATCGATGAGGCAAACATTTCCTTCACGGCATCTACCTCCATCTTGCCCGCACTCCCACTGTGGTTGTTTGTGCATGTTTTCTGGTGCGATTCGTACCATTCTTCGAAGTCTGCAGAGTCATTTTTTTCCCCCCACATTTTGCATGCCTGGCAAAGGCTTGATTTGACAACGGAGTCAACCACTTTTTTGGTATGTTTACCGACGAGCGTAGTGACACCAAAAAGAGACGAGAATCCCCGTTTTTTCCAGGTGCCATCCCCTGAAACGGTCAGCACTGAGGAGTCACAGTCAGGATTTTTTTCTTTCTGCTGTTCCTGCTCTTCTTTAACCGCATTCAACAGGCACTGCTTGTAAACTGCTTTAGCAGACACATGCATGTTTTTCAAGGTGCCATAGTACGCATCAAGGCACAATCCTTGGCATATGTCCATTAATCCGCAGAACATATTAATACCTTCTCTCTCTATTCCAAGCAATCTCATGGCAAATATCAACCGGCGATTTACAACAAAAGATTTACCGACCACCGGCGAAGAATTAATATACTGTGTAGCTTTACATTGGCACTGCAGACTCACTTTGAAGCCGACTCCACGCATACATGTTTTTCCAAATCGAATTTTTTGTTTACATTGGGCGCAGATAACCAGAGCAGCAAGCGTTTGGAAAAATGAAAAAAATTCCAAGAAACAGAACTGGAGGTTGTTTTCGATGATGACTTCATTGTCTTGCGTTTTCTTCAATTTTTTGGCCGATGTGCTGGCAAAGTCGGTGTCCTCTACTTGGGAGTGCTGGTTTCCACGGAAATGCCTCTTTTTTGTTCGATACGCGTACTTACGCGGCGCGTTAGGGTGGCTTTTTTTATCCATAGCAAAAAAAAAAAAACACAAAACGATTTTTCTTTTATTTTACAACAGCAGTTATCGCGCACGCGTAGCTTTCAGCGTTCGAAAATAAACTGAATCTCGTTCGTTTGCTTCTTTCATGTGAACACCTGGGCTCAAAATCATTTCAACCCCTAAATCAAAACATGCATGTATACATACTGCATGTATACATACTGTGTGTGTGTATTTTGTAATATCAATACATATTTTGGAAGAATTCCACAGAATTTTCGACTAATGACTGCAGGCAAATAAACAACTTTGCTGATGCGTTATTTTGACGAAAACATACCTACACAAAAATGCCTGTATCTCCTAAACTATTTCGAATTTTGAAAAATCCTTTTGGGAAAATGTTTTTGAGTATCTGAGCAATAGAAATATGAAAAAAAAAATCGAAAAAATTTTTTCGGATTACCAGAGGACCCCCTTAAGTCAACTTGTAATTCTTCTTAAAACTTCGTTTCTTATTTGAAACAAGCTGTTAACAAGCTGTTATCCACATCTTTAGGCTTAGAAAGTCGTAGCAACGATGAATTTTTCGATTTTTTATCCACCAGCGTGCTCGAACTCGAGGTAAGATTGTCTTTCTAAATATTTCGCTATTAGAAAAACTTTTATGAAATTCATACAACAATACCATCATCGGTACCAGCGTAAAGTTCTCTCTTTTATGCAACGATGCTCCACGTTTTCATTCATCAATCAATCTTCCACGTTTTCATAAAATATCGGATGAAACATTTGAAAAAAAGAGTAGTTCTAAAATCAAACTTAAACCATATCGATCCCTTGCGCGAATTTATCGTATGTGTCAAAAAAGGAAATTTTACAGGACCGATTTTTTTTCTAATTTTGTATTGTAGCTTGCAATATCAAAACCAAATTTTACATGCGCTTAGATAACACTCAACAAAATAATTTTTTTTTCCAAAATAAGGTTCCGCCAACGGATTCTGATAGAGGGGACCAAAAAACAGAAATATACATACTTTTATCGGCGTTTTGAAAGTTTATGTCTGAGTTTTATTTTAGAGAGGTTTAATTTATCCCCCTTTTCAACATTCTCATAGTGAATCGGTAAACGAAACCATGTCATCCTTACGTTTTTGGTATAGAATGTGTTCAGCACATTTATGTAAAATATTACGAAGAACATTTGCGTGGAATATTTCAACCCTCTAACTCTTCAATGTTTTTTTGACCGGTTTTTAATAAAGGGCAAATAAGACCCATAAAATAGGGTTACAACGGGTTAAAATATTCCACAAAAATATTTGCCGTAAAATTCTACTATAAAAGTGAAAACTTAAAATGTGTTTAAAGGTTAATTTCGTACTTATTTTGAATTGGTCTTAAAATATCCCACAAAACTCAGTGTTAGTTCCTATCATGATTCAATTATTACAGGTTGTCCATTCGTTTGACAACACCCGTAAATATGTAAACAAAAATATATTCTCTCTCAAATATAAATGACAACCTGGGTTTTGTGGTCTTCTATGAAAAAAGTTATGTTTCAGTGTTTTGTGTATTTAAAAAAAGTAGTTATTCTATATTTTGCTGTTAGCAGGAAAAAAAAAAAATAGTGTGCATTGCGTTTATAATAATTCTTGCTTTGATTATTATTATTATTGAAAAATGTTTTAAAATTTTGTTGCGGGCCGTTTTTTTTCAATTGAAATATAAATCGCGACTGTTAAGTTGTAATTATTAAAATAATAATGCCTTCAACGTGCGGTATTTGCAAAACAGTTTCTTCTGGTGATAAAATTCGAAAATATAATTTGCCAGTGGATCAATAAGCCGTCAGCGGTGGAAATATATTTGCACAACAAAATATTGAAATTAGCTTTTTAAAAACTCACTTAAATTTTCTATTAAAACAAACAAGCAGTACAGAACGTAGTAGAAAAAGTAGCAGTGAAATGTATCCTTGGGTATTTAGTTCTGCGAAAAAGTATGATATTCCTGCAACTGATTACTTTGATGGCATTAAAAAATTACTTTTTTGCTCTTCTCTTCAATTTTACGGGTGTAAATCATCATTCATTCATCACTCATATTACATGTATAACATGTAATTGAATCATGGTTCCTATAACAAAAATGTTTTACGTAAAATTTCACTCTAAAGCAACATACAAAAAA
Organism: Dichetophora obliterata; assembly: GCA_963920525.1. NCBI lineage: Eukaryota > Metazoa > Arthropoda > Insecta > Diptera > Sciomyzidae > Dichetophora > Dichetophora obliterata. Next base: position 83,081,192 of record OY986435.1, on the reverse strand, counting down.
AGCTCTACATATATCATAGTAGAATTAGAGAAGGTAGATGCATTTCGGAGAGACAGACTGCCGAAACTGTCAAAACGAAGTTGACAGCCCATACAAAATCTGAAAACGATGAGAATGCGATAAGAAAGCAAAAATAGGCAAGAATAGCAAAATGCTTGAGTTTGACAATTCTGGCTTTGAGAAAAAGAGAGCAGTCTGAAATGCATATACCTTCACTAGTTCTACCAAGGCTTATTTATAATAGCCCAAACAGAATAGGCATAGCCAACACGTAGCGAGCTGTCGAAAAAGTAGCCAACGAAATGTTGTGCACAGAATAGAATTTGTGTTGATAACGCAGATAGAGCTTTATGCTTACAATATTTTGTTATATTTTAAAAAATTAATAGATACAGCCTTTTGCATATCATAATTTGTTTGCTTTTTTACTAATTTGGACTAAAATGTTTTAGTTAATTTTAAGTTTTGTAATTTGAACTATGTATTTTGACATTACGCTACCGTTGGCTGCGGAAAAAGTTAAAAGTTCGTCAACATTTTTGTGTCGGCTGCGTTCGCTACGTGTTGGCTATTTTTATTATGTTCATTTCATAGGGTTGCAAGGCAACCAACTTCTATGTTGACATTTCTTCTGTTGGCTGCGTGTTGGCTATGCTTATTCTGTTTGGGCTATAAGGTTGTGGCACTTGAGAGCGAACTCGGTCCAACTGTCAGAATGGATGAAAAGAAATGAAGAAAACGAATGCTTAGAACAAGGAAAATCACAGTGACAGTTCGAGCAAAGGCGCAAAAAGAGTGCATTTCTCTCAAGTGCCACAACCTTATAAATGAACCTTGAGTTCTACCATGTATAATATCTATAAATACAAAAAAGAGAGCAAATTTGGGTATTTGAGGAAGCATTCAATGTTCAGCAAATTTTAGCTATAAAGGAATGAATACTCTTGCCTTTATAGCGTTCTTCAATAGGTGCACATGTCTGATGAAATCGTTCATCATGCTCATCAGATTCTGTTGCCAACTGATGCTCGAAGTAATTCATATGAGAATTTTTGTTGACATATGAACACCTAAGTTTTTCAAAAGAACTTAGCATGTTGTCGAGGTATAGTCGAGCAGTTGGGGAACGATTTTTGCCTAAGAAATGTAAATTCCTTTCAGAAAATTGGACCAACTTTTAAATAGTTCTGAACTAGTTCCAAAAAGGACCAATACTGGTCCCTCTACAATACCCAATAAACATTTACCTTGGAGATCGGCTTGACCTCAAGTGGAGCTCCAGTTCGTTTCTCCAATATGCAGTGCTAGGTATCAGCTTGACCACCACTTGAGATCCAAGCCATTCTCCAGGGAAATGGACCTTCGATCTACAAGGTCTTTCTCTAACCGATAGTTTTTTAAGAGAAAGCTTTTCGAATTATTTTTGCAATTCAAGCAATGCAAAGAGTTTTAAACCTAGTATTACACATTTTCATAAAATTATTTAAAATAAATTATATTTATTTTATATATATAGAAAAATTCAGAGCAAATTATGAAACTTTCGCGAATTTCATCTCCTAAGCCATTCGATATTTTAGTTTTGCATTTTTGGATTAAGGAGTTCAAAATACGTTTAATAAAAATAAGGAAATAATTATTTACGCGTGAGAGCCTGAACAGAATCAAAAATCGTTGCGATCGACGATTCGTTGTTGTTGGAAAATACATGCAAAATACGCAGCTCGATTTCTGCAACGATAAATCGCAGACTTAGAATCTATGCTATTTCAATCGTCGGTCGCAACGATTTTTGATTCTGTTCAGGCTCTGAGCCGTACACTACACTTATGCCACCAAAACAACATAGTGCTGCCAGGTACAAAAACAAATAATTTTGTTGACACTTCAACAGTATTGCCACTTTAAAAACTAATGCATCTCAAGTCAATTTCCAGCTCAACTCCAAGATGTTGGAGTGGACTTGGAGAAATGAGTTGGAGATCAAGTGGAGGTTGAAGAATTTTTCCAAGCTTGGAGAAAAAATTGTTCTTGCTTGTTGGGTACCTTTTTACATTGATCGAACTGTCGCTTTTTACGTGTATGATAGAACATAGAAAAAGACAATTGTACCCAAAAACATTTTTTTTCCCAATATTTGAACTATTTTCATTATGAACATTTCCAAACTGGTATTTTTGCTAGAGTCTTGTGGCGTTTTTGTTTCTCTAAAAAATGTTGCATTTTTTCTGCCCTCTTTCTCCTATCTTTGAAAAATCTGAATTTTTTCTTCTTTTAGGTCAACATTTTCGCGAAAAGAAAACGATTAAATTTTGGAGGTCATTATTTTTATTCTCGAGAGGGCAGAATTTCCAAAAGGGCAGAAAAGTGTTGAGTTTTTTTGAGAAACGAAAACGCTATTAAAGTGGTGTCAAAGTATTCAAACGTTAGAGGAATTTTTTTTTCTTTCATGTATGCATTGATTTTATTTTATTTATTTACTAGCTGGAACCCGGCGCGTTGCTGCCACGCCCCCGTTGCCAAACTTCCATAAAATGTTATCAGTGAACCTGCATTGGGTTGATCTAAATTTGGGTTGAATGAGAGGTGCCACGCCCATTTGTTTAACTCCCATAAAATTTGATTAGTGAAACGGCATGTGTAAATCGTGGTAGAATAATGAATTCTTAGGCTATAACTTCAAAGCTATTCGATATCGCAAATCGCATATTTGGGTTGTATGGGAGGTGCCACGCCCCCTGAATGGCGTGTGTAAATTGTGGTAGAATACCGAATTCCGAGGCTGTGCGAGCTGTAACTGAAAAGCTATTCGATATCGCAAATTATGGGAGGTTGCCACACCATACGTCCATAAAATGTTATCAGTAAAACGACATGTGCAAATTGTGCTCGAATACCGAGGCTGTGGAGGTCTATAACTCCAAAGCTATTCGATATCGCAAATTCTGGTTGCAAGGGAGGAGCCACGCCCCTTGTACAACGCCCATAAAATGTTATCAGTAAAACAGCACGTGTAAATTGTCGTCGAATACTGAATTCTGGGGCTGTGTGAATTATAACGCAAAAGCTATTCAAAATATTAAATGTGGGTTTTAAGGGAGGTGCCACGCTCCCTTTCCCAACGCCCATAAAATTTTATCAGTAAAACGGCACGTGTAAATTGTGGTCGAAAACCCAATTCCATGGCTGTGCGAACTATAACTCAAAAGCTATTCGATATCTCAAATTTGGGTTGTATGGGAGGTGCCACGCCCCCTTGTCCAACACCATAAAATGTTATCAGTTAAACTTAATGTGTAAATTGAGTTCGAATATTAAATTCCGAGCCTGTGCGGTCTGTAACTAAAAAGCTATTCGATATCGCAAATTTGGGTTGTATGAGAGTGCCACGCCCCCTTGTCCAACGCCCATTTTTTCTTTCTGTAAAAAACGTTTGTAGACTATTACAAACATTTTAAAAAAGTTAGCCAAATTGGCGCAGGCGTTCTGCGATTTTAGGTATATATAAAAAAGTGGGCGTAAAAGTGGGAGTGGTCAATTTTTCTTCAGTAAAAACTTAAAATGGATTACTACGAACATTTAAAAAATAAATTAGCCAAATCGGTGTAGCCGTTTTCCGATTTTAGATAAATAAAAAAGTGGGCGTAAAAGTGGGCGTGGTCAATTTTTCTTTCCGTAAAACCTAAGTTGGACTATTACGAACATTTTAAAAAATATCCAAATCGGTCCAGCCGTTCTCAACTGATGCAATTACCAACGAACGACATTTGATTTTTATTTATATAGATATCAAAACAGTGGGCGCAAAAGTGGGCGTGGTCAATTTTTCTTTCAGTAAACACTTAAATTGGATTACTACGAACATTTGAAAAAAAAATTATCCAAATCGGTCCAGCCGTTTTCCGATTTTAGATAAATCAAAAAAAGTGGGCGCAAAGTGGGCGTTAGTGGGCAACCTAAGTTGGACTATTACGAACATTTAAAAAAAAAATTATCCAAATCGGTTCAGCCGTTCTCAACTGATGCAATTACCAACGAACGACATTTGATTTTTATTTATATAGAAGATTATCTTATATATATTACGCAAACCCAAATTTTGTATGGCAATTGAATACAAGTCCAATCTAAATAAATTTAGTATGGATTGGTAGGTTTGGACCTGAAGATGTGCAAACTGGACTTTATATTTCTTAAAAATGTCTTTTTCATTATTTTTTAAGTTATAGCGAGTTAAAGTTTGCATATAATTTCTGTTGTTATGTTGCTTTTTCTCTTCTTAATTTCAGGAAATGCATAAAAATATGTGATATACTTAGCGCCACCGTTATGAAACTGTTACTGTGGGTTTAGACCGCCTGAACGAACGAAAAATTTATCGCGAACAATTTATTGCAATAAATTCTTCGTTCGGAGTACTGTTTAGACCACACCAAGATGTATTAAAGTCATAAATACATCTTGGACCACACGAACATCAATCGCGAACAAACATTGGCCGCCATCTTGTTCGTTCAGGCGGTGTAAACAGCAATTTGTGCATTTGGCCGAACATCAATAAATGCAGGGTTGATAACTCCTTATTTTTATATTAGTACTAAAACTTATACTCCGTTTCTCAACAACAAATGGTTTGCCACTCCATAACAATATATTACTCGTATTAGTTATTATAGAAAATGCGTGTGTTTAACTTAAGGGCCCATTTAAGTTTTTCGACGAACAAAAATGAAATGTTTTCACATTTTTCGTGTGTCAATAAGTTTCGTAAATTTTAAGTCAATTAAATAAAAATTGTTCCCAAATTGTATGCACTTATTAAGCAAATACAAATTATATTTTCAGTCGTTAAATTTTTATTTTAGAGAAATCCTTTTTATGTTATAACTTTAAAGAATTGCTTTTAGTCACAAATCGAATTTTCAACTATCATTTTGGTTAATATCCACATTTTTCTAAAATCTTCGATTAAAAACTCAAAAAGTTTCAGCAGAACCTAAAATATATTTTTATTTTATTTGAACGAGCTCTATTGCGGACTCCTGCTATATTAAATAATATTTGCTATCCATAAACTCAAAATTTTTATTAAAAGTTATATAGTTATTTAAAAAAAATGACCTCAAATAAACGGTCGCCTCAAATAAATAAAATATAGGGTTTTCCGCTTAAAAACTTAATTTGGCCCTTTACACAACACAATCATATTGCAGCGAAAGTTAACAGAACACTTTAAAAAACATAAAACTAAATTACTACATATTTTAGTACTTTTCATAAATTAATCTCTAAGGCCCTTTCCACACTTGGTCAACGCAACTCCAACTCAAATTGCTAGCCTGTGCATTTATACCGGAACCTTCAGATTAAGCAACTTGCACGCAACAAGTTCTCGACATGTTCTCAACTTATTCAACGCAACGGGGCTTTCCGCAATTTTGATCGGCGACTTGTTGCATCAGTTTGTTTGTTTTGTGAATTCAATTGTTTGTCCCGGTTTATACTCGTCAAGACTTGACGGTCAAGTCTTGCGTTCGGTGGTGCGGGAATCGTAACAAAAGGGAAAGAAAAAAATTGACCGTACCGTCAATTCTTGGGCAATTCGTTTTGTGTTCGTTCGTTGTCCCGCTATTTTCAATTTTATTTCGGCGTCATCAGTACAAACTTGAGAAGGAAAAGGGAGGAGTGAAAGAAACAATTGACCGTCAACTCTTGACGAGTGTAAATTGAATCGTCAAGTTTAAAAGAGAATATGCAAAACTTGAACGTCAAGTCTTGACGAGTATAAACCGGGACTTTGTAGTGCAGTGCGCAATATATTAATCAAGGTGAATAAGTTAATTAATTAGTTATTTTTTTCATTTATAGAATCCGAAAGATAAAGAAATAGTTTGCAAGATGAATATTAAATTAGTGCAAGAAGTCGAAAAACATGAGTTACATGCTGCATGACTTTTGAAGCAAGTCTGAAAGCATTCGGCTTATAGTTGCATTGCTTTTTCAACTTTTTCGCTGTTGCGTTGAAGTTGTGTTGGAATTGCGTTGACCAAGTGTGGAAAAGGCCTAAAGCTACTCCTCTTTGCTACTTTTCTGTTTTTAAACACAGCGCAACACCGGATTCGCCCAAAAAGATCGAAGCTTGTTCGATCAGAGCATGGTAGAAGAATATAGGTATGTGCACCAGATGAGAGCATACTGCAGGAATTGTCAAAACGAAGCAAAACTTTTTCTTTATTTTCTTTTGTTTCCATTCGCCACACAGCTAAATTTGACAGACATGGCAGTATGGAAAGAGAGCACAGTCAGCGCTGCATATACCTCTATTCTTCTACCATGGATCAGAGCGAACGAAGAAATCTTCGTTCGTTCGCCCTAATTTACTGTTTACACCGGGCAAACATTGTTCGCGATAAATTTATAGCGAACACTGTTCGTTCGGGCAAAGTGTTTAAACCGAGCGAACGAACGCGGTTTCTTTCGTTCGTTCAGGCGGTCTAAACGCACAGTTATACTGACGAATAATCTTTTATTGGCAGTGATGCCAACCCGAGGAGAGTAAAAATCCACAAATGAGACATAAAAAATCCGTGTAAATACGTGCTTGCGAATTTATATATTTTTTTTTTCAATTTAAAACTAACAGCTAATAAAGTTATTAATTGAAGTCATTAACAGTCAAACCTAAATCAGCGCGTTAGCGTTTTTTATCTGTCAAAAATTTCTCATGCCCATACGATTTATATGTAGCAAACCATAATAACGCGGCGGCAACGCTGAGCGGTTGGAAAATCCAATTTTGACAGAGCGTTAAGAAGTGAAGTTGCACACATCAAAAGCAAAAGTGAAAGCAAAGTAATTTTAAAGTGACAACAATTGTTTATTTTTTACTCTTTTTCGAACGTTTATTGAATTTGCAATATGGAGGTAAGAATTTTGTTGATAATTATAGTTTAAGTATAGTTTTAATGCTTGTGAAAATTATAGCACCTAATAGAATTAGTGCAAAGAAACCCATGTCTTTATATTAAGAAGGAACCTAAATACAAAGATGTTAAATTTAAAGAAAAAATTTGGGAAGAAATTGGCAAAGAATTAAATCTGCCGGGTAGCATAACAATTCGCTTAATATACTATAAAATTTCTAATTGCAAAATATTTCTTTTATCTAAAGATTGACATTTGCTTGCCGCCTACCGCTTTTATTTAGGTATGGTACTTACGCGTTAACGTAAAGCAGCTATCAACGCTCCGCTCAACGCGCTGATTTAGGTTTGACTGTAATAGTTTTTTACAAATTTTTTGTATGTTTATTTTTTTTATAAAATTTGCATTAAACTTATAAAAGTTACAAACAACGTAAAACATAACTAAAAGTAAAAATAGTAAACAACTATTACTTTTAGTTATGTTAATATAACTAAAACTTAAAAACATATTATAAAACGTAACTTTTATTAATTTTAAAGGAACATTAGATTTTTTAAATCTGTAATTTGTGACAGACCGAACATCCACCTCGCAGCGTCGTGACATCCGCGTACCGGATGACGAGGCACTTCCTGACTTAGCGAGCGTCTGCACACCTAGCTATGCTTCAGCTTAGCTCAGGGAAATTGGTCGTGGGTTTGCTTCGTCAGGAAGTCAAGGGATGCGATCTGCACAAGTTATTTGTATGCAGACGTTAGCGGGAAACGGATAAGGATCATTTGAATTAAAATTAAAATAATTTGAATTTTAATTCAAATGGGCGGACACAGGAAACGGATGGGAGAGGAAAACCAAAAAAAATAAAAAAAAACCCGAAAGAGGCGACTTACCCGAGCCATAGACTCTACGCACCGTGTAGCATGAGGGAGGAAGGTGTTAATTCCCCTCATTTTCTACACCCGCCCAACCAGTTAACGACAGGAAACTTCGGATTCGTTAACCCTACTAGTGCACCTAAGTGCAGCAGCCCCTTACCATGCCCTTACGTTTTATCTTCCAAAGAAAATTACACCAATTTAGCAATTTAACAAAATACCCATTTTAAGGGATTTTTATTTATAATGATTAAAATTTCTAAACTTAAACCGTTTCGTGGTTAGGGTAAGATAAATGTATAATATTTTACGTTAGAATTATTTTTCCTTTCCGTATAAACATATAATAATTTTAAGTTGGAATTCATTTATTTTTAGTGTAAGTTACGAATATAATATTTTTAAGTTTGAATTCATTTAATGTTAGGGTAAGATAAAAATAACATATTTTTAAGTTTGAATTAACTTATTTTTTGTGTATATCTAAAATATCATATTTTAAGTTTGAATCAATTTTATTTTTAGGGTAAGTTCGAAATATCATATTTTTAAGTTGGAATCAATTTATTTTTAGTGTGCATCAAAAATATCATATTTTTAAGTTGGAATCAATTTATTTTTTTGTGTACATCAAAAATATCATATTTTTAAGTTTGAATCAATTTATGGTTAGTGTAATTTAAAAATATAACACTTTTACGTTCGACTCTATTTAATTTTAAGGATAAGTTAAAAATATCATATTTCTAAGTATGAGTCAATTTTATTTAGAGTAAGTTAGAATCATAATATTTTTAAGGTTGATTCAATTTATTTTTAGGGTACATTAAAAATATCATATTTTTAAGTATGAATCAATTTTATTTAGAGTAAGTTAGAATCATAATCTTTTTAAGTTTGATTCAAGTTATTTTTAGGGTAAGTTAAAAATATCATATTTTTAAGCATGAATCAATTTTATTTAGAGTAAGTTAGACTTATAATATTTTTAGTCAAAAATATCATATTTCTAAGTATGAAACAATTTTATTCAGAGTAAATTAGAATTATAATATTTTTAAGATTGATTCCATTTAATTTTAAGGGTAAATTAAAATTATCATACTTTTAAGTATGAATCAATTTTATTGAGAATAAGTTAGAATTATAATATTTTTAGTCAAAAATATCATATTTCTAAGTATGAATCAATATTATTTAGAATAAATTAGAATCATAATATTTTTAAGTTTGACTCAATTTATTTTCAGGGTAAATTAAAATTATCATACTTTTAAGTATGAACCAATTTTATTTAGAATAAGTTAGAATTATAATATTTTTAGTCAAAAATATCATATTTCTAAGTATGAATCAATATTATTTAGAATAAATTAGAATCATAATATTTTTAATGTTGATTCAATTTATTTTTAGGGTAAATTCAAATTATCATACTTTTAAGTATGAATCAATTTTATTTAGAATAAGTTAGAATTATAATAGTTTTAGTCAAAAATATCATATTTCTAAGTATGAATCAACATTATTTAGAATAAATTAGAATCATAATATTTTTAAGTTTGATTCAATTTATTTTTAGGGTAAATTAAAATTATCATACTTTTAAGTATGAATCAATTTTATTTAGAATAAGTTAGAATTATAATAGTTTTAGTCAAAAATATCATATTTCTAGGTATGAATCAATATTATTTAGAATAAATTAGAATCATAATATTTTTAAGTTTGACTCAATTTATTTTCAGGGTAAATTAAAATTATCATACTTTTAAGTATGAACCAATTTTATTTAGAATAAGTTAGAATTATAATATTTTTAGTCAAAAATATCATATTTCTAAGTATGAATCAATATTATTTAGAATAAATTAGAATCATAATATTTTTAATGTTGATTCAATTTATTTTTAGGGTAAATTCAAATTATCATACTTTTAAGTATGAATCAATTTTATTTAGAATAAGTTAGAATTATAATAGTTTTAATCAAAAATATCATATTTCTAAGTATGAATCAACATTATTTAGAATAAATTAGAATCATAATATTTTTAAGTTTGATTCAATTCATTTTTAGGGTAAATTAAAATTATCATATTACATTAAAGGCTTTACAACAAGCTTAGATTCCCATGAACGCGAAAGGAATTCATTTAAAATATCGCCTTTATGGCTGCCATTGCATTTGGTACATTTTTGGTACTTTATGCAAGCTTTTTCTAACAAAAAAAAATATCAACTAAACTAGGTCATGGTTTAGTTACTACGTCATTAAAAAAAAAAATTCTTATTCTTTTGGTTAAATTCATCGATACATTCGGTTTAACTGCGATACACTACGATTTATACTACCAGCCCCGAAGGAAAGTACACGAACGAATGACCGACTACAACCGGAAAACCGATACGCGACGAGTTTCAACGAACGCATCGATAGTCTTGTGCCCTGGCAGGAAACGTCAACCGTTTTTGAATTAAATTTATACGAAGGTGGTCTGAGGTGCACCCCTACTTTACAACCTGTTCTACCGATATTATTTTACGGCTGTTATCCGTTTTACCTTTTACGACCTTATTACCAATGTTATAACCAAATTTAAACAAAATAAACAATGCTCTGGCATCTACTTCCGACTCGTCGATTTAACTTATTTGTAAATAATAATGTAAATCTCCATACAACACAAATGTTAGTTTGTTCTTTCGCTTATATGTTAACCTTATAAGTGACAATATCTACTACAGGTGTGCTTCCGAACTTGCTTTAAGTAACTTAAAAATTTGTGTAGTTAATGTTTAAATCAATTTTGGTTTCCTACAGCGCACAGCTGTTAAGCTTGAAACACAACGGAAGTCGATTACATACTTTTGGCAAATAATCAAGTTAATCTTTATTACTTGAACGCTTACTGAACCTTACTTGAAATTACGCGTAGTACGGAAACAGACCCATTGTAGAAATTGAAAATTTTGTTACAGAGAATAATAAAATCGAACATAAAAAAAACCTGGTGTCCCACTTGGTTGGGGGGGGGGGGTTAGATCCTTAGTGGTGTTGGTGGTGTCCGTTGCCTGCTGTGGTTGTTGTTAATTGCTGCTGTTGTCGTTTTTAGCTGCTGTGGTTGTTGTTAATTGCTGCTGTTGTCGTTTTTAGCTGCTGTGGTTGTTGTTAATTGCTGCTGTTGTTGGTGCTAGCGTAATGGTTGTTGCTACCCATTCCCGCTAATGATGTGTTGCCAGTGATGGGTGTACAGCTGGTGTTCAGGACCAAGGAAATATTTTTGGCTGATCGGGTAGCGGTGTTGGTGGCCATGTGGCTGGCGTAACAGTTGGGCTGGCACTTTGGTGGAGGGTCACTTTACTCTACTTGCTTTAATCTTATGCAGGACACTGGTTGACTTGCTGGTGTGGTTAGCCGCACTTGTGGTCGGTTGAAATATTATTAACCAATAACTTGTCGTTGCTCCGTCTGTCGCTATTGACTTATCTTCGATTAGAGATGGAATCGCTCGAACGAATAGTGACGACGTCGGTGCTATTGATGCTGTAATGGTCAACAATTATATGCTCGGCAGCCGGATTGTAATGAGCACTTCGTCTTCAGGCTTGTATTTGGAACGAAATGATTTTAGGGTTGCGCTGCAACATAGACAGCTTTGGGTGGTGGTATTACTTTAAAGCCACCGAAGTATTGCAGTTTCCAAGCAAAAGACGAGAATTGTTGATTATGTTTTCCAAAAACAAAGCACCGGGAATGAACGAATGCAAGTGAAGTGCAGCCACAACTTCAAGAATGTCTGCACAGGTAGCCATCAACGAAAAGAAAAGACAAAGGCCGGAAGTTCGCCAGCCATCGTTCTTTTCATTGACAGCCGTCACTTTTTGGTATTGTCATTTACATACGCAAGTCGGGCAGTACAACATGCGATGTTATAAGACATGGTTTAATGATCGCTTACACCGAAAGTTGGTGCAAACGTTGTTTGCCCAAACTGTCGGACGCGGGGTTTGACCATTTGTTTTTCGATGTTAGCAAACACACATACAATACAGCTGGTAATTTGAACGATGTCCATCTGAAGGCCCTAATTAACCACGGCAGACGCGTTGTGGCTAATTATATTGCAAACAAAAAAAAAAAAGGAAAGAAAAAAAAACATCATTTATAAATACCGGCTTCCGGGTTGAGATCCCAGCTCAGGCTTGAATTTGAATTCAAATTCCAGACCAGCAGAGGGCACAACACAACGGGTTCCACCGGGTGAGCCGATGAGAAAAACTCTTCCGGTTGGTATGTCGTAGTGTTTCCTCTGCTGAACTGAATATTGAATTCAAATTCAAGCCCGAGCAGGGAAACAACTGTCGACTTGGCTGTCAAAATTGAGGTTGCGTTATGTCAGTGACATTTTTATCAAGGTTGGTTCACCAACTTCTGCTACCACTAGCTGTCAAACGAAAATGTGACGTTTGAGAATTTTTCATCCCCCACAAAACAGATGCTTGACAAAGCCGGCTGCAGCCAAGTGTCTGAAAAGGGTGTATAACTTTTAATTTTCCACCTTAGTTCAGTTTACCCATGATCGTCGCAATCAAAACAACTACAAACATCAGGAATGCGAGCAGTCTATCTATAGTGAACTATGCCCAACCACTTTTCTTTACCAACACGGTCAACCCATCCGTACCCCAACGCTTAACCTTCGATAACAACAAAACACAATTCCAACTAACCGCTACCAAATATCTTTCGCATGATACGTGCCTTGCGTTTTTCCCTCTAAATCAGTCAGCACATAATATGCATTGCCCAGCTTCTCTTTTACAATTGCCTTTACACCTGTTGGAGCCAATTTGGCATTAAAATGTTTAAGTAAGTTGCTTTGGCAAAAATTTCGCCTTGTCACTTCTTGACCAATTTCAAACTGACGTCCTCGTGAATGCAAGTTATAGGAGTGGGCATTGTGGTCATAGGCCGCTTTCAAACGTTTATGAATTAAACTGCGTATTATAGAAAACTCGTCTTCTCGATTCAACCTCTCTGAACCCTCCGAAAGCAAGTTAAGATTTTTCAAGATTTTGTAATCTTTACCGTGCGTCATCACGTGCTGACCAAAGACAACATAATATGGTGCTTGTCCAATTGACTGATGGACACTTTTGCGCAACGAGCAGTTAATGCTGCTTATATAAACATCCCACAAGCGTTGATCTTTACGTATATATGAGCGTAACGCTTCGTTAATTGAACGATTGACTCGCTCCGACGCGTTGGATTGGGGGGCGTATACAGCAGTACAAACATGCTTTATGCCATATTTTGACAGAAAAAGTTCAAAGTCGTTACTTTTGAACTGACTGCCATTGTCGGATACCACTGTCTCAGGAACACCGCATAAGTCAAACACATTTTCTTTCAGAAACTCCATAATGAGTTTCGAGGTAAACTTCTTCAGAGGTCTCAGAAAGGTGAATTTCGAAAAGTGGTCTAAGACTATCAACATTCCAATGTTACCTCTTTTGGATCTAGGAAACGGTCCAATTAGGTCGACATAGAGTCTTTGAAATGGACGTTCGGATTCTGTCATCTGACCCATAGGAGGACGAAGGATATGCGTCGGAGACTTAGACGTTTTGCATAATTCACAATTTAACACATAATTTCGAACTTGCGTAACCAGACCTGGCCAGTAAAAGTAACGACGAATGCGTTCAAGCGTCTTGGCTATGCCACCATGAGCAGAAGATGGAATATCGTGAGAGGCATATATTACGCTTTCTCGCAATTCGGCAGGAACAAGCAACTTCCAAGCAAGAGAAGGATCGGTTGTATCAGAGTCAAATTCCAAACGACGGTAAATATAATCATCAATGATTTTATAATCTGGCAAAGGTGATAAAGCCAATTTTTCTCTGAATTTTCGGTATTCGTCTGAATTGAAATGTAAAGACTCAAGGTCTATTTCAGGCAAAGTTTCTAACTCAAGTGCAGCCACGACCGATTCAGAGTCATCTGGTTCAAAAGACCGCGACAAAGCATTAGCGACAACATTCTCGCTACCTTTCCGGTGCTCAATAGTAAAATAAAAATGGATTTTTAGCGCCCATCGAGCTAGTTTTCCGCTTAAGTCTTTTTGACGCATTAGCCATTTTAGACTTGAGTGATCGGTTACTACCTTAAACTCGTGACCTTCAATGTAGGCGCGAAATTTTTTTATCGCTAGCACGACAGCTAAACATTCCAACTCAGTGACGGTATAGTTTCTTTGCGCTTTGTTGAGCTTATGAGACATAAAAGCAATGGGCCTTTCGTCCCCATTCTCATCAACTTGCGCTAAAAAACCACCAACACCGCACTGGCTAGCGTCGCACTGCACGATAAACGGCCTAGTGTAGTCAGGATGCACGAGGAAAGGAGCTGTCGTCAACTTAGCTTTGATGGCGTCAAAAGATTCTTGAGCCGCAGGGTTCCACGTGAAAGTTTTCTTTTTCGTTAGAAGTTCAGTAAGGTGAAAAGTAACAGCTGCGTAATCGGATACAAATCGCCGGTACCACCCAGTCATTCCTAGGAATTGGCGAATTTGACGAACTGTTCTAGGAACGGGATAGTCTGTTATGGCTTTCACTTTGTCGGGATCAACAGTAAGCGAACCATTTCCCACTACAAAACCAAGATACTTGACCTTATTGAGACCAAACTGACTTTTATTGACATTAATCGTCAAACCGGCTTTTCTAAGGCAAGAAGCAACTTCTGACAGATGCACTATGTGTTCTTCAAATGACTGCGATACTACCAACAGATCGTCCAAATAAACAAAGACTCGAGTTTTGAGATTGTACGGAATCACCTTGTCCATCAATCGACACATTGTTTGCGGTGCATTGCACAAGCCGAAAGGCATGCGCGTGAATTGATACAATGGTCGATTGGGTATCGTGAACGCGGTTTTTGGACACGAATCTCTGGACAATTTTATTTGCCAAAAAGCATCTTTAAGGTCGATCTTTGAAATGACATGCACAGGTGGCAAACGAGAAAGTAACCCATCAATGATTGGAATAGGATAAACATCCTTAATGGTCACATCATTGAGTTTTCAATACAAAATCGAACCTTTCCAGGCTTTACAATCAAGACACCCGGTGAAGACCAGGGTGAACTTTCTGCTTCTTCGATGACACCTAGTTCGAGCATTCTGTCGATTTCCTGACATAGAAGCTTTTCCATCGCTGGTGATATAGGATAGTATCTCTGTTTTATAGGAGATGCTACACCTGTATCGATGACGTGTTCTACTAGAGAGGTAGTACCAAGGCCTTCTTTTTCCGAAGACGGAAAGGCGGCTATGGTGGAATCAAGCATTCTACGCTGGAGTGCATTCAACTGAACGCTATCAGGGTCTATCTCTAAAGCAGAGAGTTCACTCACTGTCGGGTCTATTTGGATTTTAAGCTCAAACAAATTCCAGAAATCCATTCCGCATATCACGTCTTGGACAATAGAAGGTACAATCAAGAAATCAAAATTTTTCGTTTGGTTTTGAAAGGTAATTGGGATAGTAATCGAACCCACGACCTGTTGATGTTTACCATCAGCCGTTGGAACGTTACCTCTTAATTTAACCAGTTTCTTTGTAGAGTCAGAGAGAATTACTTGAGCAAAACGTCCACCAATGCAACTCTTTGTAGCGCCACTATCTAAAAGCGAAAGATACACCATATTTTCAATCAAAAGATTGGTGTAAGGACGAATGTCGGAACCTTAGTAGACTATGGCCGAGACCACACTCTTGCGCAAGTTTTTTATTCGTTTCCAGAACAGGCGAATACGGTCTGAAGAACGAACGGAATGACGCCTAACAGTCGAGGTACCAAATATTTTCTCACGTATCTTATTATATTCCGCAAGCCTAACATGGTAAGGTTTGAAGGTAGGAGGTAGAGGTTGAGAATCCACCGGATCGTCAATAAACTTTGCAGTCGAGGCAGACACAATTGGTAGAACGTCAGATTTTGGTAGAATCTTATTCGGAGTTACATCCGAGGACGATTTAATTGGGGTCTGCTCGACTCCCGACAAAAATCCGGCTTGAATCCTTCTGCCTTCGCAGCATACTTCTGGCAGCTTGGTTTGTAGGTGTCAACAGCACCACAACCGTAACAGAATACGCGCCTAGCCTTCAGACAATCTTGGTACCGATGACCATCCTCATCGCAATTCCAGCATTTTAATTTACTCATGTCTAGCGCATTGAGTTCTTGTTGAACATGATCACTCTCTAATTCGTTTAACCTTGGGTCACTATCCTGAGTAATTTCATACAATTGCCGACGAGCACCAGCATTTCTAGGAGGAACACTATAATTAGGACGCACGTCCTCGAAAAACTTTTCGTGCTTACGAACCTCACGACGTAGAATAGCAATGCTGCGAATATCCAGGTGGAGTAACTCGTGACGTAAATTCGGTCGTAAATTCCTAATCACTGTTTCAACTAGCTCAGATTCGCACATTGGGTGTCGAAGCCTGTCACTCAAGCACAAAATAGCATCAAGAAACTCGTCGAACGACTCTGAATGTTTTTGTTTTCGACGGCGAATATCATCTTGAATGTCAAAATCCGAGGTGTAGTCTTTGAATTGACGTCGCAGGGCATCGCAGAGGTCAAACCATTCTACCTCGTCAGCGTTGCGGTGATATCGCCAAAACCACTGGTGAGCTTTGCCTTCGAACAGAGAGTGAACATGTTCACAAAGAACAGAGAAATTACCATTGAGATGCAATGAAGTCAGAGTATTTATTCGGTAGATAAATTCATCTACTGGAATGTCATCGGCAGTGCCCTTGAATTTCACGTGCCAGTTTCGCACAACGTTGGAAACTCGCTCTTTAGAGCCAGGGTCTCTATCGCTACCGAGAAGCGGAGGATTCGCTCGACGCCGAGACGATGAAGGAGGAACAGGCCTCTGAGCTTCTTCGTGCAGCACTTGTGGCCATTCTGGTTGACGAAGATTAGGCGCCATTGCGGGAGGGTTAGCTCCAATGTTCAAGTTACGCAGCATCGCTTGAAGCTCGGTTGAAATGATAGAGCTTATCTCCATTCGGAGTTGGCCTAAGGAGTCGGCAACGATTTGGTGTACTTTGGTTTCAGAAACCTGGTTCGGTAAGATGGCATTGTCCAGCGGGTCAGGCCTACTATCACGATGGTCTGATCTAAAGTTTGCTTGTTGACGCGTGTTGGGGCGATACCGTGGTGCTCCACCACCTGGTGGATTAACCTCTTTGGTGGATTAACACTGCCAGCAACTTCAAGAATATTCGCCGCCGGAGAAGGGCCTACAACTGCTGGAACCAATGCCAACCGACAAATCGGACATGCCTTGTTGGTTTCTAGCCAAGTCTGCAAGCACAGAGCATGGAAGCAATGATTGCACGAAGTCTCAACCACTTCATCCGTAGGATGAATGGTCTCATTGCACACGGTACAAATGGCATCGTTGGGAGGATTACCCACTCCTAACAGGTCTTCTGTACTTCGCGTCACAGGCATCGTCGACACGACAAAAATATCAAAACAAAATATCAAAAGTTTATATTTACAGCCTCACCAGTTTTATACTGTTGGCAAAAAGGAAAAACCAGACGATTCCACGGAAACGTCTGTATAATCAAAAATAAAATTTATCAATTACTACTGAATAGTTATAGTAGAAGAGTTGAATGCTGTTGTAGCGGAGTGAATGCGGCTAGTAAGCGGAACGAGCGGAACGAGAGAAAAAAAGGAGAGTTGGAGAAAAAAAATTTTAAACCAAACAATAAGTTATGAAATCCTAAGATTTCAAACAAAAAAAGTGAAGTAAAAATCTCAATCAATATTAGGTGAAAGATGATTAGTTGAAACTCAATGATGTCACGAAAAGACAAAAAAAAATTTCGTCAGATAACAAGACAATCAATTAGTTATAAGTGAAGCCTAAGCCGATTAGGCCGAAGCAAGGAAATGAATCCCGAAAGATTTCAACAAAAAAAAAATTTCAACTTCGAAACGAGAAATACAAATCTCAATCACTGGCAAACAAGTCCAGCACACATAAGTTAATG
Source organism: Dichetophora obliterata (assembly GCA_963920525.1). NCBI lineage: Eukaryota > Metazoa > Arthropoda > Insecta > Diptera > Sciomyzidae > Dichetophora > Dichetophora obliterata. The sequence goes on along the minus strand of OY986435.1, from coordinate 83,063,285 downwards.
GCGTTGTAATAGGGTTGAAGCGACTACTCAGCGTAACGAGCGGAACGAGATAAAACAAAAAAGGTTGAAATGAAAATTTAACCAACCACTAGCAATACAACCTAAACAAGGCTATGCTGTAGTGTAATACTATTGCGTGATATCACACACGCGAGAAAAATATGTAATATAAAATGGATATAATATAATAATTATAAAAGTAATAATAAATATAATGAATATAAATGTATGTCCATATAATGTTAGGGGGTTAATGGAAAAACGTTAACCCGAAAAATTTGCAACACGTGAAAAATGTTCAAATAAAAAAAAAATACAAATAATATTACTCTTATTTATGCATAACATAAGCACGGTTATGCTGTTATGTAAGAAATGAATCAAATGATTTCATGCAAAAAAAAGTTTTAAAGTAGTGAGAAAAAAAAATCAAAAATACAATAGTTTTAAATGTATGTGAATATATTAATTTTATGGGTGATTACTCGGTAAGGCCATAGCAGGGCTACTACAGACTTAGGGCACTGGTGCATAGAGACTACGTTCGGTATACGGGCGAGGAAAGGATAATTTGTTTTATTTGCAAAAACCGCAGGAAAAGAGATGCAATCGCTATACTTGAGTAAATCTCCGAAATTATCCAAAGATAAAAATCTCAAAAGTATATAGTTGATGAAAGATTCCCAAATATAAGATAAACAAACCTTTGGTAAACAAAACTATGACGTTTTGAAAAGAATTCCGAAAGGTTAAACTTAGCAAAATTCGAAAACACAAAAAAAAATTATAAAAAGTTTTACTCAATTCAATCGAATGGGTCGGCAGAGGTTCGGTACGATCCCAAAGACCTCCAGGAACGTAAATCCAGAAAAACATGCCTTATGCAAACAAAAAAAAATATACCGAAAAACAATTTATTAAAGGTAATTTGGGGCAAAACAAAAATACTGAACACTTCAGGTGTTAAGAAGCTAAGACATTGTTCTACCTTACGAATAAGGCTATCTATATTTTCGTTGGGCCCCACGTTGGGCGCCAATTTTGTGACAGACCGAACATCCACCTCGCAGCGTCGTGACATCCGCGTACCGGATGACGAGGCACTTCCTGACTTAGCGAGCGTCTGCACACCTAGCTATGCTTCAGCTTAGCTCAGGGAAATTGGTCGTGGGTTTGCTTCGTCAGGAAGAGGGATGCGATCTGCACAAGTTATTTGTATGCAGACGTTAGCGGGAAACGGATAAGGATCATTTGAATTAAAATTAAAATAATTTGAATTTTAATTCAAATGGGCGGACACAGGAAACGGATGGGAGAGGAAAACCAAAAAAAATAAAAAAAAACCCGAAAGAGGCGACTTACCCGAGCCATAGACTCTACGCACCGTGTAGCATGAGGGAGGAAGGTGTTAATTCCCCTCATTTTCTACACCCGCCCAACCAGTTAACGACAGGAAACTTCGGATTCGTTAACCCTACTAGTGCACCTAAGTGCAGCAGCCCCTTACCATGCCCTTACGTTTTATCTTCCAAAGAAAATTACACCAATTTAGCAATTTAACAAAATACCCATTTTAAGGGATTTTTATTTATAATGATTAAAATTTCTAAACTTAAACCGTTTCGTGGTTAGGGTAAGATAAATGTATAATATTTTACGTTAGAATTATTTTTCCTTTCCGTATAAACATATAATAATTTTAAGTTGGAATTCATTTATTTTTAGTGTAAGTTACGAATATAATATTTTTAAGTTTGAATTCATTTAATGTTAGGGTAAGATAAAAATAACATATTTTTAAGTTTGAATTAACTTATTTTTTGTGTATATCTAAAATATAATATTTTAAGTTTGAATCAATTTTATTTTTAGGGTAAGTTCGAAATATCATATTTTTAAGTTGGAATCAATTTATTTTTAGTGTGCATCAAAAATATCATATTTTTAAGTTGGAATCAATTTATTTTTTTGTGTACATCAAAAATATCATATTTTTAAGTTTGAATCAATTTATGGTTAGTGTAATTTAAAAATATAACACTTTTACGTTCGACTCTATTTAATTTTAGGATAAGTTAAAAATATCATATTTCTAAGTATGAGTCAATTTTATTTAGAGTAAGTTAGAATCATAATATTTTTAAGGTTGATTCAATTTATTTTTAGGGTACATTAAAAATATCATATTTTTAAGTATGAATCAATTTTATTTAGAGTAAGTTAGAATCATAATCTTTTTAAGTTTGATTCAAGTTATTTTTAGGGTAAGTTAAAAATATCATATTTTTAAGCATGAATCAATTTTATTTAGAGTAATTTTATTTAGTCAAAAATATCATATTTCTAAGTATGAAACAATTTTATTCAGAGTAAATTAGAATTATAATATTTTTAAGATTGATTCCATTTAATTTTAAGGGTAAATTAAAATTATCATACTTTTAAGTATGAATCAATTTTATTGAGAATAAGTTAGAATTATAATATTTTTAGTCAAAAATATCATATTTCTAAGTATGAATCAATATTATTTAGAATAAATTAGAATCATAATATTTTTAAGTTTGACTCAATTTATTTTCAGGGTAAATTAAAATTATCATACTTTTAAGTATGAACCAATTTTATTTAGAATAAGTTAGAATTATAATATTTTTAGTCAAAAATATCATATTTCTAAGTATGAATCAATATTATTTAGAATAAATTAGAATCATAATATTTTTAATGTTGATTCAATTTATTTTTAGGGTAAATTCAAATTATCATACTTTTAAGTATGAATCAATTTTATTTAGAATAAGTTAGAATTATAATAGTTTTAGTCAAAAATATCATATTTCTAAGTATGAATCAACATTATTTAGAATAAATTAGAATCATAATATTTTTAAGTTTGATTCAATTTATTTTTAGGGTAAATTAAAATTATCATACTTTTAAGTATGAATCAATTTTATTTAGAATAAGTTAGAATTATAATAGTTTTAGTCAAAAATATCATATTTCTAGGTATGAATCAATATTATTTAGAATAAATTAGAATCATAATATTTTTAAGTTTGACTCAATTTATTTTCAGGGTAAATTAAAATTATCATACTTTTAAGTATGAACCAATTTTATTTAGAATAAGTTAGAATTATAATATTTTTAGTCAAAAATATCATATTTCTAAGTATGAATCAATATTATTTAGAATAAATTAGAATCATAATATTTTTAATGTTGATTCAATTTATTTTTAGGGTAAATTCAAATTATCATACTTTTAAGTATGAATCAATTTTATTTAGAATAAGTTAGAATTATAATAGTTTTAGTCAAAAATATCATATTTCTAAGTATGAATCAACATTATTTAGAATAAATTAGAATCATAATATTTTTAAGTTTGATTCAATTCATTTTTAGGGTAAATTAAAATTATCATATTACATTAAAGGCTTTACAACAAGCTTAGATTCCCATGAACGCGAAAGGAATTCATTTAAAATATCGCCTTTATGGCTGCCATTGCATTTGGTACATTTTTGGTACTTTATGCAAGCTTTTTCTAACAAAAAAAAATATCAACTAAACTAGGTCATGGTTTAGTTACTACGTCATTAAAAAAAAAAATTCTTATTCTTTTGGTTAAATTCATCGATACATTCGGTTTAACTGCGATACACTACGATTTATACTACCAGCCCCGAAGGAAAGTACACGAACGAATGACCGACTACAACCGGAAAACCGATACGCGACGAGTTTCAACGAACGCATCGATAGTCTTGTGCCCTGGCAGGAAACGTCAACCGTTTTTGAATTAAATTTATACGAAGGTGGTCTGAGGTGCACCCCTACTTTACAACCTGTTCTACCGATATTATTTTACGGCTGTTATCCGTTTTACCTTTTACGACCTTATTATCAATGTTATAACCAAATTTAAACAAAATAAACAATGCTCTGGCATCTACTTCCGACTCGTCGATTTAACTTATTTGTAAATAATAATGTAAATCTCCATACAACACAAATGTTAGTTTGTTCTTTCGCTTATATGTTAACCTTATAAGTGACAATATCTACTACAGGTGTGCTTCCGAACTTGCTTTAAGTAACTTAAAAATTTGTGTAGTTAATGTTTAAATCAATTTTGGTTTCCTACAGCGCACAGCTGTTAAGCTTGAAACACAACGGAAGTCGATTACATACTTTTGGCAAATAATCAAGTTAATCTTTATTACTTGAACGCTTACTGAACCTTACTTGAAATTACGCGTAGTACGGAAACAGACCCATTGTAGAAATTGAAAATTTTGTTACAGAGAATAATAAAATCGAACATAAAAAAAACCTGGTGTCCCACTTGGTTGGGGGGGGGGGGGGTTAGATCCTTAGTGGTGTTGGTGGTGTCCGTTGCCTGCTGTGGTTGTTGTTAATTGCTGCTGTTGTCGTTTTTAGCTGCTGTGGTTGTTGTTAATTGCTGCTGTTGTCGTTTTTAGCTGCTGTGGTTGTTGTTAATTGCTGCTGTTGTTGGTGCTAGCGTAATGGTTGTTGCTACCCATTCCCGCTAATGATGTGTTGCCAGTGATGGGTGTACAGCTGGTGTTCAGGACCAAGGAAATATTTTTGGCTGATCGGGTAGCGGTGTTGGTGGCCATGTGGCTGGCGTAACAGTTGGGCTGGCACTTTGGTGGAGGGTCACTTTACTCTACTTGCTTTAATCTTATGCAGGACACTGGTTGACTTGCTGGTGTGGTTAGCCGCACTTGTGGTCGGTTGAAATATTATTAACCAATAACTTGTCGTTGCTCCGTCTGTCGCTATTGACTTATCTTCGATTAGAGATGGAATCGCTCGAACGAATAGTGACGACGTCGGTGCTATTGATGCTGTAATGGTCAACAATTATATGCTCGGCAGCCGGATTGTAATGAGCACTTCGTCTTCAGGCTTGTATTTGGAACGAAATGATTTTAGGGTTGCGCTGCAACATAGACAGCTTTGGGTGGTGGTATTACTTTAAAGCCACCGAAGTATTGCAGTTTCCAAGCAAAAGACGAGAATTGTTGATTATGTTTTCCAAAAACAAAGCACCGGGAATGAACGAATGCAAGTGAAGTGCAGCCACAACTTCAAGAATGTCTGCACAGGTAGCCATCAACGAAAAGAAAAGACAAAGGCCGGAAGTTCGCCAGCCATCGTTCTTTTCATTGACAGCCGTCACTTTTTGGTATTGTCATTTACATACGCAAGTCGGGCAGTACAACATGCGATGTTATAAGACATGGTTTAATGATCGCTTACACCGAAAGTTGGTGCAAACGTTGTTTGCCCAAACTGTCGGACGCGGGGTTTGACCATTTGTTTTTCGATGTTAGCAAACACACATACAATACAGCTGGTAATTTGAACGATGTCCATCTGAAGGCCCTAATTAACCACGGCAGACGCGTTGTGGCTAATTATATTGCAAACAAAAAAAAAAAAAGGAAAGAAAAAAAAAACATCATTTATAAATACCGGTTTCCGGGTTGAGATCCCAGCTCAGGCTTGAATTTGAATTCAAATTCCAGACCAGCAGAGGGCACAACACAACGGGTTCCACCGGGTGAGCCGATGAGAAAAACTCTTCCGGTTGGTATGTCGTAGTGTTTCCTCTGCTGAACTGAATCTTGAATTCAAATTCAAGCCCGAGCAGGGAAACAACTGTCGACTTGGCTGTCAAAATTGAGGTTGCGTTATGTCAGTGACATTTTTATCAAGGTTGGTTCACCAACTTCTGCTACCACTAGCTGTCAAACGAAAATGTGACGTTTGAGAATTTTTCATCCCCCACAAATTATTATAAACACAATAACATTGAAATAACTTTAAGTTTGTTTTAACCCTTTAATGACAACGTATGATATGTCATGTGCGATGAAAGCATTTTTCAAAAGTTCGCAGCCACTGTAAAGTTTTTGCTTCCAACAGTGTGAGAAAAACTAAAATATTCTTTTTCCATAAAAAATCTAAAATTTACCTTTAAAGGCTTTTTGCTTATTTTTTCAGCCAGTTTTAAGTGCAGTATTTTAAAGAAAAGTGAAAAATTTCACTCAGCTGAGTTATTTTTTTTTATAAAGAAAATGTATTTTAAGAAAATGCATTAGGTCAGAGTAGAACGGCTGCGCTACGAAATTAAAATTTTCCAATTTTTAATTTTTTTCTAATTTTTAAAGTTTTTTTGAAGCGAAAACTTCTTTAGACGCGTTGAACGATTTTGGTAAAGGGTAAATCTTTGGTTTGCGTGATCGTATTTTTCCTAGGAACTCTCGCCATCAATACAAAAACAAAGATAACAAGATAAGAAAATTAGAAAACATAACCTAAAAAAATGTTTGCATGTATTTGTGCATAAAATATCAACAATTATCGTCTCTTGTACTTAATCGGCCGCAAGCTCGCAAAGAAATAACTTGGCAAATCCTGAAATTAATGCATATAATCTGTTTGTTAGTATATAAATACTTAAGTTAGGTTGCAATAAGATGTTTGCAACCAAAACTTATTATTAATTCGCTTTATATTGGTCTATATATGCTTTTAAAGTTCGGCAATTTCTTCAGTTCCCAGCTAGAACAGTAACTGTTACATACGGCGTATATAACACGAGCGGTCACACGATTTTCGTTACGTCCATATAAAATTTTTCATACAAAACTTGTGACCATTGCTCAAGCAGTGATCAAAATGTCACAAAGTTTGCATCTCTGATTCTCATCCGTGTGATCTCTCATCCCTTTCTGCCACATATGTTTTTACCATTAGAAAAATATGGAGCTAAACTGCTCACACCCCTTCTCCCTATGCCGTTGTGTCTAGCCCACCATCTAGCCGATATATGCCAAATTATAAACACAATTTTTTCAAGTTTTTGAATTATTTGTTTAATAAAATATTTACCTTCCGGATAGATTTTGAATTATGATTATACAATTTTAACCATAAATCAATAAAATTCAATTAAATAAATTCAATTCAATAAAAGCATAAATAGGCATGAACGGCACAGAACATCAAAAGCACATTTTCGCAGTTGCTTGTTCTGAAACAATTTGTCCGAAGTATTCCCCAGTAGCTATTCAATTTGTAAATCTAAAAAGAAAAATTATTAAACTTCGTATGCACTATTTTTATTTTATTTTCAAAACTTCCATTTGACTTCATCATTTTGTGTTGCGTGTTTATTTTTCTTGTTGAGTTTATTTTATGACCGCAAAAGAGCTAGACATACAAACACATATAACTTTCCTTGTTTCCCATAAAATGACAGCGTAAAAGTGTATTGGTGAACACCAAATTCTGTTTCGTTGTGTTTGTACAGTTGTTACAGCTGTCCAGCAGGGTTGTTGTATTTGTCAACATTTTTGAAAAATTTGCTTTTACTCATGGCAGAATAACCAGGTCATGGCAGAGTAACCAGGTAGGGTAAAGAGATTCACCACACCGACAGCTAATGTCAAAATTATGTCAAAATCACAAAATACAGTGCTACCGTATTTTCATAGAAAAATCCATGATTGAATCATTAAGGGTATTCACAGTTGCGTCACCACACCGACAGCTAATGTCAAAATCACAAAATACAGTGCTGCCGTATCTTCAAAGCAAAATCCATGATTGTATCATTAAGGGTATTCACAGTTGCGTGGTTTTCAGTGTGGCTAAAAAACCACGTAGTATTAATACCACACTTTACCAACCTGTTTTTATATACTTATGTTGTTGTTTTACAAGAAAGCTCTACAAACCAAAACTCTGGTAGTTTTAAGTAGCCCAATGATATGTTTGATGAACGTGGTTTTTAAAGTTCCATAAACAGGTGTTGCTTTATGTGTTTTTACAGCAGTTTGACTGTTTCTTTGTATTTCGTTTGTTTTTCAATAAGCCAATTAGATTCCTTTGCTTAGTTTCGTTTGTTGTGTATGTGTTTTTTGTGTGCATGAATTTTCACATGTGATGTTGGCTGCACATTTATGCGCACTGAGAGCGGAATCTGTTATAGACAAAACATAATGGGCAATAATAAATTAGTGAAAATAAAACTGTAAAATCACATAAAAACTTATTTGTTTCATTAAATATACATTTTTTTTTCTTACTTTATCCCATTTACCATAGTATAAATTCCCCTCAAAGCATTTGTCTCACAATACTGAAAAGTGGCAGTTGAGGACTTGAGGACTTGTGCACTTTACAAAAACAAATTGTACGTACGTCAAAAATCTGCACAAGTGCTTTTCTACTATTACCTTCAACTTGAGGACTTGAGCAGTTGTGCACTTGTGTGCATTGAAAAATGCTGACAGCTTTGAAATGGTGATGGTGGTGTGTTCACGAAAACCTAACTGCACAACCATGGCAGAATAACCAGGTAGGGTAAAGAGATTCACCACACCGACAGCTAATGTCAAAATTAATTTTAGCGGTGCCACTTTTTTGTATTGTTGATTATTGTGAGACAAATGTTTTGAGGGGAATTTATGCTAGGGTAAATGGGATAAAGTAAGAAAAAATGTATATATAATGAAACAAATAAGTTTCTATGTGATGTTAAAGTTTTATTTTCATTAATTTATTATTGCCCATTATTTTTTGTTTATTTTTCTGAATTCTTAATTTTAATATAAATATTAATTTAAAAAAAAATCAAAAACACAAAAGCGCGACTGTTTGAAACAATGAAATTAGAGCGAATGGCTTAATCTACCTTATTACATCAGCAAATTGTAGGACGCTGCTTCAAATTTTGCTTAAAAATAAAAACTTGTACTTCCCCGTTTTCCAGATTAGTATAAAGAATAATATTTAACAGATTCCGATCTCAGTGCGCATAAATATGCAGCCCATGGTAGAAGAATACAAGTAGATGCACCAGATGAGAGCATACTGCCGGAAATGTCAAAACGAAGGAAAACTTTTTATTTCTTTTCTTTTGTTTCCATTCGTCACACAGCTGAATTTGACAGACATGGCAGTATGGAAAGAGAGCACAGTCAGCGCTGCAGCTACCTCTGTCCTTATGCCATGGACCAGCCTATATCACATGTGAAAATGCATGCACACAAAAAACACATACACAACAAACGAAACTAAGCAAACGAATCTAATTGGCTTATTGGAAAACAAACCAAATATAAAGAAACAGTCAAACTGCTGTAAAAACACATAAAGCAACACCTGTTAATGGAACTTTAAAAATCACGTTCATCAAACATCTCATTGAGCTACTTAAAACTACCAGACTTTTAGTTTGTAGAGCTTTCATGTAAAACAACAACATTAGTATATAAAAACAGGTTTTTAAAATATGGTATTAATACTACGGGGTTTTTTAGCCACACTGAAAACCACGCAACTGTGAATACCCTTAATGATTCAATCATGGATTTTTCTTTGAAAATACGGCAGCACTGTATTTTGTGATTTTGACATGATTTTGACATTAGCTGTCGGTGTGGTGAATCTCTTTACCCTACCTGGTTATTCTGCCATGTGCACAACTCTGTTTGTAAGTGGCTTCTTATTTTCACCACTGCGGCATTTTATTTTCACCACTGCGGCATTTTATTTTTAGAGTTGCCAGCTATCATTGTTTTGTTAATAAATTTTTTCATAACACGGGGGTTACACGAGACAGTACTGTTAAGACAGTGAAAAATACGTTTTAACTGTCAAACTTTGTGTCTGTAAAAAAGAGTACAGACAGTTGGTAAGACAGTAGCCAAATAGTAAAAAATTTCTATTTTATGAAGAAAATGTTTGTAAAAACTACGAGTACGCCAAAGTATTGCAAATTTTCCATTAATTCTATTAAATTTTCACGTATTCTGTCACTTGATATGCAAAATATTATTCTACTCTCCTAGCTACTGTCCCGCCAAAAGTCTACAAAAAACTTAAGACAGTAGAGCAGACAGTAGCAAAAGTTGGGGTGTGTGGGTAAAAATTTGTGAATGTGTTGCGACTGTCTTAACAGTACTGTCTCGTGTAACCTCCGTGTAAAGGGTAAGTGTCAAAAGGAAACTTTTCAGTCGTGGTAGGATAGAAAATATCAGGTTGAATAAAATTTGTGTGTGTTGAAATAAATTTGTCTTTTTTGCTTTGTCAAATGGACGATGAAATTTTGACAATTGCAAATTTTGACGTTTCACATTTCGATCGTGTCTTAGCGCAAATATTTTATTTAATTTGCATTTTATTCAATTTGCGACAAATTTCATTCGAGTGCTTGTTCTTGCAACTTATTTCGTAAACTTGTAATATTGTAAACTTGAAAAACTAAAAAAAACTTAAAAAATAACAAATTAATAAAAAAAATAACGAAAGTGCTTGAGTTTGTGTGTGCGTGTGTGTAGGCCAACGATCTCCCGGTGCATCAGCAAGTGCAGCAAAGTTAAATTGGCTTTCTTTGCTGGCGAACGTCCTCCAAGTGCCACCACCAGCAAGTGCAGTGCAAAATTTTTTGCTAGCCAACATCCTCCAAGTGCCATCACCAGCAGTACAAGCAAGTGCAGCGCAAATTTCCTGATTCTTTTGCTTGCCAACGTTCTCCGAGAGTCGCCACGAGCAGCACCAGCATGTGCAGCACAATTCAATTGACTAGTCAACTCTCCAATATTTCAGAAGCACCATTTCAGCATGTCTCAAGCGCGGAGGCCAATTTCTGCCATTATACTCCGGCGTGAATTAAATAAATTGAAAGCGGAGAATTTGCGCTTCATTTGCTTGTGCTGTTGCTGGTGGCATTTGTTGGCACATGTTGGCTAGCAAGAAATTTGTGCTGCTTGTGGTGTTGCTGGTGGTACTTGGAGGACGTTCACCAGCAAAGAAAGCCAATTTAACTTTGCTACACTTAGTGATGCACCGGGATATCGTTGGCTCACGCACACACAAACTCAAGCACTTTCGTTATTTTTTGAAGTGAAAACTTCTTTAGGCTCGTTGAACGATTTTGGTAGAGGGTAAATCTTTGGCTTGCGTCATCCTCATCGTCATTTTGCGAGTAACTCTCCTCATCAATACAGATAGGGAGTAGGTTTTTAAATGACGCTCTTGGATCTTGACTACAAGGCGATCAGAAAATGTAGCAAGCAACCATCAGTAAGTTCCTCTGCTGACGCATCGTTTTTTTCCCTCCCTTTGCTCCGATGCGAAACATTGGATGATATAGCTTTTTCAATGTATATGTGGAGCTGCTGTAGGTTAAAATAAAATAAATTTAAAATTTTTGATATTTGGTTTTTGTTTGACTGGCCGTGATGTCCCTTTTGATGCCACCACTCATAGTACAACTAGACAAGGTAGTGTTAGGGCTGAATGTGTTCTCTTTATTAGTGACCATAACTGTCAAACTTAGCCATTTTGGTATTTTGGCCAATTTTTGCTTTCATATTGCATTCTCATTGGTTGCATATTTTATATGAAATGTCAACTTCGTTTTGACAGTTTCGGTCACCGGCTTTCCGCTTTAACAGTACCTTGTCTAATTTTGCCATTCCACCACATGTAATATACATGTTCATGTAAATGGTGAACATGTATATTAACAGTACCTTGTCTAATTTTGCCATTCCACCACTTGAGATTTTGCTACCAGGCAAACAGAAAGCATAGCAAGCAAAATGCGGTTTATTTTCTGACGCCGATTCGTTCATCCCCTCTAACGTTGCGCAACCTCTGTGAACCTTTCCATTCTCACTGCGTTGTTGATGTAGATTTGAAATGTAATTGTTGTTGTACAGTTAGCTGGAATTTTTTTAGACTTTTTTAGTTACAGTTGGGATATGACAACTGATTTATTTTAGATAAGAGCTTAAATCAATTTTTGAAATTTTGTATAAATGGCTGAAACTATTTCTTTTAACTAAATGTACTACCATATCAAAAATATATATGTACATATAATTCATATCATTTTTTTATATTATTTCATTATTGAATTAATTTAAAAATTTTAATCTTTTTTATATCCTTTTATATAATAACACAATATACATGCACGCTATATATAGTTTGTGTTGTGTATTTAAATAAGAATATATAAGAAATAGATATAGTATATAATTTAAAATAATAAATGTACGCAGCTAGTTTAACCGCCTAGTGTTGTAAATTGAAAACGCAAACCAACGACAAGCAAGACACGAGAAGCAATAGAATTTTGTATAAAAAAAGGTGTTACTTCTCGTGTCTTACTTGCCGTTTGTTTGCGTTTTCAATTTACAACATTAGGCGGTAAGAAATAGAACGCTTATGATAAGCAGACTGTAGTAATTCAATTACAACTGTGAATATAAATTTATTTTGCAGGTTTTTTGTGTAAGTGTTTTTATGTACATATATATAAAGCATTATAAAAATACTTCGATTGTCATATGCTGACTGTAGCTACCAAATAACATCTACAAAAAAATTAAAGCTAACTGCACAACAACAATTACCATGCAAATCTACAACAAAAACGCAGAGAGAATGACATGATCACAGCGATTGCGCAGCGTTAGAGGGGATGAACCGAATTGGCGGCGAAAAATAAATAGCACTTTGCTTGCTATTTTTTATGTTTGCCTGCTAGCAAGATCTAAAGTGGAGGCATTAAAAGAGACTTCACGACAGTCAAACAAAATACAAATATGAAAAATTTAAATTTCAATTTATTTCAGCAGTTAGCTCTGAAGTCTCTTTTAATGCCTCCCTAAACTTGAGATCTTGCTAGCAGGCAAACAGAAAATATAGCATGCAAAGTGCTGTATATTTTACGCCGCCAATTCGGTTCATCCCTTCTAAAGCTGCGCAACCGCTGGGATCTTGTAATTCTATTTACGTTGTTGTTGTAAATTTGCTAAGTAGTTATTGTTATACAGTAAGCTTTGATTTTTTGTGGATGTTTATTTGTAGCTACAGTCAGCATATGACATCGAACTAATTAAGAAAACAGTTAATACATATGAATTAAAGAGTACATATAATTCTGGTAAATCTATTTGTTTTTTGTAAAAGTGTTACCGTATCAGAAACACATACATACATACATATATGTAAACATATATACATATATATATATATATATAGTTCATATATATGAACAATTTAGCTCATTGAGGAAATTTAAAGAGTATTTATATATATTTAGATATAACAATTACGTAATAAACCTGCAAAATAATTAATATTTTCAGTAGTAATTGGATAACTAAAGTCTGCTTATCCTATGCATTCTATTTTTTAAACTGTTTAGCATCAATTTCTTATATGAATTATATATAATTTATATGCTATAGATATTTCTTAATTTTATAATATTCTATTTTTAATACACAACGCAATATAGAAATGGTGAACATGTATATTGTGTAAGTGTCATGATATAAATAGATATAAATAAGATTTAATTTTTATATTAATTCAATAATGAAATAATTTAAATAAATTACTTTAATTATATGTATTTTTGATATGGTAATACTTTTGCTTAAAAGAAATAGTTTCAGTAATATATAAAAAATTTAATAAATTGCTATAAGCTCTTAACAAAAATAATTCTTATTTCTACATTCTAATCTAGAAAATAATTCTAATTTCATATGCCGACTGTAGCTACACAATTAGAATTCACAACGTCTACAAAAAATTTCCAGCTAAGTGCGCCAACAACAATTACCAAGGAAATCTACAAACAAGGACGCACAGAGAAGAACAAGATCATGGCGTAACTTTTAGAACTTTTTGATTTTCATCCTACATGTAATATGAGCTGCAGTATGAGCTTTCGCACATTCCTACATGTCCATCCGACCTGTGAAATCCATTCCTACATGTAGGATAGTCCGAAACCCTATATTAGCATGAAAATTCTTATATTGCAGTAAGGCGGTCGTGGCAGGACGACGTCTTCCAGGGAATACTAATATTTTATATATAGGTTTTCGCTTCGGTCGGCAGTCCCCTCACTGCTATACTTTTTTTATTTCTTAACTCACAGGCCCCTTATACGTTTATGATCTTATACGTTTACAGACTTCGCCACACCCAAATCCTTTGAATTTTTCCTTAAACTTAAGAGTTTTCTGTCTAACATTAATATAAATTAATGCTGAATATTTCTAAAAATAAACTCAACGAGTTCTGGTGGTGAACATTAATGGGTTACGCTGTATACACAAATGAGGCTGCCCACTGTCTTACTTCGAAATTAGATTCCTTAAAACAGTTTTTTTATTTACAAGTGCTGATAAGCACAAAGTTTTAACAAATTATGTAAATAAATTTTTTAGTGATAAGTAAATTTTTTTTACCATTCCAAAATTTTTGACATACAATTTGGTGACAAAAAAGCGAAATCTACGAAAATTCTGTGATATTCTTAAAAATGCCTATATTTACCTTATTTTGCCATTGTTGTCCGTTTATCTGTGCAAGACTTAGATATCCGTGGAAATCCGTAATTTCCGTGTAGGTGGCCCCACTGGCTAAAACTATGAATTGATATATTCAATAGGGGTATTCACGATTCAGTGCACTTGCCTATGCAGTTGAGGACTTGTGCACTTTACAAAAACAAAATGTACGTACGTCAAAAATCTGCGAAAGTGCTTTTCTACTATTGCCTTAAACTTGAGGACTTGAGCAGTTGTGCACTTGTGTGCATTGAAAAATGTTAACAGCTTTGAAATAGTGGTGGTGGTTTGCTCGCGAAAACCTAAATGCACAACTGCACAAGTTCTCAAGTCCTCAACTGCACAGGCGAGTGCACTGAATCGTGAATACCCCTAATATCAAAGTGAAATTGGAATGATTTCTTACAGTTGAAAAAAGATTTCTAAACTGTTGATCGGAAAATTTTTTAATTCAATTTTTAAAAATATATAAAAAAATTTAAAATACCGTGTGTATTGCAAAAAGGACAAAATTAATTTTATTTCAATTTTGATCAGTTGAAAATCTATTCAATAGCTTAAAATAAAATCTAGGTATGTTTGATTTTGGCGTTTTAACGCCACACGGGCTTACTAGTTTAATAAATAATGCAAAAAAAATACCTTTGTTCAGTTCCTTAAATTGACCTACCTCAAACAGTTTGAAAATTAAAAAAAATGCCAAAACAACTATTCAGATTTTATTTATGATTATAAGTCAAAATTTTGGAGATCAAAATAAAAACATAGTGAATCGTACTACGCTGAAATTTTTTAGTATCATTTCATAGCAAGTACAAATTGAACTAGAAATTAAATAGTTGATTTTTCCAATTGACTCCAAAATAACTGCTGGACAACTTCTTTAATGCTTTTTCATGCGGCAAACTCAATTGGTGAGAGCATTTACTCAAACTCAGTGCTTAGCATAAGCTTTCTTATATCAAAGCCAACAAAAACATCTGTTATAATGAAGAGATACAATTTTTGAAATTTATTTGGTATTAAAACAATGACAAAAAGTAAAGTTTAAAGCATTCATACCTTCTTTTATCTTTGCTTCGCTAAGTTTTGGAAACAATGTTTTAAAATAATTGAATGCCGATCCATTTTTATCCAAACATTCAACAAAGTTTTTTACCACATCAAGTTTTATATGCAATGGTGGTAAAAGACTTTTTTCTGTTGGTACCAGCGGTGGATGAATGGATGAATGATGTTGTACTCGCCTAATGTAGCTTCAGCTCTTGATTCCCATTGTTTTTGGAAAATTGGTTGCCCTTCTTCCATCTGCTATCCCGTTTGCATAAAAAGCCTCCATGTTTAATGTATCCAGCCTGCATACCCGAGAGAATACTGACTACTTTTAAGTCACAACAGAAACAGACCTTCCACTGGTGCTTCTCACATTTTACTGCATCTAATATACATTTTATGGAATCATAACTTTCCTTCATGTTGATTCTAAAAGCAATTGGAGTAGGATTCTTAGAATTATCGAAATAAATAAGAAAAGCTTTTAGACTTTGCTTGAATACATCTATAAAGATCCGCCAGTCCTCGGGATTATATTCGTTATTCATTGCAGTCATTAAGCCATCAATGTCTTTGCAATAAGCAAACGTGTTGTGTTCGGTAACTGAAAACATTAACATTAACGCCAGTTTCAAGCAGATGAAGACTTTTCAAGTCTGCAGCTAAAATTTCTGCTTTGTTCTTGGACAGACTCAGCTTCCGTGCCAATGCATTAATATTGGACTTGGGGCTGCTTCATTTCCTGAGTAATCACTGCCTTTGGAATCACGGGTTTCTGTTTGATCGCATGTAGAAGTATAAATATGTTGACTAGGACTTTGAAGGTGTAGCACAGGTACTGGGAGTTCATCAGAATGTGCCACTGGGAGCAAGGCTGTTAGTACTGCTTTATACACAAAGCTCTTTCGCCTGTACCTATTTAAATTTATTATGTTCCTATTTTGGCACACGTAGCCGGTTGCGTCGTCATGCTCACATGGGTCTAGCCAGCGCATGGGAATACCAAATTGCATTGAATTTCGTTGACCTACAGAAACAATTCACAACTACTACTGTATTGTTATTAACTAAAACAAAAATTAAATTATCTTTTGACCACAGCATTTAGCCGTTGTAGCAATTGCGACAACTATGTTTTGGCGCCCACAGTTCATCAGGTAAAAACTTCAGTTCAAAATACCTTCTGTAGATATCTTCTAGTTTGCTATTGAAGAACGTTACTCTATGCTCAGAAATAGTCAATTAGACATTTTCGCTAAAACTGAAATTTAATAATTCACTATTAAATTCACAGCCAAGTATTTCACAAATCAATTTAATTTTATTTTTTAATTAAAAAATTTTAAATACCACAAAAAAACAACTAAAAAATAATATTCCTACTAATTGTATTACATTTCATTATTATTTTGCATTAAATTTTAATTATTTTTGTAAATGCTAATGAAATTATTGGTTTTTAATATCTAAAATATAAAACGTATATTATATAGATGTAATGTCATCGATATTTCTAGCAAATATTACATCAATAGTTGTCCAATCATTTTGTGCAAATATTTAGATCGCTTATCATTCCCAAATTATATTTATCAAGACAACATTGTTTAAGGTCTAGAATTTTTATAAAACTGATTTTTTTTATATTTCAAAAGTATACTCATTTATCTCGAAAGCACTTTTTTCGGCATGGTTTTGTAAAAAACAACAAAAACTATTCGGCCGAATCATCTGAAATTTAAATATGCTATTCATAACATCAGTGGCTATCGCTGGAACTAGAATCAAAGTTTTATTTCAAAAACATCGTATATTTTACACTTAATAACCGGTAGGAAACAAGCTGTTTTAAGAACTTAATTTTTAAAAAATTAAAAAAAATATTTTTTTTTGATGAAGGAGTGTCACAATATACCTTAAAAGTTTAAATATCGTTGTTCAATATTTTAACTTTTTAAAAAATCTTGAAAATACCTTAAATTTTCTAGCGCTAGACCACCGGCCTTGCCTTAAGTGCCTGTGAACCATTCATGTCTGAATTCGCAATTAAAATCTACACCCAAAACAATTGGCATCTTGTGATCAAATAAGTAAACTATAAGGACCCAATCAGCCATTCTGTAATAGTGCTTGGAGTAAGCTTACCTACAATAGAATAGTTAAAGCCTTTTCCAAACATACTTTGAAAATACTTGCCTACGTAATAAATGTACAAGTTGTGTTGTAAAATTGTATCGAAACAGGATAAAAGTAATCTTTTTTATAATAATACTTGTAGTAAGTTTACTTAAAGTTTAATTTACAAGCGTTTTCAAAGCATGATTGGAAAATGCTTTCAGAGGTAATAGTTCACAACTTTCACATTATAAGGGAAGTCCCCAAACATTGAAAATTACAATTGCAATAAAAAACAAAGTTCCATCACTAAGAATTTTGATGTCAGTGGCTTGTGTTCAGTGAATAAATTAAAAAGTTGTAAGATTTCTGAATTGATTATGCAAGTTTTTATTTAAGATTTTAAAAAATGGACTATAAATTTTACCTAAATGTACGGAACCAGAGCAAAGAAGTTGTGGCTTTACTTTTAAAAAAGGAGCCACATCAAATTAATTCATTCCAAATCCTTTAAAACAGTTGTAAAAAGCTTACAATAATATTTGCTTCCAATTGTTTAGTAATTGTTTTCATAATATTTTAATAGCACTTTTTCATAATTTTCTAAAAACAGTTGGAAAAAACTTGCAATAATACTTATTTCCAATTATTTACCAATTGTTTTTCCAAAATACTCTTACAACACTTTTTTCCAATTGCAAAGTAAGTATTGTAGAAAGCTAATTAACAACACTTATATCTAATTGAATAGTAAACGCTTGGAATAATATTACAGTAAGGAATATTTTTCCCAGGGTTCCTTTTTGCTTATTCTACAATTACTTGAATGCATTTCGCAACAGTTTTTACAAGCTTTTTCCAAGCGCGATGTTTACGCTTGTAAGCTTACTACAAGCTTATTCCAAGCTTGTTTGGCTTATTTGGAAATGATAATGTAAGAATTGATTTTTTTGTTTTTGCAAGTTTGCTTAAATGCCTTGCATTACTTAAATACACAAGAAACAAATAAAAAACAACACAAACATAAACTGCACTTGCTTCTAGTTGTATATTAAGTTAAATTTTAGTGTAAGTATAAAAAGAGAGGTAAGTATGAAACGTTTTAAATTAATTTTATCTTGTAATGTATTTAGTTTACGTTTTAAATTTAGCTTAACTCAGGTCTGAGTTTTACTTAAGCTAAGTTTAATTTTTGTTAGTTTTAATTTTTGAAGTAGTTGTATTTTAGTTTTGGTTTATATTCAGTTTTTAATCGCATTTAGCATTCGGTTATATTTGTTTCATTTTATGTAAATATTCTTATTTATCTTATTTTTCGTTTCTTATTATTTTTTGTTTATGCCCAAGTTTTGTTTATATAATTTTGTTTTAAAGGTCACTTTTCATTTATATTAATTTTTTAAAAAAGGCTAGTTTTGTTCAACCGAGCTTTAAATGTTGTGTTAAGTGTAGTTTTTTGTTTATTATATTTTAAATTTGTTTTTAATTGCATTTAGTTTTTTGTTATGTTAGTTTTATTTTTACGTAAATATTCTTATTAATTTTATTTTTAGTTTCTTATTATTTTAGCCTAAGTTTTGTTTAGCTAATGTTATGTTAGGTGTAGTTTTTGGGTTATTATATTTTAAAATTGTTTTTTTCTCTCTTATAATCGGGTAAATTTACAGCTTTGAAAAGCTTTCGTAAAACAGGCTGCTGCATACGTGTTGTTGCTGTTGCAGCTGTATTTGTGTGCTGATGAAATCTGATGGGACCCATAGTGGTTGCTGGGGCTGCTGATATTGACATTGTTTCTGGTGATGGCTCATTGGTAAAGCTATTGATTGATGTGACTACATTTTATTTAGCATAAATGATTTGTCCGCCGTCTTGATTACATTTACTAGCATAATTTTACTTTAGAGCCCGGACACGAATATTTTTTTGTTTTTATTTTATTAAATGTACTTGGGCCTCCTAAGCCTAAATATGAAAACAAAAACTGTCGCTCTCGTTTGGTTTAGGAGATACAATTCGCGAAAACTCAGTGGAAATTTTTAAGTGGTTAGAAACGAATTTCTCTTTATTTTTTACTTCTTTTTATTAAATGTATATGGACTTCCTAAGCGTAAAAATGCCTTTCTCGATTGGCTAAGGAGATAAAATTCGCAAAAACTTAAAAATTAAGTCAACATTTTTTAAGTGCTTGGAACTTAATTTGCCCTTTTACGTTAACATTCCCAACATTATTGGGATATTGTTAAATAAAAGTGGGTTTTTTTTTTAAATCGAGTGCTTTTTTATTCAGAATCACATTAATCTATACAATCAGAACATTCTGGCTCAGTTTGTTATGCCATGTCAGCTCATACTGGAAACAAAGTAAATATCTGAAAAATTCTCATTAATGGTGTTCATTACATTTGTTAAGTCCTGCTAACTTGCTAAACTTAACAAATTTGTTAACTCCTGTCAAAATTTTGTTTGGGAAAAGACTTAGCAGCTTGTTAGCAAGTTAACAAGCTCAGCACCGTGTTTTTGTTTAGCAGATACCATTTGTTAAGTCTGAAACGTCAAAGTTATTGAGTGTAGTGATGAATCGTTTTGTGAATGAGTTTTAACAAGTACCAAATTATTTATGATTTGCAGCTTCAAAGTCTAAAAACTTCCCTTTTTTAATAAAAAAGTGAAAACTTTGTAAAGATGTTGGTAGAGATTTAAGACATTTCAAAGTTTCTGAGTAGCAAATGTATCAAAAGTGTTAACGCACTGTAATATAAAAAAAAATTTTTTGGTTACTGAGTACTGGTTACACGGGTTATTAAAACCACAGATCTATTGCTACATTGAAAGTTGTCAAATTAACATTTGCAAACAATTTTTGCAAAATATTTGCAATTTATTTATTTATAATTGGTTGAAGTAAGAAACTTATATTTCTATTTAATTAAGCTTTATTATTTATTTATTAGCCAAGTGCAAATAAACGCCGTCGTTTGATTTTGTAATAATTAAGTTTTTTCAATCTTAAGCTGTAGAAGTCTTCCAGCTGATTTTGACATATCAGTTTAGCACTTGATTATAAAATGTCTTAACAGGTATGTTCACATCAACAGCTGCTAACTTTAACAATTTAGCAGTTTAGTAGGACTTAACAAATTTTAATGAATACCATTATTATAAATCGCGCGATTAAAGCTGATAGAAAACTGCCAAGTGTGTTCTAAAATTTATATAGTTATCATTTTTGTGCGTGCTGATTGTTTTTTTTAGTATTTTTCGTGAAGCTATCATTAAACACCTGTTGCGAAAAATTTCAAAGTGTTCGCAAGTATTTTAATGGGTTTTCTTTTCGACTCCATTTGCTCCATTTGCCAAGTGTCAGAGATTTCTAAAATTTTTATAAACATGAAAAATGACGCCGGAGTATCTGTTGATTTGTACTGACCCAGAAAGTGTTCTGCATCCAACAGAATGCCAAGGACCACTCCATTGCGCAATTGAGCATCGTCGATGTTGATGCAGAAACCGGCCGCATGACCGTTGGTTCTAAGACCTATGCCATCTGCGGCGAAATCAAACGTATTGGTGAATCCTATAATTGCATTGTGCGTTTGGCCAAGAAGGACGGAATAGCAAGAATTTCTAAAGTTGTTAACAATAAAGTTGCTAAAATAAATTTAAATAAATCAATGTTGACAATTTATTGACAACTTTTGTTATATGATTTGCTTTTGTTCGGCCATGTTCACGCCGAGCAAACGAGCATCGTGTAATATGGGAACAACTGATTTTGACAGCTAAGATACCCACAACAAGAGAGAATTTTATCTACTAAAAGTCCAATTAGAATCGACTCGCGTCGTTTCATCACCGAGGTCGTGAAGCGCGACTAGCCAACGGTAATTGTGTTTGTGGTCCATCCGCTGATGCGACTGACACAATTAAAGTACAGTTTTCAATAGAATCAAAGAGATTCGTAATTTGTGATGGCGTTATAAATCTTCGATTTGGCCAAATAATTTCCTCTTCAGGGAGGATTCTTCTTGAGCTAGGGAAGCCTAGCTTTCGGAGTAACCTAAATACAAAAAAAAAAAAAGTCCAATTATAATAGAAGTAACGTATTGTGGTCTAATGTCAATTGAGCAGTGCGTTCTTTCACTTATTAGGTCTGTTTCCGTACTCACACTGTAACTTGTGAGTCACTAGTTTCTGTTTCCGTACTTTCTGTGTAAGAAATGGGAGAAGAACAAGCATAAAATCGCTCTCTCGAGCACAGAATGAGCACAGAGCGTGCTAGAACTTTGAGTAAATTAAGAACAAGCATCAAGAAGAACAAGCGTCAAGAAGAACAAGCAGTTTCGTTTGATCTTCCATTTTTAACTATAAATAAATTATCTGAAGTAATTTTATAATTTAAAACAAAGCTTAAAAGATTTTAAAGCTTAAAAAAATTTACTTCACAAACACAATTACGACAATTTCAATTGGCGCTATTTACGTTTGACTCGTCTGCTGCCAAAATCAGCTATTTTGTGCTCGAAACTTGCTAGAAGCTGTTTCCGTACTTATGCCAATATTCTCAAATTTAATTTTTACTCTCTCAGTTCGAGCTTACCAGAAGTTACACAAATCTTACACAGTGTAGAGTACGGAAACACACCTATTGTTTGAAACAATACTTTCCTGTACAAGTGATTATAATAAACGTTGAATTCGATTTCTACGTTACTTTACATTATATCTGTGCAAAGAACAACTAAACATTGAGGTTAGATTCGATTATTGGCTATTTTATATTGTTGAACTACGTTTTTTGTTGAGTTTTCGTTATTAATGTGATAGTTCTATATATCCACAGCTATGGATGACGAAGTTTTAATTGAACTTGTACGTGCAATTATTTACGACAAAAAACTGCCTGGCTTCTGCCTATTATAATTGCTATACCGTTTTCTTACATTGCGTCCCGTCACGATGACAGTTGACAAACAACCCGTAACGGGGCGTCTCGACAGGCAATAATTCATTGCTTTCCATTTGTCAATTGGCAATTATTGCTAATCGAGACCACTCAATTGCCATGGTTGGCAATTCATGGCGAGCAATATTGCTTTCCATGTATTGCCAAGCAATGAGCTGTATTTTTTCTTCTTTGACAGCCATTTTTCATTTTTCTCCAAAATTTTAAATGTGCATATCTATAAAAATCAAGTAGCGTGCAGAGTAAATTTAAAGAATAATAAATTTATATAATAAATGATTAAATTATATGTTGATTTCGTAACATGACAAAGCCCACCCTTAAGGCCCAGTTATAATAGACGTAACGTAATGTTGTGAAATGTCACTGCAGCAGTGTGTTCTGTCACTTACTGTTTCAATCAATACTTTTCTTATACAAGTGATTATAATAGAAGTAACGTAATGTAACGGGACGTAAAGATCCGTTGGATTTCGATTTCTACGTTACTTTACATTACGTCTGTTCAAAGAACAACTAAAAATTGAGGTTAGATTCGATTATTGCGCTATTTTATATTGTTGAACTACGCTTTTTGTTGAGTTTTCGTTATTAATGTGATAGTTTTATGTATCCACAGCTACGGATGGCGAAGATTTAATTGTATTTGTACAGGAACGTGCAATTATTTACGACAAACAACTGCCTGGCTACTGCTTATTATAATTGCTACAAAGTTTTCTTACATTACGTCCCGTCACTATGACAGTTGACAACATTACGATACTTTACATTACGTCTATTATAACTGGGCCTTTAGTGTTTGGGCTGAATGTGCTCTCTTTCTTATGCCCATATTACACGATGTCCGTTTGCTCAGCGTACAAATAGTTTTGAACTCTCAAAAATTTTGGAGAATACAACAACATCCATACAGCAACCATGACCCTGTCCATGATTCAATTATATATAAGGTTGAGTAAGCTGAGAGCACATATCTGTCGGTGAATGCCAAAAACAGCTGTTTGGTGTTGTTATATTTTATTTTGACACTCGCCGGTCTAAATTCCATCCATCCAGTGTTTTTGTTTAAAAAGGTCACTGGACACTCTAAAAAAGGAAACGTTTTCCTTGTTCCAATAGTTTTGGCGAATCGCGTACTTTTTCGGCATTTTGAAGCGGTAACAAAAACTCAAACTCCAAGAAAATTGTTAAAAACTATTTTAAACACAAATTTAATATTAAAATTCAATCTTCAACTTCTAGTCAGAAATTTTAATTTGATTGTTTACTTGTCTTTTTTGCTTTACTTTGACATTTTGCGATCCAAGTTTTGTTGTTGTATGAGAACAATTTCATGGTTACTTAACCTTATATATAATTAAATCATGACCCTGTCTACACCAGCCTCACTCAACCGACTCACTTCGATGTCTGTAGAAGAGATGAAGAAGTGGGAAGGTGAATGTACTGTACTGTGAGGCAAGAGTTTCAAAAACTTTAAAAATTTTGCGACTCACTTTTATTTGACATTAGTCATTTTGAGTGTTTTTTTTTATGCGCTAATAGCTGCTGAATTTGCAGTGCTATATGCAACTACGAAGCACACACTCAAGCCAACACAAGTTTTTTATTGCTTTAAAATGTTTTATTATAAAAACAGCACAAAAGCAAATGCAGACTCAAAGTGAGGCAAGTTATGTGTGTGAACATTTAAGAAATTTTTCATGTCAAAGTGAGTCGGCTGAGTGAGGCCAGTGTAGACAGGCTCCATATTGTATGGCCAAGGTGTACGCCGAGCAAACGGACATCGGGTATTAGTGACCATAACTGTCAAACTCAGCCATTTTGCTATTTTTGTCAATTCTTGCTTTCTCATTGCATTCTCACTGGTCGCAAAGTTTGTATGAGTTGTCAACTTAGTTTTGACAGTTTTGTTCGCGGGTTCTCCGCCCTACCTTGACTAGTTTTACCATGGATTTGACACACAATTTGATGAGCGATTTTAAGTGTGAACGGGCCTATTAGGAAATATCGTGGAAGTAAGCAATTTAATTTTGACACTTGGAACTCTGTTGCGAAACTGAATATACGGACGTAGCTCTACTTCCAAAATTTAATTTTATCCGAATTTCTTGAAAAATTTCTTCTCAGTACAAATTTAAACAATAGTGCTTGCTAAGTTTATCATCGTTAGTAAAAACGTGCGTGCAGCGAAGTGTACAAAGTTATGAGGCAACGCGGAGCACTAACGTTTGCGGGTGCTCCACTTTCCAGGTCCACAGACTGTGAAATCTTATTATTTCTTCCATCAGCTGTTGTTTCGTCGTCGCTGCTGCCGTCGTCGTTATACGGCTATATCAATTTTTCATCCTCGTTCCTGTCGTGGTGGTCGTCTTTCCCTCGACAGACGCTGCAAAGGTTTGCACTCACAGATCAGCAATCAATTTAGAATGGGCATTAAAAACGACTTGAATGTCGTTAGGAACACACGCAAGACACTATTTCATCTCACCATGTTGACTTCCATTGTGGCTGCCGCAGCGGCACTCAGTTCTAACGCAGCTGACGACGATAATCAATCGCCGTTGAATAAAATACAGGAGCTACCCTTTTGCGGTGATAGACATGAACAAACGATTGGACGTAGGTAAGCTGATTGAGAAAAATTAACACCAAGAACAGCTGCTTTTTTGTGTAGAACAATGTTGTGCAGCACACACGAAAAAGTTCTTTATTTTTATTGAAAAATAATTCAAAACACGATTTTTGAAAATTAGATTGCTGTAGAAAAAATTACTTGAATTAGCTAAAGAATTTTGTTCGGTTGTTGTTGCTGTTGTTATTTACTTTTCTTATCAATTCAGCTGGTTGCGTTGTCGTTCCACGTTGAATCACCGATGTGCTTCTATTGGTAAATAATAATAAAAATAGTTAACCAATGTTGTTTTTTCTTAAGCATCTTCCGATTGATTTTAAAATTTTTTTCTTTTTTTGCGGTCATTTAAATTTTTAATAATGACCTTAAGAATTAATGAAATTTTAATAAATTTGTCTTTTCATCGATAATATATGGTAAATAATAGGAGTTGAATTCCATTAACAATATATATCGCTACACACCGTTCAGCGACCACTTTTTGGTGTTTTTAGTTTTATCTTGCAAACTAATTGTTAGAAAATTTGTTTGTGGAATAAACCGCAATATAAATGCTTATCGCAAAGACAAAAATAGCATAATTAATTTCTTTCGCTTGAAATCCGTAAGTAATACGTTATTGATAATTATATTTTCGTATCGCTTCATATCCTTACTAAATTTTCAAAAAGCGAATTTCATCATCTCACCAAATTTAAAGCAAAGCATAAATTTTATGTACCCATAACCTGTAGATGCATGGTTCTCCTGTTTATAAAAAACATGTATAGAAAAAAGTGGAAACAGGGTTGCCAGTTTTTTGTTACGCCATAACGCCAATTCTCACAAACAAATAGATATTTTTTTTTAAAAATAATAGAGGAAATAAATAAAAATATAATTCTAACATTAATTTAACATTTATTTAATGAAATGAATCAGAAATTAAAGTTACATATATTGTTATCTATACTTTTATTTAAAAATTAAACCACTGATATAAATTGGGCTGTGGCCGTCTGAAAAAGAAAAACTTTTTTGTTTAGCTTTTTTGTTTTTTTCTCTCAAAGTGAGCCGAAATATCGGAAAAATAGAGAAATAAAAAAACAAAAAAGCTAAACAAAAAGCTACACAGACCAATTTATATCAACAACCCACGAAGATGCCCGAAAAAACATGGATTGCATGGAACCGCTGAATCATAAAATTTTGATATACTTGATAGCGAACAACTTATTGACTGCGAAACTGGCTTTCATTTAAATTTGTGGTAAAATATACCTTTTTTTTCATTTCCTGCCTTAACAGTAAAATATATCTGAAAATTATTTATGAACATATGAAAGATCTTCCCGATTCCAACAAAAAATTCAAAGGTGACATGCACCTACGAGCAATGGTTTTGTCGTAAAGTTTACATTTTAATAAAAAGTTAAATTATTTTCTTTCAAGCTGTTCTTGTTGCGTGCTTCTTTTTAGCTACAACAGCAGCTGCGCGTTGGGATGAAAAGCGAACACAGTTTTTATTGCATTGCACGGAAAGAGCAATTATTTAGCAAATAAAATAAGTGACACATTTTCATTGTAATATTTTGTTTCATTTACCAAACACAATTTTTAGACTTTAGACTTTTTGCAATTCATATGTGTGGTTTAAGGTATCATTCCATTTTCGGTTAGGGAAAAGTTAAGCAATTTACTAAAGTTAATTACTTGGGTCCTTTATTAGATATTAACATACTTTTTTTTAAATTTGTACATCCTTGAAGATTGGAAAAAAAATAAAAAAATAACTCATAATTTCTGTGACTTATAGACAAAGTGAAGTGCTCAAGTTATTAACTATAAAAAATTGCTTACTTTTTCCCTATCCGAAACTGTAATGATAACTTAATGATTTCTTATTGTTTGAATGGAATCTTTTAAAATAAAATCTGTTAGTATTTTAATATGTTCAAAGATACTCTTGATGAAGGTGATATTTATTAAGCGAACCCTTTAGTACCCCTTTTCCACACGAACAATTTTCTTGCCAGCAAGTCTGCGGTGCAGACAAGTCTGTACTGGTAAGCTTTTTTGTGTGCTGTTCTTTCTTTGATGCTGTGCTGTTCTTTCCTTTGTATTTTGCTGGCAAGAAAACTTGCCGTGTGGGAAAGGGGTATAACATATAGATTCAGTGTTGTTTTAGCTTTATGATTGTTTGTACGAATATGTTATAAGCCCAACCTCAGTGTATATATAAAATCTAATACCAAAAATTTGTAAATAGGAACCTATTTTGGCAATCTTATCGTATTCTCTTTGTGAATTGTCAATACAAAATTTAAATTTTCATACATATTTCATATTCAAAATTTAAAATATTTTTACCTTTTTAATATTGAACTTATTACATTCTTTTTTTTACATAGCGCAAAAGTGGGTGTATTTGCATAAAGCTGGATGATTAAAAAAAGGTAGTTTAATACAATGATTCCAAAATTGGACCCTCAAGTTTTAAGCTTACTCTAAGGCTTTTATTCTAAGGTTTTTATTTATTTATTTATTTATTTATTTATTTATTTATTTATTTCACCAAGCAAGGCAATTTACTAATTCTATTTACATTTTTTACTTTCTTTTTCTTTTTTTTTTTTTTTTTTTACTTACATATTATTTAAATTAATTTCAAAAGAATACTTAAACTACGCTAATATATCTTAAGTACTACTTTTAGGGGATGACGGAGGGGGACTAGACCAAGAAAAGATTTATTGAGAAAAAAAAGGGTTTACTAAGCTTTATTTTTGAATAATTAAAAACTACCGAAATGCAAATACGAATGAAAAACGTTTAGTAAAAAAAAATCATGTCAAGTAGTTTAGTTTTATATGTTTTGGTTATATGTGCTTTTAGTTTTATCCATATACTGGAAAAATTAAAAAAGGTTTTGAATCCGAGTCAACGCAAACGTTTTCCTTTCATCAAACTTTTTTCCGATCGTTGTGAACCCAACGATTTAAGAGCCACGTGTGAATTAGGTGTGAGTTGGATCTACATTCATGTTTTGATATTCGATGTATTCTACATTAATGATAGGCCCGAGCTATGGTATTTGTATTTGTATTTATTATTTATGGTATGCAAATATTATGGTATTTCCTTAGCCAGCTCAAGTTTAGTATAGTATAGTATAGTATAGTATAGTATAGTATAGTATAGTATAGTATAGGATAGTATAGTATAGTATAGTATAGTATAGTATAGTATAGTATAGTATAGTATAGTATAGGATAGTATAGTATAGTATAGTATAGTATAGTATAGTATAGTATAGTATAGTATAGTATAGTATAGTATAGTATAGTATAGTATAGTATAGTATAGTATAGTATAGTATAGTATAGTATAGTATAGTATAGTATAGTATAGTATAGTATAGTATAGTATAGTATAGTATAGTATAGTATAGTATAGTATAGTATAGTATAGTATAGTATAGTATAGTATAGTATAGTATAGTATAGTATAGTATAGTATAGTATAGTATAGTATAGTATAGTATAGTATAGTATAGTATAGTATAGTATAGTATAGTATAGTATAGTATAGTATAGTATAGTATAGTATAGTATAGTATAGTATAGTATAGTATAGTATAGTATAGTATAGTATAGTATAGTATAGTATAGTATAGTATAGTATAGTATAGTATAGTATAGTATAGTATAGTATAGTATAGTATAGTATAGTATAGTATAGTATAGTATAGTATAGTATAGTATAGTATAGTATAGTATAGTATAGTATAGTATAGTATAGTATAGTATAGTATAGTATAGTATAGTATAGTATAGTATAGTATAGTATAGTATAGTATAGTATAGTATAGTATAGTATAGTATAGTATAGTATAGTATAGTATAGTATAGTATAGTATAGTATAGTATAGTATAGTATAGTATAGTATAGTATAGTATAGTATAGTATAGTATAGTATAGTATAGTATAGTATAGTATAGTATAGTATAGTATAGTATAGTATATATATCCTAGCATTCATAGTTTTCGATACAGAGCAGCTAGAAATTTTTTTTTTGCTAGAAAAAATAAATAGCAAATAATATAATAATTATTTCGTGTCAGCAAAAATAAATAGTTGAATTTTGTGATAAAAAATAAAAGTCACAAAATAATTATTATTTCTGCTATTTTTGGAAAACAGGCATAGTAGTTACGGTCCCTGATAGTATAGTATAGTATAGTATACTTCCATAAAAAACAAAATGCAGCTTATATCAACGAATCTCAAGTAATGCATACGTAAATAAAATTATTTCGTTTTTTATTTCATTAAATCTCGCCAAAAATATCGTAAAAAAGTTGAAACCGCCAAATTTCGCCATTTGGCAAGATATCGCTATGACTGGCAACACCGAGAAAAACAACAACCACTCGCATTTTTGCTCTCGCTCATTTTTGGTAATCTTTGAATTTGAGTGTTTAACAAGTTATAAAAGAACACATCATTACAATGTATGGATAAAGCAGGCGGGCGGTCAAAAGTAGAATCGGAGAGTAGAACAATAGCAGAACAATTGTTCTTTTGCAGAAAGTGCAAGATTTATTTATCACTAGCTGACATCCCCGGTGTTACTCGAGAGTAATTTATATAAACATTTTAATTTACACTTTTCGGCTAAATGTTTTTTAAATTCTGGAATAATGGGAAACATGTTTAATTTTAAGTCTGAGCTACCGTTGGAAAGATAATTGAACGGAATTTAATCCAAAAATAGTTTTTGGAAATTTTGGTGGTTGGGGTTGATTAGCTCCATCCCTTGCAGTAAGCTATTGAATTCGAAGATGGGGTACGAAAAAATATTTAAAAAAATCAAAATAATTTAAATATTTATTTAATCTTAAAGCTAGTAAAATTACCTTTTCAACAATATAAAAATTATGGTGGGACTCAATGGGTCTTGAGATATGGAAATTTTAACACTTAAAGAAAAATTTTTATTAAACAATATATTGAACTTTTGAACAAAAAAAGTTTTAATGAAATATATTTAAAAACAGTGGAGGGGAGGGGAGGATTGGAGGGGGAGGAAAAATTATAAGTCGACATACTAATATTAGGAATATATTTATAAAAACTATCCTTAAGCATCCTATAAGCATCCTTAGAGAAAAATTAGTTCAAAATGGGGAACAAAGGATAGAAAATTTTAAAACAAAGATCAGTTTTATTAATAACGTCTGGTATGAAAAAATAGATTTTTGGTCATAACTATTGATTGGAAAGAGGTATTGGGGTGGTTTTTTCACATAAATTATTTTCGAGACTTGATTTTTTGTAAAAGATATAAAAACAACATTTTGGAGAAAATAAACTTCGCAAAAATATCAAAGGGTTTTTGTTGTTTTGATGACAAAAGATACAATATTTTTTGCGCTTAACTGGAAGTATTTTTGCAAATAAATGCTATGTCATATGAAAGGTAGTCAGATGTGCAATTTTTACTCGATATTATTTTTACAACAAAAACAATTTTTGAGTCATTGTTTGAGTAAAAAGTAAATATTTTGAACCTTTTTTGAAAAATTCATAAAACATATATACTTTGACCTAACGGTACAGTCCTTTTTTTCTCATTCTTAGGTAACGATGTTTTATGAAAAAGTCGCTGTACTAAAAATTTCTACAATTTTGAATAGATATGAGTTTTTTGTGATGTAAAAATAACAAAATTTTTTAAAATGAAATACACAAAAAATGCTAATAGTAAAAAACATGGACAGAAAATAACGTTTATTTTCCAAAAATTAAATAAAAAAAAACAAATCAAACAGAACAAAACAAAAACATGTTTCAAATGTCGGAGCACATTTTGGATTACTTCAATATGCTGCTTATTGCATGCTCTATCGAAATAAGAAATGATTTTTATTTATAGAGTTTTACCAATAAAATTTTAATATAATTATTATTCAGTTATTTCTCTTCATCAAAATAAGAGTTATTTTTTTATTTTTATTTTTCTGTTCAAGAATAAGACTTATTTTTTAGTTTTATTATTTTGCTCAAGAGTAAAAATTGTTCCTCAATTTTAATTTTTTCGCTCAGAAATAAGAATTATTTGTTGAGTTTTATTTTTCCGCTCAAAAATAAAAATCATTTGTAGAGTTTTACTTTTTTCCTCACACATAAAACTCAAAACACCACACAGCTTTGTTGTTGCTGGCACATGCTTGCCTTGAATGTGGCTTGTGTGCGTACGTAACAAGTGTGTTTGGGGGGCCTTAACATATGGCACGATTACGATAACAGGGGCGCCGCAATTTTAAAGTGATTTTTTGTTCAGAACCACAAAAAAATTAATTTGGTCGAACAAAAAATCGATACCTTAACTAGTTATCGATTTTTTAAAATTTTTTGCAGTTCAAGAATAATACTTATATTTGAGTTTTATTATTTTGCTCAAGAATAAAAATTGTTCCTCATTGAGCGTGCCGTTATAACTATTAAAAATTAAATGAAAGTAATCAATAACAAAATCGCTTAGAAACAGTGATTACATGAAATAAAAAATTTCAATCTCAGTGGATTGGAATGGGATAATATCAATCAACAAGATTATACCTTGACACTGATGAATTGGTCCTAACAATACAAATAAATTCGGACTTTAACGATATTTTGTGGTAAAGCTCACAAAATAAAAGTCATTTCTTATTTCGATAGAACATGCATTAAGCAGCATATTGAAGTTGTCCAAAATGTGCTCCGACACTTGGAACATGCTGATTTTTTTTATATAGTTTTTGGAAATAATAGTTTTTTTCTGGTAAAAAAAATATCATCACGAGTTTCCTTATACCAAAGTTGAGATTCCTCATACGTTGAAACGATCAAATTCAAAGAAAAAAAAAGGGTACAAAAAGCGCACAGTGCTTTAAATAAAACACGAAAATTATTTAAAGTAAAAAGGTGTGTGTAAATTGGGCACTCTGCGAAAAAGAAACTGCTTCGCATTTTCATGGATAATTTATTTATTCATATGCAATTCAAAAGCCAGGGCCAAATATACAAATTACAAGTATGTAGCTCGAGTATATAACTTAAGCTAAACAAGTATATTATTAACAATAAAAAAGGAAAATATAATATATAAATGTATTACACAATTTATATCTAATTAAGCTAAATAATTATATATGTTGACTAAAATTCGACACACACCGCTCCCATACACAAATATTTAAAGTAGTATATTGTTAAGTACAAAAATAAAAATTAATTTGATGGATAATTTTTTTTTAATAATAATATCCATTCAATATAATTTTTAATAATAAATAATTATCACGGACTTTTATAAATAAAAATATGGATTTAATTTAACTAAAATAGCAACCGTATGTTATAGATGTAATGTTTGATTGTCTAGGAGTCAAATCTATGATTTATGAATCTATTATTTTTTCACCCTCAACATTTATTCTGAACATTTTTGTCCCCTTATACAAAATATTTAGCAAATTGTCACAATTAGTTCATATCTCCTCGAAGCTAATCCTTAATAAGTTGAAATGTATAAGATGGTCCTATTATTTTTTACTCCCAACATTTGTTCGGAACTTATCCATCCCCTATCTTCCACCCTGCTGTGGGTCCCATACAAAGAATACAAAATATTTAGAAAATATTTAATTTTTCGTCCGAATTGACCCCTAAAAGGATCAAATGTATGATCAACTTGCTACTGTTATGTTTTCATTCCCAACATTTTTTCTGATCATACCTACCACCTATCTGCCACAATTCTAAAGGTCTGCCTACAAAAGTTTAGTTTTGAATCTGTAATTTTTTTTTTGTAAAACGAACTTTTCGCTTCAAAAAGGTAATAGAAAATATTCCGTATTCCCTGCCCGGGAGTATATAATAGGGTAGATAAACATAAAGCCATTTATAAATACCCACAATACCCGCTGCATCGCCTGCGATAAAAATATTATTTATTTATTTATTTATTTATTTATTTATTTATTTATTTATTTATTTATTTATTTATTTATTACATTAAAAATCCTAATGCTACAAGACTATAAATTATCTTAACATTTAAAGCATCAGTCGCAGACGTTTAATTAAATAGTAATTATGAAAAATACACTAAAATACATTTTTAAATACACTTTAACTAGTTACATATTGATATAAATAATTAAAAAAAAAAAAATTCATGAAGTATTGGAAACATAACACATTAGTAAAAATATAAAAAACCCAAGAGCAATTTGGGATTGATTTAGATAAAATTACAAATAATAATTCATTAGTTGCTTTTTAAAGATACAAGCATTGCTAATTTTCCGTAAGTTGACAGGCAAAGAATTCCAGAGCCGAATGGCATAAACAAAAAATTGACGCTCAGATACAAGAAGTGTCTAATAGGCTTTATCATATTATTCCTACTGGACCGAGAAAAGTCTAATTTATTAAACAAAAACTCAAGTTCTTTTGTATAAATGATTTTATGAAGCATGATTAAAGTTTTATATTGTAAAAAATTGTCAAACGAAATCGTAAATATTTTTTTTCGCATGTTCAGAAACACGAGCATAGCGCTTAAGGCCAAAGACATATCTTGCGATGTTGTTGTAGACAATGTTCAGTTTTTGCTTACTAATAGAGTCACAATTGTCAAAAATTTCGGAGCTAAACAGGAGAGTAGGAATGAGATATGTTTTCGCGATAAGCATTCTTATTGGGGGTTGGAATTAATTTTAAAGGTTTTTTTTCGGTTTTTGAGCATTTATTTAGAAACAACGGTACAATGTATATTATTCAAAGTATTGTCCATCGTTAGCTACAACATTTTCCCATCTTTCTGGCAGCATATGAATTCCGCGCCGGAAGAACGATTCGTCTTTTGAGGCAATCCACGAATCGACGCATTTTTTGGTATCCTCGTAAGAAGTGAAGCGCTGCTCAGCCAAGCCATGCGTCATCGATCTGAATAGGTGGTAGTCGGAAGGGGCTATGTCTGGGCTATAAGGCGGGTGGGGTAGCACATCCCAATTCAGCGCCTCCAACGTTTCCTTGACGGTTCTTGCAACATGTGGCCGTGCGTTGTCATGTTGAAAAACCACTTTGTCGTGTCTTTTGGCATATTCCGGCCGTTTAACCTTTAATGCTCGGCTCAATTGCATCAATTGTTGTTGGTAGCGTTCCCCAGTGATGGTTTCGTTAGGTTTTAGCAGCTCATAGTACACGACACCCTTCTGATCCCACCAAATACACAGCATAAGCTTGGCGCCATGAATATTCGGCTTGGCCCTCGATGTTGATGCATGGCCGGGTGGTCCCCACGACTTTTTTCGCTTAGGATTATCGTAATGGATCCACTTTTTATCGCCAGTGACAATACGATGCAAAAAACTCTTCCTTTTATGCCGTTGAAGCAGTTGTTCGCACATGCAAAATCGCCGTTCAACGTCTCTCGGCTTCAACTGGTACGGCACCCAATTTCCTTGCTTTTGAATCATTCCCATGGCCTTCAAGCGTTTGCCGACCGTTGATAAGTCGACTCCCAATGATTCTGACAATTCTTGAAGGGTTTGACACGGGTCTTCATCGAGCAAAGCCTCCAATTCCTCATCTTCAAACTTTTTCGGCTGGCCCGGACGCTCTTTGTCTTCCGTATCAAAATCACCACTTTTAAACCGACGGAACCAGTACTCACAAGTAGAAATCGATGGAGCATAGTCCCCGTAAGCCTCAGTAAGCGTGCGTTGTGCTTCAACCGCTTTTTTCTTCAAATGGAAGCACAAAAGTAAACCTTCCCGCAAATTGCGTTTTGTTGGAACGAAAGTCGACATGTTCACAGAGAAAAAAATATATGTTGTTTACACTTCAGTGGAATGACACATACTGAAAAATGAAGCTTAGACAATGTGCTTTAAAATGAATATAGTCACAGGTGTGCCCGATGCGATCTATTGATAGTTACGCCATCTCTTAGAAAACCTTTAAAACTAATTCCAACCCCCAATATAAATAAAAATATGGATTTAATTTAACTAAAATAGCAACCGTATGTTATAGATGTAATGCTTTGATTGTCTAGGAGTCAAATCTATGAGCTAGTCCTATTATTTTTTCAACCTCAACATTTATTCTGAACATTTTTGTCCCCTAATACAAAATATTTAGCAAATTGTCACAATTAGTTCATATCTCCTCGAAGCTAATCCTTAATAAGTTGAAATGTATAAGATGGTCCTATTATTTTTTACTCCCAACATTTGTTCGGAACTTATCCATCCCCTATTTTCCACCCTGCTGTGGGTTCCATACAAAGAATACGAAATATTTAGAAAATATTTCATTTTTCGTCCGAATTGACCCCTAAAAGGATCAAATGTATGATCAACTTGCTACTGTTATGTTTTCATTCCCAACATTTTTTCTGATCATACCTACCACCTATCTGCCACAATTCTAAAGGTCTGCCTACAAAAGTTTTTGTGATTTTTTGTGATTTTCATCCAAGCAAATGCACAAAACGAACTTTTCGCTTCAAAAAGGTAATAGAAAATATTCCGTATTCCCTTTCCGGGAGTATATAATAGGGTAGGTAAACCTAAAGCCATTTATAAATACCCACAATACCCGCTGCATCGCCTGCGATAAAAATATTATTTATTTATTTATTTATTACATTAAAAATCCTAATGCTACAAGACTATAAATTATCTTAACATTTAAAGCATCAGTCACAGACGTTTAATTAAATAGTAATTATGAAAAATACACAAAAATACATTTTTAAATACACTTTAACTAGTTACATATTGATATAAATAATTAAAAAAAAAAAAATTCATGAAGTATTGGAAACATAACACATTAGTAAAAATATAAAAAACCCAAGAGCAATTTGGGATTGATTTAGATAAAATAACAAATAATAATTCATTAGTTGCTTTTTAAAGATACAAGCATTGCTAATTTTCCGTAAGTTGACAGGCAAAGAATTTCAGAGCCGAATGGCATAAACAAAAAATTGACGCTCAGATACAAGAAGTGTCTAATAGGCTTTATCATATTATTCCAACTGGACCGAGAAAAGTCTAGTTTATTAAACAAAAACTCAAGTTCTTTTGTATAAATGATTTTATGAAGCATGATTAAGGTTTTATATTGTAAAAAATTGTCAAACGAAATCGTAAATATTTTTTTCGCATGTTCAGAAACACGAGCATAGCCCTTAAGGCCAAAGACATATCTTGCGATGTTGTTGTAGACAATGTTCAGTTTTTGCTTACTAATAGAGTCACAATTGCCAAAAATTTCGGAGCTAAACAGGAGAGTAGGAATGAGATATGTTTTCGCGATAAGCATTCTTATTTTATGCGGAGTAAAGTACTGAGAAGGCCAGAGACCTCGAAGCATTCCATAGACCTTACCAATAACGTTAGTTATATGCGTGTTCCAAGTAAGAGTTTGATTGAAAACGACACCAAGATTTTTGGCAGTTGACACAAATTCGATGTTGGTGTTATTTAAGATTAATTTTGGCAAGTTAGCAGTATCAATAATTTTTTTTTTTTAAATCACTAAAGATTGTGACTTTCTTGGGTTCAGCGCCAGACCATTTCTTTGTGCCCAGTCGTTAACTTTTTCTAGGCTTTCATTAGTATCATTTATAGTGTTGTTTAAATAGCTTATGGTGCAAGAAGAGTACAGTTGAACGTCATCTGCATACATGTGTATCTCACAGTTACTTAGGACAGAAGGTAAATCATTGATATAAATGGAGAAAAGCAGAGGTCCCACAACTGAGCCCTGAGGGACCCTCTGGTTAGACAAATGTATGACGACAACGTATTACCACAGCTGACTGCCTGCAATCTTTCAGTCAAATATGATTCAATGAGCTTCGCTGCGTAAGGCTCAAAACTATAAATTTTCAAAATTTTTGTGATAAGTATCTCACGGTTTACAGCATCAAACGCTTTAGAATGATCTAGCAGAGTAACCTTGTTAACATCCAGTTCGGACCGAATCTCCTCAACCACGTCAATTAAGGCAGTCACACATCCACGTTCAGATCTGAATCCTGATTGCTTTTTCGAAATTAGACAGTTTTTTTGTGAGATAAGCATTCATTTGTTTGAAAATGAATAGTTCCAAGACTTTCGCAAGATAAGACAAAATTGCTATAAGTCTGTATTCTTTATCGGTTTTTGGTATTGGCAAGATTTTCACCTGCTTCCAGTTTTGAGGAAAAACACATCTGGTTAAGACATTATTAAAAATAAAGGTAACATAAGACAGCAGTTTCGGAATTAATGCTTTCATAAAAACCGGGTGAATATTATCAGCTCCTGCAGCATTTGATTTTATTGACAAAAAGCTTAGAAGAACATCAGCCTCACTCACATGATTAAATTTAAAAGAAACGTTGCATGATTAAATTTAAAAGAAACGTTGCTTCTAGTAACACTGGTGGAATTTTTATAAAAGTTTCCAGTGACTGATGGCACTGAAATATTCCAAATTTTTCATTGAGATCATCTTCATTATCTACAGAGACGGAGCTTTGAGCAGATCTTTAACCGATTCCTATACCGCGGATTTCCTTCCAAGTTTTTTTCCCATCCTTCAATGATGAGAAACGGCTTTCATAAAACTGGATCTTAGCATTTTTATAGCATCGATAGATTTCTTTTTTAACAAATAGTACATATTATACAGTTCGGGTGTCTTGTAGCGTTTCCATCGATTATATGATCTGTTACGATCAGCAATAATTTTTTTAATGTTACTATTAAACCAAGGTCTTGCAGGATTAATTATTGTTTTAGTTTTAATGGGAACAAACTTATCAAATAGATAACTAATGTTATTTTGTAAGAATTCAACTTGGCTGTCGACAGAATCTTTGTTGTATATACAGGACCAATTGATAGAATCAACATCTGCATTCAAACTAGCATAGTCAATGTGCTTAAAATCCCGATAACTGAAGCTTTGAGGACAAATATCTGGCTTAAAATCAAACGTTAAAAAAAATTAAGTCATGTTTTGAGAAAACTGGAACCGAAATCTGATTATAAAATAGTGTTTTTTCCATATCATTGACAAAGAATAAGTCAAGAAGAGTATTGCACGTATTTGAAAAGTGCGTTGGTGTATCATTGACTGGCAATAGTCTAAGACTTTTCATGCTTAAAGTTAAACTAGTTTCATTTAAGATATTACTATTAAAATCACCTGCAATCACGATGTTAGAGTAAGGTATTGAAATTTGCTCAATTAAATACCGTGCAAAAATTTGGGTAAAAAATTTTTAAAATGTGTAATCAAAAATGTAATTTTTTCAACATAGATTCTGATCATAAATATATTCTTCTTAAATTTAAAAAAAATCTGCTATTACGACATTAAATTTTTGGCGATATCTCGAAAACTATAGATTTTCTCAGTACAACGCATTTTTGTATGAAAATTCGTTGATTGATAAAACTAAGGGTAAATTAAAGCTTTTTCGGAAATACTTTGTACGAATAGTAGGTATGTTAAAAAATCCCGTTATTATGACATCAAAATTATTGCAATATCTTAACTATAGATTTTCTCAGTATTACGCGTTTTCTTAAGCCTCAGAATGAGAAAAACCGATTGAATTTTCAGTTTTGACTTAGCAAGCAAACATCTCCGCTATTTTCAAATCGATTTTAATCAAATTTTCTTTGTCTGGAAGTTAAATTAAGTGAATTGAGAAAATGGGAAAGGGTTTACCGTTTCCTCACCAATGCAATATTTTATATTGTTTTCAAAAAACCTCTAAAATATCCAATTTGTACTCAAAAATAGGCTAAAAGTTGTTTTTTGTTGTAAATTTTTTTTAATTTTAATTTTCCCAACTCTTTCATATGACATACCATTTATCCATTGACCATGATCCATGCCATTTTGACACATTTGTTTCTATCATTAAAAATCATTGGCCACCTACCTTCCCCCCTCCTATGATTTTTTGATGAAAATGAATTTGCTTAAAATGTTGTTTTTATATTTTTACAATGTTCCAAGGTATATCAATCCAGGTACTATATATAAACTGTCAGTCATGGGAGTATAATGTTAAACAGAGAAAATGACTATAACCAATGTTGCTTCTGTACTAAAGACAAAAAAAGGGGCATACTATTTTTTAATGGCTCAACTAATTTACATTTATTTTCAAGATTTTGGAATTGTCTCGAAATCCAACATTTTCCACTATTAACACAGCAAGCACAACAATAAGAAAAATTTAATATTTAAAACAATAAAAACACTGCAAACTTAGGATAAAATATTTTAGGAAAAGTTGGAGCTAAATTTTAAAAAAACCCCCATACATGTTTGTGTGGGCTTACATTACTTGGTTTTGACATAAGACTCCTAAAAGCCGGCAGCGCAGTCGTGTCTTTAGAACCTGGGTTAATATGTCTTGACAATGTTCTACAGCTTAAAAACTTATTTCTGTAAAAAAATTTTCAAACATACATAGCTTAAAAATAATTTCTGTAAAATTTTTTTTTTCAATTATTTCAAACCATTCCAAAGTTATATACGTAAATCTATGTTTTAATTTATTTCCTTATCTATATATTTATAGTGGACCCAACAGACGTGTTCCTGACCCAATTCAATGAATTTTTTATGATCGTTTTGTGAATTTGTGAAAGTGTGTAAATTGACCTTCGAACAAAACACATGCCAGACATTTCCTTTTGAAATATCAATGCATGACGATCAGAGCCTTGTGATATATACAGCACATTGGGGTAGCAAGCGGTGGGAAAGGGGGGGCAGTTGCCCCCCGCTTACTTACCTAGATAAGCAATTTAAAAAGAAAACTTCAAAAGCTATGCAAAATATCAGTTTTTTAAAACGATAATATTTTTGTATTATATATTTTGCTCTTCTTTCTCTCTTCTTCATAAGCATGCTTTCGGGTAACCATTTTATTTCTCTGTGTTTGCAAAAAGATAGAACAAAATGTAGAGTTTCTACTGCAATTCCAATTTGAAAAAAATTAGGATACACTGAAAAAACTATTGAAGGAAGTTGAAAAACTTGTTGCTTTGGTTTTGACTGTGCCTGCATCAGCAGCTTCCTCTGAGCGTCCTTTTAGTGCACTAAGACGACTTAAAACGTATCTTCGAGCAACTATGAGCACATTCACAAAGATAAAACCGAAGAATTGAACTCGATGGAGGTGGTGAATGAGTTTGTTTCTCGCAAGGACAGAAAGAAACATTTTGGAAGAATTTAAATTTATATAGCTTTTTATACCTTATTGCATTTAAACCATGTATAGATAACCTAGTCTTGCTTTATAAAAGCAACAATTATTTCTTATATTTTCATATAACCATATGAAAGATCCTTTAAAAAATTATCTCTAATATCGAAATTAGAAAAACTTTTAAAAATAATGAAATTTTAATATTTTTTTATTTAGTTTTATATTTTTTTTTAATTTGAAACTTAAATAAAAAATTTGTTTATTCATATTGATTTTTCTTTTAAGAAATTTTGGTGATTTTTTTTGCACCCCATTTGTACTGCTCGCCAGATGAAATTAGCTTCCGACGCGCTTGATACAGCATTCTTATTGATTTATAGTTTTCCCCGGCAGACGTTGTCTTGCCGCAGACCGCCTTACTGCTATATACGAATTTTCATGCTGTTAAGAAAAAGAATTTTTATATATTCATCATTAGTACAGTTGCCGAAAGTAACCTTATAAACTAAATTTTAAAATTTTAATTTTATACAACTAAAACTGTTCGAACTATACCACTTTTGTTTAATTGTGGGCGTACTCGAAACAAATCGACTACCAGAATTTCAGCCCAATTTAGCTCAAATCTAGTGCACTTTGCTTTACTCCACGCTTATCTCCAGAAAAGTGGACGTAACTTAAGTGGGTCATGCCCATTTTTAGTAAAGTTAGCGAAAGTAACCATACAAAGTAAATTACCAAATTGTAGTCTTATACGACCAAAATAGTCTGAAATATAGCATTTTTTGTAAATAGTGGGCGTGAAAAGTAGGCGTGGAAAATCTAATATAGCATATTACGATTAAGTTGAAATAAAAAATAGTTTTGTAGCTACAGGGTGGACGGAAAGTTTCTGCATACCAAAAAAAGCACTGTTAAATCTAATTTTTAATGCTTGTAAAATGTTTTTTTTTATTTAAGCATTGACCATTATTTAAGTGAAATAAAATTTATTATTATTTATTATTAATATCTTGTATGTGCTCCATTTTTTTCATAGCACTCTAAGACTCGCTTTCGGAAACTTTAGCTTTAAACCGCCGTTTCAACCGGTGATATGGCATCCTAATCTTGTTTTAATCTTTCAATGAGCTGAAGTCTATTGGTAGATTTTGGACTCTGAAACACTGAGTCTTGAAGCCTGGCAAAGATTCGTTCAATCGGATTAAGATCTGGCGAGTTTCCTGGCCAGTCTTCCCATACTTGTTTAAATAGACTTTTAGGAACAATTATTGACTGTTTGGCCGTATGACATCGCGCACCGTCCTGCATTAAAATCGCTGTAGATCTGAGAGAGAACTGCCTAGGATTGCTGGTGCAATTTCCATATACGGGAACCAGTGTGAACACTCGTCAAATTGTATAGAACGATTTTGTCAGTTGAAAAAAGTTTTCAACCTGAGCACATCGCGGCAAAAGAAGGAACGGCAGAAAATAATAAGAAAATAATAATAAATAACTGTGGCAAATAATTTGTAAAATAATTTCTTCTTCTTCCAATACGATTTTAATAACAAGTGCTACTAAACATTTTACGTCATCGTGATGTGCTAACTTCGGTGTTCAAGGCATTTGACAAAAAATTTGATGAGTATTAACACTTTGGTGGTCAAACGATTTGACAAACGATTTGATGAGCGATTTGAAGTGTGAACAGTGCTATATGGGCAAAAGAAAATTGAAAGCAACTACACAACATGGCTGCCGTGATGTATTGAGAAGGGATCATTAAATCAATCATAAAATGATTTGACAATTGATTTGACCAACAGAATTTGTATGGATTTGATGGCGATTTGACGAGTGTGAACACTCATCAAATCGTTGTTCAAATCGTTTGATGAAAATCAAAATTTTTTGATTTTTCTGCTGATTTGACGAACGATTTGACCAGTGTGAACACTCGTCAAATTGTGCAGTACGATTTTGTCAGTTCAAAAAAGTTTTCAACCTGAGCACATCGTGGCAAAAGAGGGAGTGGAAGAAAATAATAACAAAATAATAATAAATAATTTATAATAATTAATAAAATAATTTCTTCAACTTCCAATACGATTTAAATAACAAGTGGTATTAAAAAATTTCCGTCCGTTCAAGATAAAATTAAATTTGATGAAAAATTTGATGAGTCTGAACACTTTTGTGGTCAAACGAATTTACAAATGATTTGATGAGCGGTTTGAAATGTGAACAGCCTAGAGAAGCTCTCGCGACAAAGAGAGGAAAGCTTTGTTTGATGTTGTTTTGTACTTATTGTTGGTACCAGTTTACACTAGCTTCACTCAGCCGACTCACCGAAAAATTTTCAAATTTTTAATACTCTTGCCTCACTTCATTCACCTTCCCACTTCCTCATCTCTTCTGTAGACGTCAAAGTGAGTCGGTTGAGTGAAGCTAGTGGAAACTAGCACTTGAATGCATAGTAGAACTAGACAAAGCAGTGTTAGGGTGGAGAGCTGGTGACCGCAACTGACAAAAGGAAGTTGACAGCTAGTACAAAATCTGCAACCCATGAGAATGCGATAATTTAAGAATGCGATAAGAAAGCAAAAATAGGCAAGAACAGCAAAATGGTTGAATTTAACATTTACGGTAGTGTCATAGAACTAATTTTTCGAAAACCTTGGTAAGCTATGACAGTCTCAATTATTATAGGAATCGAATAAAAAATATAATTATCAAAATCGGTTCAGCGCTTATCGAGCTTATTCTGGATCGAATTTCGTGAATCTCCTTTTATATAGAACAACTTATTAGCAACTTTTATATAGAGCAATTTATAAGGTTTTTTGTGGCTTGATTGTGACGATGATACCAGAATAGAGCTGTTAGTATATGACGTGCTCAGAGCAAAAAGGAAATCGAACAACACTTGTATTTCTATGTTTCCTTTTTGCTCTGAGCGCGTCAGATGTAGTGTCCGACCGTATATTCGGTTTGGGTTACGGCCAGTTTCGGCCCTTTTCTTCAGTTCGACCTCAAAATGGCCGAATAGCCGAAACTAGCCCAAACTTTTGGTGAAAACTTGCATCAGTCATTTAATTCAAATATTAAAATATTTACAACGCATTGTACAAAACAAAAATTATTAATCCGTCTATAATTTAATTTCTCGTGTTAACTCAAAACATTTTGGTAAATTAAAGTTTTTTCTAAATGACCTTGTTATTTATTATGTTGATTTTATACGATTTAAATACAAATTCTAAATGTTTGATAGTTTAAATCATACTTGATTTTAAATACAAATTCTAGTTGTTTGATAGTTTAAAATCGTTTATTGAGCTTTAGGTCAAAGTTAGAACAATTAATTGTTCTAACGAATCTTTTCC
Source organism: Dichetophora obliterata (assembly GCA_963920525.1). Classification (NCBI taxonomy): domain Eukaryota; kingdom Metazoa; phylum Arthropoda; class Insecta; order Diptera; family Sciomyzidae; genus Dichetophora; species Dichetophora obliterata. The sequence continues at coordinate 83,019,441 of OY986435.1, read as the reverse complement.
AAAGGAACAACAACAGCAACGTTTTTTCAATATGAAAAGGAAAAAATCACTAGCTGATTGTATTGCAATTTCGGCCCTGCTAAAGGCTGTAATAATAACATAATAATAACATAAGCATAAAGACTAAAGTAAAGCAAAAATACAACAACAAATGTGAAAATATGAAATGGGAGAAAAACTAAAAAATTGACACTTATAATCTCATCGCCTCTGTGGTGCAGTGCGCTAGTGCGCGCTTACATGGCGTATCACAAAGATTTCTGATGAAGCCTTTAGCAGGGCCGAAATTGCAATAAAATCAGCTAGTGATTTTTTCCTTTTCATGTTGAAAAAACGTTGTTGTTGTTGTTGTTGTTGTTGTTGTTTCTATGGAAAAGATTCATTAGAACAATTAATTGTTCTAACTTTGACCTTAAGCTCAATAAACGATTTTAAACTATCAAACAACTAGAATTTGTATTTAAAATCAAGTATTATTTAAACTATCAAACATTTAGAATTTATATTTAAATCATATAAAATCGACATTTTGGTTAATTTTATGCGTTCGATAATATAATTTTCGAGTCTATCATCTCTATTGCAATTAATATTAAAGATTTTTAGGTACTGAAGCCAAAAAATGATAAAAAAACTTCCGACAAAATTCTGTGTGTGTAGAATAAGGGAAAAGAAAACGAAATATTTCTAAATTGTAGAAAAATGTACATTGTAAGTGCATCCTCTTTTTGAATGTCACTGCGCTGCAGGCTTTTAGGAGTCTTATGTCAAAACTAAGTAATGTAAGCCCACACAAACAAATAAGGAGTTTTGTTTTTAAATTTAGCTCCAACTTTTCTTAAAATATTTTTGCCTAAGTTTGCAGTTTTTTTATTGTTTTCAATATTGCTTTTTTCCTATTGTTGTGCTTGATGTGTTCCCAAGTAACATCCCAAGTAACAATGTTGGAGCAACTAGGTGCGAGTGAGTCCTAAAAGTGTTCTATAGGAGTATAATATGCGGTTAAAGCTTTACCGCAGCTTTTTGCTTTGCTAGTTGCTTTTAATTTTAAAGAAAATGCTCTAAATATGATTTTTTTACCATTTTGAGCTTTAATACTTTATACAGCTCTGTAAAGGATTTTATCAAATCTGCAAAAGAGCAGAACTCTAAAATTTACTACTTGCTCTGTAAAGGATCTTTTAAAGTAATAAAAATTACTATACAGCAGTTTTAAAACTCGTAGATTGAGTATAATATTTGCTTTAATGTGTATTTTTGTATTGCATTTTTAAAGCGAATAGATATAAAATACTGTAAATTTATGCAATAAATTTTTTGGGAATAACAAGTGACTAAAAAATCTGATAAAGAGCTTCTTTGAAAAAAATGGCGATCTTATAAAAAATAGAAAATCTTCGGAGTTGAAGCAAGCTAAATATTAGTGTTTACAATAATATTTAAAACGAAATTGATGATTTCTATGATACATATATTTAAGAATAAAGTACTTAAATCATTTTTAGTTGATCTTAAAGAATGTTAAAAATTTTCCAACTATTTTTAAATAATTAACACTTCTTAATTTTAATTATTTGTTAAGCCCGTTGTAGTTTTTCGAAGTACTACATTCACGTTTCCGATAAATTCAAAAGCGCACCGAAATTCGCAGCATATAACGAATACACGAACATGAGTCTGATATAATAATCACTTTATTATTTCTTTAATTTATTTGTCATTCTTATCATCACAAACACTTGTCAAATTTTATATATTTATTGAGTTTATTTTTAACACATACATACTTAAACGAATAATAAAAAAGAGCTTTGCAAGAGCTCTTATTTGGGTTTGACAAGGACTCTTTTAAAAGTTTACAGCTACTTCTACTCCTCATATGAAGTAAAAATAGTGCTTTTAAACTCAAGAAAGTAGCCTTATATATTCTCTGCAAGAGCTTTAGTAGCGCGACTAAAGCTATAGTTGAAGCTTGCTGCTATATAAGATAGCACTATAAGCTCTGCAAGAATGAATACATGGCTAATATTGTTACTTGGATTAATAGTGCAAAATGTTGAATTTCGCATATTTGTAACTGTATTTTGAATCAACCCTTCCCAAGTAACTATAGCTTTAGCCGCGCTACTAAAGCTCTTGCAGAGAATATATAAGGCTACTTTCTTGAGTTTGAAAGCACTATTTTTTGCTTCATATGAAGAGTAGAAGTAGCTGTCAGCTTTTAAAAGAGTCCCTGCCAAACCCAAATAAGAGCTCTTGCAAAGCTCTTTTTTCTTCTTTGTTTAAGTAGTATGTATGTGTTAAAAATAAACTCAATATATATATAAAATTTGATAAGTGTTTGTGATGATTAGAATGACAAATAAATTAAAGAAATAATAAAGTGATTATTATATCAGACTAAAAATATGTTCGTGTATTCGTTACATTCTGCAAAATTCGGTGCGCTTTTAAATTTATCGGAAACGTAAATGTCGTACTTCAAAAAACTACAACGGGCTTAAAAAATAATTAAAATTAAGAAGGGTTTATTATTTAAAAACAGTTCGAAGATGTTCAACATTCTTTAAAATCAACTAACAATTATTTAAATACTTTATTCTTAAAAATAAATATCATAGAAATCATAAATTTTGTTTAAAATAATAATATTGTAAACTATAATATTTTGTTGGCTTTCTTCAACTCCCAAGATTTTCTATTTTTAATAAGATCGCCATTTTTTCAAAGAAGCTCTTTATCAGAATTTTTAATCACTTGTTATTCCCAAAAAATTACTGCATTAATTTACAGTATTTAACATCTAGCTTTAAAAATTCAATACAAAAATACATTTTAAAGCAAACATTATACTGAATCTACGTGTTACAAAACAGCTCTATAGTTATGTTTATTACTTAATAGAGTTTTCGTTTCTCGAAAAAATGTTTTCTGCCCTCTTTCTGCCATTTTTGAGAATTCCGAATTTTTTCTTCTTTTGAGGACAACATTTTCGAGAAAAGAACACGATTTAATTAGGTCACTATTTTTTTTTCTCAAAAGGTCAGAATTTCCAAAAAGGTCAGAAAAAATGTTGCATTTTTTCGAGCAACGAAAACGCCATGAGTTTAGAGCCCTTAGAGCCTTTACAGAGAAAGAAGTAAATTTTCGAGTTCTGCTCTTTTGCAGATTTTATAAAATCCTTTACAGAGCTGTATAAAGTATTAGAGCTCAAAATGGTTAAAAATTCATATATCGAGCATTTTCTTTAAAATTAAAAGCAACTAGCATCAAACAAAGCTGCGGTAAAGCTTATATAAACTAATAACTTATTAACAACGATATTTTTGTTATAAGACATCGGCCAGTATATCCTTCAATTCAGCGATAAGCCATATTTACTTATTTCGTTTTACAAAAATACAAATACATCCTTAAAACAAAATGCTTATTGTAAAGTTTTTAATGGCACAGATGTTTTCAGAGGAACTTTTATTCAAAAATCTTAAATATATATGTGACAACTAATTAGCAACGCTTTTAATATACAGTAAATTAAGGTAAAATAAAGTAACTAAAAATGTGAAAATTTAACAAAAGTTATGCTTAAGGTCTAATATTTTGTTGGAAAACCTTTTTGCTTTAAAACTGCTGACATCGTCTTTGCATTTAGAGTATCAGGTCTTGGCATCGTTTACCGGTAAAGCGTATCAGGCTTCCTTGATTTTTACAAATAAATCATCCAGATTTGTTATATTTAGTGAGCTTACGGCATTTTTAACATCGTCCCATAAATGCTCGATGGGATTTAGGTCAGGACATGACGATGGCCAGTCGAGAACTGTCATAGCATTTTGGTCAAAAAATGGTTTGGTTGTTTCATTATCTTGCTGAAATGACCAAATCACTGGCGTATTGTCTTCTGCCCAAGGTAGTATAACATAACCTAATTCATTATGCCAACAACACGGTGAATTGGACCAACGCCGTTTCATGAAAAACACCCCCAAACAAAAATCGAGCCACCGCTATGCTTAACAACCGCAGAAGTGTACCTGGGATCAAGTTCCTTGTCTTTTGAGCGACGGACATACCCTCTCCCATCAGGACCAATGCGATTAATCTTTGTTTCATAACTCCACAACACGTATTTACACTGATTTTCTGTCCAAGCTGCATGATCTTTGGCAAACTCAATACGACGTTTTCTTTGCGAGAGTTTCACCATAGGTTTCTTGCGTGCAAGTCTTCCGTGTAGGCCAGCTTCCACCAAACGGCGTGCAGCGGTTTTTTTTTAATCATTGATTCCAATTTCATCCATTATTTCACGCTGGATGACTGCTGTGCTCTTCCTTGGATCAGCTTTTGACAATCGGACGATCATTCGATCAATGTGCACTGATGTTTTGCGCGGTCTTTTTTGGCGTTGTACGTTTTCCGCGGTTTTATATTGTCGAAAGTGGGTAATAGCATTGAATACCATCCTTTATGATAGTATCCGTATGATAGCCCAGCGCTATTTAATTCAATGATAGCCTTGCGGGTACTTGACGTGCAGCTCTTGGCTTTTCCCATTTTATGAAATTTTACTAATACAGTTTTTTGATAAAATTATGTTCAGTCAGTTCAAAACAATACATTCTTACCAAAATATTCACAAATTATTCATAAAAACTTGGAAAACTCTAATGCAATTACATCGTTTTTAAAAAAATAGTTGTCAATGGAAAAAATAACGTTCTCCAACTAAAACTGATTTCGCTTAAATAAATAACACCTGACAAAGTCAATTTATTTGTTCTTGTAAAGAAAACAAAGGAAAGAAATAAATAACAAATAAAAAAAAACCGCTACATTGCCAATCATATAATCATATGTTCTATGGATCAAACACTACCGGCAACTATTGAGATTATTAATGTTAAAAAGATAATGTTAACTGTAGACGTTAACATGAAACATTTGCTGTTTAACATATTTACAAGGATATTTAAGCTTCTCATTACTTTCTATCTTACCACAAGTAAAAAGCTTCTGATAAGTACTAAGACTGAGACCTCTTTTAGAAAAACACCTAGAATTCCTTTTTTTACAGTAATAGAAAAAAAAATTCTGTTTTTTATATTTATTTTCTTTATTATTTAAAACTAGTAAGAAATTCATAGTTTAACGAAAAAGATTATTTTTTGTCTAAGTTCTTTCATACCTTTAGTTAGATTGGTGTAATTTTCCAGATGCCCTTTTAAAAAACTCCAAATGTTTTCGATCGGATTCATATTCAGGCCTTGCGGAGGCCACTCCTTGGTTTTTCAATTCTGGTATTTTAGCGAATTTTGCACTAGTCTTGGAGTGTGTGAGGGATCATTATCTTGTGGGAAATGAAAAATTATCCGATATTTCCGCATGCGAAGCATATCCACGACAACAGGCTAATTGGTTTGCAAAATGCTACTTGTTCATCGTGCCATCGATTTTCACGACAGGGCCAATTTCAAAAGGTTTAATTCATCCCCAAATCATCTAACATGCACCTCCGAATTTAATAGTTTGCTTAACTTGTTGGGGTTAAAATTGCCCTGCTTTATTTGACAAACAAAGAAATCACGAATAAATTTATCTAGCAATAGTTACAGTCGTAGCAATAGCTACGAAGATCGAAATGAACAGACATTAATAAGATGCATTTTCACCCAAGAAGATATGTCTTAAAACATGTTGGATATATTTATATTTGCTTTGAGTAGTCTAAATTTAAAAGAAAGAAGCTAAACAAATTTTCTTTTCAAAATTTTTTAGAAAATTAAAAACAAAGTTACATTTTAATTTAACAAATTTAACAAAAAGCAATAAAGTTTTTATGTAAAGATTTAATTTTGTTTACATAAAGAATAACTCTAAAGTTTTATAATATTGTTTTTATAATTCTAAAAAATATTACTTTTAACTTTACAATGGTATTTAAGCTAAATGCCAAATAAGTTCATGAAGCAACAGGTTGCAACAACAACAACAACAACAATAACAATTTCTTTAGTAAATTTCTTCTTTATTTAGTAATTTTTTTTTTAATAAAATTTTATTTTAATTATATCAAATCACCTCATTAAACATGCAATTTTCTCTACAGATTGCTCTATGTCACCACCTTAGATGGGCGACTCACTGCTTTGGATATCACAAAAGGTGGAAAACGTCGCTGGAGCATACCGACTGGACCAGGTCCACTCATATCATCGAGCATACATCGTTTGGAGCTCACTAACAATGGACAATTTGTGCGTATGATACCCTCATTAAGTGGCGGTATTTATAAGTTCGATGGCGAATCGATTGATCCGATACCGATTAACACCGATAATCTTCTCAGTTCGTCAGCAAAATTCTCTGATGATTTAGTAATTTCGGGTGGTAAAGAAACACGCACTTATGGGGTCTCTGCACGAACCGGACAACTTTTATATGAGTGCTCAATGAATGGTTGCCTAAATTCAACAGATGCAGTTGAAGCGACACAACCCACCACTAGCGAAGAAGCAGCTGATACAGAAGGTGGTGAATATCTAAGGAATCACGATCCGCTGGTGGATGATGTGATTGTTGTGCGTCGTCAAACACAGACCGTTCGTGCTGTCGAATCACGTACTGGCATTGAACGTTGGAATTTTAGCGTGGGTCAGCATGATTTAGATTTAATCAAGCCAGCTGAGTGTCATGAGCGCCAGTTTAGCGAGATAGATATGGCAATTTTGGATTTGGAAGTGAAAGTCATTGTTCCGGAGGGTATAATATGCGTTTTTAGCAAGTCGGAGCCAAATGTTATGTTATGGAAATATAAGGTTTATTTCTATGCTTTTGAGTGTTATTTTATGTTAAGGTTTTATTTTCAGTTCGATCATCCAATTGTGAGTGCATGGAAAATAGGGTCCTCCGATGAGCTTGTCTCTATCGATATGTTTGGCTCAGCACAATGGCTATGGGAACAAGATAGCAACACTTTTGAGCCAATCTATTCAAAAATGACGCCAGCAATTTACTTGGGAATGTACGACAAACAACTTTACATACAGGTAGATAAGCCGTGACGCAATCTAGGACAATTCATTTGGTTTTGATTTAAATTTCTTACGAATTTAACGGAAGCACACTTTTCATAACGATCGTTAGGTTTTTCAATGTGTATTATCATAATGGTGCCTCATCAATGAATTTTTAAATGCTTTGAGCGAAAAGGGTTGAAAAAAATCTCGAGTTTTTTCTTAAAAAATCCAGGCTTGCAGTTAAATTTGGAAACAATAAACTTCGTGTTATCATTGACAAATTTGGGTTAATAATTTCTAAAAAAAAATTGTTTCATAAACCAATCTTTGTGAAAAATTCCTTAAAGCATGTCTTGTGTTTGTTTTTTAATAACATATAGCATAAAGCAATAACGAAACAGGGAAAACACGCGATGGAACAAAAACCTTTTCGAAAATTCTTTCTTTTCGAACTCGTCTGTCTTGTTTCCCTTTGCATCCCTTTAAAAAAAGGGAAAATTTAAAGTCGACAGTTGAGTTATCGAACCAGGGATGCTATGATAAGGGCGTTTACACGATACTACAACAGTAAACACTTTTGAATGACTCATTTCAAATGAGTCATTTGGTCCAATGTAAACGTAGTATAAGAATAAGTCTAGAAGGACGAGTCAAGCCGCCCGTCAAACTCAAAAAACTGAATAGGCTATCCTTTTACTATCAAATGCAATCAAATGAAAGGACTGACACGCTGGCAATACTGTTAAATAAAAGTCAACTTATTTGCGGAAAAACTGAATAATGAATGAAATTTTATTTGAAGAAAATCTTCTAATAAATATTTCAAAGACTGAATTGAAACAAGTTTTTCAATAAAGTAAAAAACAAATTCATGTAGCAATATATATCAACAAATACTTCTGCTGTCGGTATATGTATATGTATATCTTGTTGATGCTAGGATACATATTTTTGTTCATCTAATTCGAAGACACGCCAAGAACATTTATTTGTTGATAATATATGTTCTGACTAACAAGTGAGTTGTATTTATAATAGTCATGAAAGACTTCTTGACCTGGTTTTAACTACAGACAGTAACAATGTGATTGTTAAGAGGGTCCTTCATGCTTTGACAACTGCTGATGAATACCAAATCATAATTGAGCATATGGTACAAGTCCAACAGAGATAATATAGTAAACTCTAACTCAATAGATAAAGTTATGAATTTTAAGAAACTGACTTTTTGAATTTGAATCGTTAAGTTTAATGTAAATTCCATGTCATTTAAGAATATGTTAGTTTATAATAACGCTCTTGATGATTCAACTAATTTTTTATGTGGAAATCTTTGCTATGTTTTCTCAGTCCGTGCCGTATAGCCTCAAATTTGCGAAAAATTGTGCTTACCCCGGGTACACAAAGGAATAAAAGACTCTTCGCAACAAGAGGAATAGGGCATGGAAAAAATATGTATGTAGCTTAAACTAAAATGACCTAGAAACCTACAAGCGTTTGTTTTTGGATTTTGAAAATTGATCAGCTTCCTTATATTACAATTATTTAGACAGTATTAAGCTGAAAATATTGTCTGATCCAAAGAAGTTATGGAGTTTCATAAACACAAAAAAAAAAAAAAGAAGATGGATTCCCTTCATCATTTAAAACAGATATTGATATTGATATATGGCATTGGTTTTCGTGAAATTGCTCGAAAATTCGGTCGAAGTCATAAATCAATGGGCTCTTGACGTAATCCTGAAAGCTATGGATGTGCAAAAGGAGGTATCAGAAAAATAAAGCTGGATGGTCGCGATAAGCGTAAAATAATTAAGGCAGCAAGTAACTCTTTTTACTTACCAGACATAGAAGCCTTCTTACGCAACATGTTTACATTTTGTATTTACAAAATTTTTTGGAAGTAATAGTTTTTAAATGTGCACATATGTATGTGAACATATTGTACTTCTTTACAATAAATTCTTTATTTATTAACACTTTTTTACTTACCAGACAGAGGAGCCTTTTTACGCGACATGCTTGATAAATTAAAAGAGAGCTAATGAGGGAGAATATTTTCTCTATCTATTGCACCAATATTTGAATGAAATAACAAAAAATCAGCAAATATTTGAATACAAAAACTTTTCCACATATGTGACCATTTTAGCCGAAGAGGATAAAAACATGCATAACTCAGGAATTTTGATTTCTTAAAAGTGGGCATAGCTACAGTTCGACCACACCTATTTTTGGTTGAGTTTCCGAGAGTGACCATACGAACTAAATTACGAAATACATCCAATACAACCGCATTCGTCTGAAATATAGCGTTTTTATTGATTTTATAATAGCGGGTCTGGCAATTTTTTTTATTTATTATTCGAGATATTAGCCTTGACAGCAAATGAAGTAAATTTGATGCCCTTAAGTGTTACCGTTCAAGAAATCTTAACGGATAGACAAACGGTATGAAAAAAAAATATGTTTTTAACCATAACTTTTGATTGGAAAGAGGTATGGGGTAATTTTTCACATAAATAATTTTTGAGACTTGACTTTTTTGTAAAAAATATAAAAACAACATTTTGGAAACAATAAATTAATCCAAAAAAAATATCAAAGATAGGTACTCTTCCCGAGAAACAATTTGTGTCCGTTCCAAACTACTCAGGCACGAAAGTTCAGAGTATCGGACTCAATTTTTTTTTTAAAAGCTACGAGTAGTGACGAAATGAAAACAAATTAATCGCACATTGATATTAATGCGAATGCAAACGAGCTTCAGCGAACAGGACCCGACAGAAATTGATATATTCTGTCCATAAAGTAGCTGATATGTATCGAAACTGGCCTTTTTCTTAACTATAATGTACCCGAAATATACCCAACAAGTACTTTGAAAGGCACCTGAAATAGTACCGTAGTAAGTCTGCATTATGTCAATAAAGTGTTCAAAAACAATCGACTATATTCGGACACAATAAACTGACGAGTGCCCGAATCGGTCTTCGTTCGTACATTGTGCCTGCCCAAGGTTTTCCAGAACTAGGTGTTCCGACACGGGCACCGACATATATCAGCTACTTTATTGACACAAAATATAAAATTTTTTCTCGGGCTTGTTGTTTTGATGACAAAACAGTAGAATAACTTTTGCGCAAAACTAAAGTACAGTTGCCGAGAGTAACCATACGAACTAAATTACCTAATTTTAGTCTTCTCAACCCAAACCGTCTTAAATGAAGCATTTTAATTGATTTTTAGGCGATAAAAGGGGGTGTGGCAAAATTTCAAATAGTGAGCGTGAAAAGTATGCGAGGAAAATCTAGCTAACCTAGTTAAGTTGAAATAACAAATCGTTTGGAACCTATATCGTCAAAATCGGTTCATTGGTTCAAGCGTGATGTTTGAACATCCGTTTAGTGTCACAAAGGCTTTTATATAATAGTATAGATCGTCAAAATCTTTTAGGGATTCTTGCTTTCAGTTCAGTTCGTTTTCTACTGAAGTAGTCATGCTCGAGGAAATACTTATTCTTAATTATATTTATTTTTCATAAATCGGGCTTTATTGTTTTGTCCGAACTTAAAGCATACATCTTCCAATTCCCCAGAGTCATCATACTTGTCTATTAATCATTGTCATGATCTTGCCTATTAAATTTAAGGAACAAGTGTGCATGATCTGCGCCATAGTCAATAGAGGCACAAGTTTAGGTGATTAAAAATTCACGTAATAAAATTAAAATTACAATTAAAATTAACTCTTTTATTTATTTTATGAGTAGTATAGATGTATCCACTATAAGAGCCTTCTTATACTTGGTTAAGGTCCGTGTAGAGGACTTGAAGTATTTTACTTTTAATAAAGAAAAAAAAAATAGACAAATATATAACACAATTCTTGATAACTATTAGTGCAAACCATCAAAACCTCTAGTTCTATTTCATTTCGATTATGTAAGGGTTTTTTTTAAATAATAATAAAAAATTACTTGTCTTGCAGGAATCCATACAAATACGCAAAGAAATAATGGACCAATCGAATTTTTATAATCAATTGAGCACTAATGATTTGAATATGCCCAAAATACCCTGGCGTCCCATAGCAGCTGGTAGCAACTCAGTGATTATAGTTCAAGATAATAAAATTATTGGAGACACTCAAGGCTCACAATCCATACCAAATTTGGACATGAGCGCAACCACAAACAACAATTTGCAAGGCAACGAATTGATGCCTTATGATGAGGATAACTTTGCGCTCTCTGCGCAATCTGTGCTTAATGCCTCGGAGTATGTAAATGGCAATGGTTTCTACTTTGTCGCAGGCAATAATTCGCTTAAACCCAGTGAAGAGCTCTGCGATACAGATACGTCGAATGCAGTGCCGTCAATTGAAGGTGCGCCGCTAGACAATGCAACAAACAATACTATGGCAGATGATTTGGGTTTTAGTTTAGATGACATCGATGCTCCTGTTAAGGTCGTTATACTATCACTTTGGTATTGGTGGAAGGAAATTATTGTGATTGCTTTCACTTCGGCTATCTTGCTTAATCTATTCATTGGACAACGTCAGCGCCCCGAACGTGAAATTGTTGTCATCGAACGTCATATACCAGTGCCCACAGCCATGGAGGCTACTGAATCTTCAACAGCTGCTTTACTTGGACCTGCTACAAACAGTTCGAAAAGTACAAGCAATGGTATCTTGTTCAATGGTCATCGCACGCATTCCGAATCCTCACACTCGGTCAGCGATCAGTTCTCATCACGTTTTCAAGGCGATTTTGATCTGATGCGCTGCCTGGGACGTGGTGGTTTTGGTGTAGTTTTTGAAGCCAAAAATAAGCTGGATGATTGTAAGTATGCCGTAAAGCGCATCACGCTGCCCAATAAAAAGGAGTCACGTGAACGCGTTATGCGTGAGGTCAAGACATTGGCTAACTGTGAGCATCACAATATTGTGCGCTACTTTCAGGTTAGTTGCTGGCTTGAAGAGTTTCATTAAAAAAGTATTCAAATTAAATTTAGTTAGTTGTGTGTGTTTTTAGGCTTGGGTTGAAACTCCACCGCCTGGTTGGCAAGAGGAAGAAGACAGCAAATGGCTGGCAAACGAAATGTCCTCCACATCTATACAAATCGAGACGCCTACAGATGGCAGTAGTTTGCCTTCCTTTGCTGTCAGTGCCAGGTTAGAAGCAAATAAGAAACTTCAGATGGCCAAAAAGAAGCAACTCTTGTCCTGGGTATCCAGTGTAACCAGTACAGCTTGCAGCAATGATCCTTATGTGCCCAGCGACGAAGATGATTCTAGTATTGTTTTTCGTACCGAATCGCAATCTCTGGCACATAATGATAATGAGAAGGATGAAATTGAGCATAACGAAAAAATTAGAAAAAAGTCAGATCCAATATCCATTGACATACACTCCGATTCCTTTGATATTGGTGGTGTGGTCAATGGCAAAAATTTAGACTACAGTCAATTATCTGATTCATTTCAAATTGAATTTGTACGCTCTGCAGATGGTTTTCCGGATGAGGGCGAGATGGAAAAAATGGAACATACCACATCAAATGGGCATCCTTCAACACCCTCCACAGAAGTTTTCAGAAATGACACATTTAAATCGCAAAAGCAAAAGGCAAAACTTGCTTTGGATCTCGTTACAGTGTCCGAGAAAAACACTACTGGAAAAGCATTGCTGCCCTCCGCTGCAGGGACACCACCTAAACCTGTACAAAACAAGGTTTACCTGTACATACAAATGCAGCTGTGTCGCAAGGAAAGTTTGCGCGACTGGCTTTGCGATAATCGTAGCGAAGCTCGAGCACCGCACGTGGGTAGAATTTTCTATCAAATTGTCGATGCTGTGGACTATGTGCATCTTAAGGGTCTTATTCATCGCGATCTTAAGCCAAGTAACATATTTTTCTCACAAGATGGCCAAATAAAAATTGGCGATTTTGGTCTTGTCACTGATATGTCGGATATTCCGAATATGGTTACGAAATGTGGTGATAATTCAGGCTTGCCCTCCTGTGCACGTCACACACAACAGGTTGGTACTCATCTGTATATGTCACCGGAGCAGCTGCGTGGCCAACACTATGACTACAAAGTCGACATCTATTCCCTGGGCTTGATATTCTTTGAGTTACTTCTCTATTTTTCCACGGAAATGGAACGTATTGTAACTTTGCGTAATCTTAGGGACGGGCGTTATCCCAAAGAGTTTCCTGGGGAACACCCCTTGGAGTTTGAATTGCTTAAGCAGATGCTTTCGGCACAACCTGAACAACGTCCAGCCGCAGATGAGTTAAAACAACGGTTAAGCGATATTTTTAAGCTGCCAGAGTATTTAAGTGACGTCGAAATCGTTGGTCGTCGTTTGAGCCGTAGTCGCACTTTTAGCAGCACTGAATGAGTGAGTGAACGTGTAATATATAAGCTGCACGAGCTCTCTATCTGTTAAATTTTGAGTTGTAGTTAGTCCGCCATTTCATTAAAGTTGTATTGTTTTTTATATAAATCAATATTTTCATTAAAGCCAGAACCTTTGTTTCTAGGATTAAACAACCAATTAAAACTTATAAATTAAGTAATGACTTTGATGCCTTCAATTAAATAATATTGTTTCATTTCATATTCAAAATATTAAAAGAAAAAAACATTAAACGCCTTATTTATTTTAAAATTAATTTTATATGTTTGTGTGAATTTTACTTAATTTTCAACTACTGGACTTGCACGCATTGCAAATGTTGCATTCTATAAGAATGCGTCATTAGCTTAAGCAATATACATAATAAATATGTATTAATATATAAGATTATATATAAGCCGCACTTATATATAAGGCAATAATTCAAACAAAATAAATATTTTTGATGCATAACAAGTCACAAATTATAGATAGTTTAGATATTAAACGTAAATACAGCAATTCTTTAAAAATTGAAACATATCCTATGTAAATTGGACATAATGATGAATAGCTTATCTCATAATATTATGTTTCTATGGCTTCGATGTACATTTATGAGGTAATTTAAAAAAAGTTTTTAACAATAAAACAATAAAAACAAAATAAAAACAATAATCGATTCTTATTAGCCCTAACATAACTTTGATAAATAGAAAAAATTTTTTTTAATACTATTGACTGTTAAAAATAATCTTAAGATGTACAACAACACTAGTTTAACTAGATGGTCTCAACCACGTCAGTGTTTGAGAGAGCGTATGTTTGAATGAAAATGGTTTGAATACTTGAATAAAATAAGTTTATTTAATAACACTTTATTGTTTCTTTCAATTCGTTAATTTTTGCGAAAGCAAAACAAGTGCCTTGTAGTCAACAATAGCCAAGAATTTTAATGAACAATTATATATATTGGTGTTTTTAAACGATTTTATTTAAATAATGTTAATTTTTTTCGAAATAACCCAACAAAAAAAAAAACTCCCAAGGAAGGTAAAGCGGAAGGGAAAGTCAGAATAATCATTCCTTCCATTTTACTTGTGTAAGGCCATTGATGGCCAGTTTTTCAGTACAAGTTTAAACTGAAGTCAAATTAAACCTAGCTTATCTCACCAAAATTGGACGTTTAAAATCGATTTAACTAGATATTTTAGCATTCGTTGAAGTATAATTGACTTAAATTGACCGAGTTTAAATGTCAAATTTTGGTGAGTTAAGCTCCGTTTAATTTGATTAAAGTTTAATCACATACTGAAAAACTGGCCCTGAGAGAAGGCCCTATAGAAGATAAATTTCAGAATTAATTTTGTTGAGTTTTTCAATTAACAGTTTTTGTATTTAACTTTAAAAAAACAAAAATACAATACATTGTGTATCAGACTCAGAGTCAAAATTTACATGAAAAAGTAAAAAAATCTAAAAAGAAGTAAAACTAAACAAAAGAATTCATACATAGTAAAAAGTAATACAGGAAATATTTTTTGTAAGTCTGTTTTTGGACAGCTTAAATACCACTTCAAATGAGTTTTTACCATCTTTTTCTGATTCCAGTTTAATTAACTCTTCCTCATTTGGAATAGGAAATCTATTGTCGTATTTATTGGACACAGATTGACTCTTAAAAATGTTTTTTTTTTAAGTGTTGTAGTTTACAATTGTGAATACTTAAATTTGGTTCGATATTGTTTAAAAAAAAAAGGAAAAGAAATGTATTTTAAGCCGTTTTAAAAAATTTATCAATTTATTTACCTTCAAGTGCCAAAATCACATCAGATTGAGTTTTCATAATGTCTACGAAAAAGAAAATATTTTAGATATGTAATGCACTGAACATAATTAATCAATGAAATTGACAATCTTATTAATCACTTGAATAATAAAGTACTTAGACTTTTTAATAGTACTCTGTCCTTTGCTTAAAAGGGGTTTTATGCAAAAAGGGGGTCCGACATGATTTTTTAAAAAAACTGAATTGAATAAATATCTATAAAAATTTAATAAAAAAATTTTTATTGCTCACTGAAATAAACTAAAGAGTTTGTTTTAAAAGAGAAATCAGCTTAACCCATTAATGACAACATATGATATATCATACGCGATAATAGCATTTTTCAAAAACTTCTCAAAAATCCGCAGCCAAAAATCTAAATCTTTTGCTTCCAACAGTGTGAGAAAGAAAAAAGTATTTTTTTCCGAAAAGAGTTACAAAATTGACATTTGAAGCTATTTGTTTCGCGCCAGTACGTGCAGTATTTAAAAAAAAGTGAAGAATGCTACTCAGGTGAGCTATTTTGTTATATAAAGATCAAGAAAAAAGAAAACATAATTAAAAAAGTGCATTAGGTTAAAGTTGAACGCCTACGCTATGAAATTAAAATTTTCCAATTTATAATTTTTCTAATTTTTTTAGTTTTTATTTCTTTATTTTTCTGCTTACAGACCTCTTATGCGTTTATGGTCATACGCCTCGCCACACCCAAATCTTTTGAATTTTTTTTACACATCAGAGCTTTCCGTCTAATATTAATACAAGTTTATGCAGAAAATTTGTAAAGCCAAACTCAACGGGTTCTGGTAGTGAGCATTAATGGGTTAATTGAACTATTAGTTTACGAGCTACAAGCTCTCAAAAAGTGTAGACACGATTTTTTCGAAATACTTCTCGTACTTCAATACATTAATTGTAAATAATGAGCTGAAACTCGGCGCGTTACTGCCACGCACTTTTATCCAACGCCCAAAAAATATTATCAGTTTAACTGCATGAGTAAATTGAGGTCGAATACTGAATTCCGAGGCCATAAAACGATAGTTTTAGCCATAACTTTTGATTGGAAAGAGATATTGGGGTAATTTTATCACATAAGATACTTCTGAGACTTGAATTTTTTGTAAACAAATATAAAAACAACAGTTTGGGAAAAATAAATGTCACCAAAAAAAAAAAAAAAAAAAAAAACTAAAGAGGGTATCCTTACTGTTTTGATGACAAAAACTGTAAAATCCTTTTTGCGCTTAACTGAAAGCTTTGTCGTCGTATAAAAGGTAGTCAGAAATGCATTTTTAAATTATTTTATTTTTAAAACAAAAACTACTTTTGAGTAATTTTTTGAGTAAAAAGTCAATATTTTGGAACTTTTTTAAAAAAAGATTAAAAATATATACACTGACCTAACGCTACAGTTGATAGTATTTTTGTGAAGAGCTTTTATTGAACTTTTGAAGAGAACATTTTTTATTTCTTATATTTTACTCAAAAAAAAAGCAGACTTAAATTTTGATTACAAATATTATTTTACTTGAATTATAACTAGACTGAGGACTTTTATCCAGAAAATCTTTTTTGTCAATTTAGGTGTTTCAACCAGTGTTGTCAGGTACCTTTAAAAAAATTCCCCTCAAATTAGGGAGAAAGAAATTTTTTCGAAAATTCCCGCAGTGACTTTTTTGAAAAAACAAATAAAACACACACAACAAGAAGCACTTTTTCAAATGGTTTTATTGTCTGGTATTATATAAATTCGCATTTCGAGATCAGTCTGGTAAAAAAAAAATAAATTATATAATAAAACGTAATCTAATTATTTCATAGTAAAAATAAATTCTTTATTTTTGTTTAAAAAATAAATAATGTTCATATTATGTATTAATTTTATACACAATGTTTATTTTTATTTTTAAATGCTTTTCTAATTCTATAGATGCTATTAAGCATATCGCTTCCCATTCGATTTCCCTTCTTACTTTTTTACATCAGTCACTATAGAAAAACATTCTTTCGGTCTCAGCGTTTGAATGAAGCAAAGTTAAAACAATTTTGAGTATTTTGGGTATAAAAATTTTTTAAATCCCAAACTTCGACCATATTTCATCAACTGGTAAATTTTTAAAATATCATTTTTGATCATTAGTTAATATTTTACACATATTTTTAAATTCAAGTTCAACTTCCTGTGCTGGCAAGTTGAAATTTTCTGACAATTAAAGAAATTGAAGAATTGTTATTATTTTTGACATCAACTAAAAGAAGTCTTCTTCAATAAAAATAAAATAATTTCAATAATAAATACTACGTGTTTAATGCGGACTTTATAGCAGAGACCGTAAATAATAATTATTTGTAGATTCTTACACAAAAAAAGCATTGTGGAAAAATAGTCGTACCGCCGTTTTGAAGGTACCATTAGAATCCTCTCACATTGCAGAACTGGATTTGGTATTGATTTTAAAAATTTTGACTTTTAAAATTTTGAGCAATAAATAATTATTATTTCTGCTTTTTATTTTTTTAAGCCAAAAATAAATTTAAGCCAAAATTTGCCCGATATGTTTTTGAGCACAAAATAACTGGTAAATTTTGATTTTTAGTTTTTAAGGCAAAAATTAAAAGCAAAATTACGATTTTAGTGTACAGGGTTGCCCATATTCGACGGACCCATGTTTTTTTTAAAAAAATCAAAGAAAAAAATAAAAATTTGGTGGTTGGCAATCTTAATCATTTAATTTGTTCCAAGTAGATTTGTTTACATCAATTTTTGAATATGTTATCTCTCAAATGGCCGCCTCTGGCGTTGATGGCGTATTGTGCCCTTTTTGCAGCATTTTCCATCGTTTTCGCCAACATTTCGGCCGGAATAGCGGCTATTTCTTCACGAATGTTGTCCTTGAGCTCTTCTACGGTCCTTGGCTTGTTAACGTAAACCTTTGACTTCAAATATCCCCACAAGAAGAAGTCAGGCGGCGTCAAATCGGGCGAACGCGGTGGCCAGTCCAAATCACCACTTTTCGACATCAAACGGCCCGGAAACATATTCTTCAGAAAATCGATTGTTACGCGACTTGTGTGCGGTGGAGCGCCGTCTTGTTGAAACCAGAACTGCCTCATACGCTTTCGACGAATAATTGGCATCACAAAATTGGTCATCATGTCGCGATAACGCTCCTGGTTGATGGTAACAGCATGGCCATTTTCATTTTGGAAGAAAAACGGCCCAATGACCGTTTTCGCACTAACGCCGCACCAAACTGTGACTTTTTCGTCATGAAGAGGCACTTCTTGAATCTCCTGAGGATTTTCAGTGGCGTAAATATGGCAATTTTGCTAATTTACGGTCCCATTCAATGTGAAATGGGCTTCATCGGACATGATAATTTTGTTCCAAAATTCCTCGTCATCTTCGGCCATTTCGAAGACTCTTTCAGAGCGCTCGCGTGGCGTGTATTGTTCCATGGTAAAAATCTGCTTGGACTGACGCTTCAAACGCGGTATGTCATTAAGCGATCTGACATCTCTGTCAAAAGTTATGGCGTTGCCAGATGGGTCCGTCGAATATGGGCAACCCTGTACAGTAGAACTAAAACTGAATGGATGAAAATTAGGGTTTTTCCTAAGTTTGCTTTTTATTTTTGCAAATAAAATTTAAATAAAAATCAAATTTTACCAGTTATTTTGACTTCAAAAATATATCAGGCAAGTTTTGCCTTTTATTTTTGCCTTAAAAAATAATTTATTCCTCTTTATTGGAATCCCAACCAAAGAGTAGTAAAGAGTTGTCAGCTCTGCACAGTTGCGCTTGGGCAGTTATTTTCAATAAGTAAAGATTGGGCAAAAGTGGATGTGAAGGAAGGCGATAAAATTGAAATTTTGCCGACTACCTTTGCTCTGCTCTGCTCTGCATAGCTGACGTAGCTTTGAGGTCGCGATGCTTGGCGACGCTTAGCGAAGTATGAGTGCGAAGAACATAGGAAATAAAAAGCGTGTGATGAAGTGAAAAGAAAATAGTTTGCTATTGTTCCTTTTCACTTTGCTATGACTTTTTTGTTTCCTATAAGAATTTTGCACTCATCTGAATGTTTACATTTTTCAGATAGATTGGATTTGGTAAATTGAATGAATTTACCAATTTCAATCTTTTTAAATGATGACAACATTTGTGTGCCCTTTTATTTTAATTTTGCAGATACTATTATGTATTTAAGAAGTTTGAAGCTAATCATTTTGATAACCCTTTTCTTATAATTTTGCAGATACTATGTATTCAAGAATTTTTTTAATTTGAAGTTAAATTTTTTACTTAGATCTTTTTAAATGATGAAAACATTTTTATGCCCCTTACCTATAAAATTCTTTTATTTTTTGCAGGTACTGATGAATGATTTAGAAAATTTTTTACAAATTCAAAATGTTACATTTTTAGCTACTATGTATATAGATTGGATTCGGTAAATTAAATGAATTTACCTATTTCCATTTTTTTAAATTATGATAAGTTGATTTAAATGA
Source organism: Dichetophora obliterata (assembly GCA_963920525.1). Taxonomy (NCBI): domain Eukaryota; kingdom Metazoa; phylum Arthropoda; class Insecta; order Diptera; family Sciomyzidae; genus Dichetophora; species Dichetophora obliterata. Next base: position 82,999,667 of record OY986435.1, on the reverse strand, counting down.
TTTTGAAGCTACATGCATATATACATATATGAGATGTATACTTTCTTTATATAAAAATTTCTTTCATTTTTTGCAGGTAATTAGAAATTTTTTTCATTTTAAACAAATTTAGAATGTTGATATTTTTTAGCTACTAGGTATGTAGATTGGATTTGAATTTGGTACATTAAATGAATTTACTTATTTCCATCTTTTTAAATTTTAAAAACATTTTTATGCTACATTTTTAAGATACATATATTTCAACTTTTATCAAAGAGCTACATATAATATATGATGCTAGCAAATAACCGCTGCTTTGCCTGCGATTAAAATATTAAATCAAAAACCCAAAATTTTTAAGCTTAAATCTTAAGTATTTTGTTGTGTTTTCCAATGCAAAACATAAAAATAATTGTGTTTGCTTAATAATGAAAAAAGGGAATTAATTTTCAAAAAAAATTTATTTAATTTTAATTACCTTCTTTAAACAGTAATTGTTATGGTGACAGAAAGTTGCTTGCCTTTTTCTGTATTTGGATTTTTTATTTATTTTACCAAAGACGAAAGATTTACAAAATTTTCAAATATCAATTCATATTAATTCATAATTCATATTATAATGTAAATATTGTAAATACTACATTTTATAATGTAAATACAGTCTCCGACTGTTACTTTCTCCGAGTGGACGTGTTTGTTTGACTGCGATTTATTTAATTTCGTTGTGCTTTTTATTTTTCTATTTTTGGCTACCTGCTAATAAGTACTTTAAATAGTGCGCGCATTTACTTTACAATTTAATTTTTTGTTTTTCTTGTGTGAAGCTAATATTTATTAGAGCGTTTGTGCAAAATCCAACTCAGCATGGCCCCCGGGCCACCTAATCTGGGGGACAACAGGTTTGCTCCGCTTGCCTCAAGTCCCCGCAGCAAAAGAAAAAACCCTCATATACCCCATTTGATTTCCCTGAATTACCTACCATTAAAAACGATAATCCCCAATTTATAATAATTTCATCAGAAAAACCAGATCACCCAGAAAAACCTTATAAAACGCTTTCAAAGTACTCATGCTTTGCTGTCCATAAAGCATTACAAGCAATTAGCAAAGAAATAACCTCTATTTCTGAGCTTAGAGACGGTAGCCTGTTGTTGTTAGTTAAAAACTCGCAAATTGCGCAAAAATTTATTAATACCAAATCACTTCATGGTATATGCCCAATACAAGTAAGATACCAAGAAAACTTAAACTGTTCAAAAGGTACAATTTATGCTCCATGCCTCATTGATGTCAATGAATCTGAAATCGTTGATAATTTAAAGGACCAAGGAGTCATTTCGGTATACAAATTTACCAAAGTATTAGACGGTAAGGCCAGACCGAGTGGAGTTATGCTTCTGACCTTCGATCTCTATAAACTTCCTGAGAAGCTAGAAGTTTCGTGGTGCACAGCCCGAGTCAAACCATACTACCCAAATCCTATGAGATGTAAATCTTGCAAACTTCTTGGCCATACCGCTAAACGCTGCAATAATAACCCCGCATGTGTTACATGCAACCTCCCACCCCACCAACCTGAAATTTGCACACGCATTTTCTGTGCTAACTGCTCTGGTGATCACCCAGCAGCATGAAACACGTGCCCACGGTATGCACAATCAAAACAAATTTTAAAAATCCAAACACAGAACAAGTGTTCGATGCGCGAAGCACTAAAAATATATAAAGCACAAATCCCCCCTCTCCCAGATACCTCTTTTGCAAATGCTGCAAAAGAAAACCAACAACAAAAAAACACAACTTCAAACATTACTACAAACCATACTCGTCTTTCATCTGTTCCGGATGAAAAAAACAAAACACAAATCAAACTGTTTCCAACAGCCACACCTCTCTCTCTACTCCGCCGTCTAGAGCTACCGTCATTAGCACACTCCCTTCCACTTCTTCTAGTTCCGAATCTCTTCATGAAAACATTTCTACGAAAACAAACAACAACAACAACAACCTTCCAATCATACTCTCTCCTTCTCAATTCAACATCAATACCCCTGACCACAACAACGTCTATACCTCTACACGTACCTCCAACAAATACAATAATCTAGAATTGATCATCTCTGATGACGATAATTGCTAATCAATAGTAAACTCTCTTTATTTCAACATCTCTCCTTTGTTATCTTTTCTCCTGTAATGTTTAAAATTTTACAGTGGAATATGAAAGGCTTCTACAACAACTACACGAATTTAGAAATTCTTTTGAAAGAGCATTCGCCAAGTTTTATCTCTCTGCAAGAAACCCATTTGGCAGCGAATAAATCCGCAGCTGTTCCGAAACACTATGTAAGCTATTTTCACAACTTGCCAGAAAATACAACAAGTAAACAGGGTATTGCTGTTTTAATAAAAAAGAATATTCCACATAAACAAATATTTATACAATCAACTATTTCGATCCTAGCAATAGAAGTTTGCATTGGTTTTAATCTTACTATTCTATCAATTTACTTACCACCTCAACAAAACTTTTCCTTAAGAGAACTGGCACATATCATACGCTCTGTTTCTACACCTTTTGTCGTAATGGGTGATTTTAATGCTTGGAGCCCGCTCTGGGGCTTTCCCTCCTCTAACCAAAGAGGCACGATTCTTGAAGATCTAATTTTTACTGAAAGCTTGACAGTTTTAAATGACGGTGCACCTACACACTTTTCCACCCATCAGTCGTTTACACACATTGATCTGACTCTCAGCTCTTCCTCCATCTCTCCTAAACTGAGCTGTCATACTTTAAAGTATTTGTGTGGTAGCGATCTCTTCCCCATCTTAACAAAACTGTCGAGGCCTCTCTCAAACAAAAGTGTAGCTAAACCAAAATTCATAACAGATAAAGCGGACTGGTTAAAATTTCGAAAAATTTCTGACAGCTTATCTGCAAAATTTGAAAAATCAATCAATGTTAATCAAGAGACAGCTTCCATTACCAAAATTATACGTACTTCTGCTCACCTCTGCATACCTCAAACTGCTAAAAGGACTTATAAAAAAATGGTACCTTATTGGTCATCTAAGCTTTCCAAATTGCGTAACGATAAACAACTTCTCTGGTCTGAATACAAATTAGTCAGGTCATTGTCAAACTTAGTGAAGTACAAAAAGGCTAATGCCATCATCCGTAAAAAATCAAAAGAAGCCAAAAGAAAAAGCTTAGAAAAAAATAACTGAATCCATCACTCCCCAAAATCCACCAAAAAAAGTATGGTCTGATATAAAAATGCTGTCCGGCTCACACACTCAAACTACCATTAATTTTATAAATAGTCCTAATGGTCCAATTTTCGATTCAAAAGAAATTTCAAACCATTTTTCTTCCATTTGGTCGGACTACTCCCATGGCTCCAACTTCCACAATGTTTTCGTTTTAAATAAAAAAGAGGTACAACAACTGCGGTAATTCTCATTTCAACATCATTGATTCAGAGAAAACATACCTTGAATTCGATCAACTATTTCTGCAATGACAGGTAAAACTCCCGGTGCAGATCGAATATCTTACCCAATGTTAAAAAATTTGCCACTTAGTATTAAAAATAGACTTATAAATTTATATAATAATATTTTAGTTCAAGGTATTTACCCACAAGTCTGGAAGAATGCTTTTGTTGTACCTATTTCCAAGTCAAGCAGCCCTGCATCGGAAGTATATGGATACAGACCTATCTCCTTGCTCTGTTGAATGGGTAAAGTTTTTGAAAAAATTATTGCAAAACGCAGCATGTGGATAGCTTTTAAATAAAATTTAATAAGTCCACATCAAGTAGCCTTCAAGGCAGGGCAGGGCACAATGGATGCACTGCTTTATTTTGAAAATTTTGCTTCTTCGGCTCTATCAAAAAGAAATCACGTCTCAACTTTGAGTCTTGACTTCGAAAAGGCTTTCGACAGAGTTGGTGTACATGTTGTCTTGCGCCAACTTGAAAGTTGGGGAGTAGGCGAAAAAATTTTTAACAAAATCAAATCATTTTTAACCAATCGTAAATTTATAACTAAATTTAATAACACTTTTTCAAATACTTACAACTTATACAACGGGATACCCCAAGGTTCCCCGCTGTCTGTTATTTTAGTCATAATTGCTTTCAACGAGATAAGTCCTATGCTTTCCAGGTATAAGAATATCTCGCATATAATTTACGCCGATGACGTATTACGTTTTTTTAAAACGCAGAATCTAAGCTTAGTTAAAATAAATTTTTCAAATATTCTCTCTTCTATTTCGAAATGGTCCGAGTATTCGGGTGCCAACATATCTATAAATAAATGCAAAACTTTTCACATATGTAGGAAACACAAATGTAATAGCTTTAACCTAGTTTATAGCAATACTAGTATTACAAACACAAATATTCTCAAATTTTTAGGTATTTTGTTTGATAAAAGACTTACATTCAGAGAGCATTGTTTATATCTAAGAAAAAACTTAGCTGCCAGGTTAAATATAATTAAATACTTATCCTCTAAGCATTGTCTAATTCACAACTCAACTCTTGTTAATATTACTAAAGCTTTAATTTTGTCAAAAATTGATTACGGTCTGGCGATCTACGGTAATTGTGCTAAGAGCAATATAATACTTATTAAGGCACCCTACCATACCGCTGTGAATAGAAGTATCCGCGCCTTCCCTAAGTCCCCTATCGACTTCATTTTGGCCGAAGCTAGCATGCCGGCAATTGATGCAAGGATTGAATACGCTACACAAAAGCTTGTACCTAAACTACTCCTCGGTAGGTACAGCATAATTTATAATACAGTTAAAACTGAACTGTCCCCACCAGCAACTGGAAAACGTAAATCGGCTATCGTTAGAGGTATTGAGCAGGCAATGGCGCTCGGTATTACATCTATTCCCACACTTAGTTTGCTAGACAGTTCTCCACCATGGCTTTTGAATAGATCATCGTTTATCCTATGCCTAAATGAAAATTTAAAAAACAACACAAGTCCAAACGAATACCAGCGCCTGTTTGCAGAACATACAGCTTCTCTACGTTCTGAATGGGAATTCATCTTTACAGACGGGTCTAAGTCGGTTGACCATACTTCATTCGCTGTAGTCAACAATACTGGTGAGACCATCAAAGTTGGTCTTTTACCGTCCTACAGCTCGGTTTACACTGCAGAAGCTATTGCACTGCTAAATGCAGTCGATAGTGCTGTGACATCTAAAAAAAACTCAATTATTTGCACGGACAGCAAGTCAGCTATTTCTTCTTTGCTGAACCCCACCAACAACTCCTACATTATATCGGTTATTCGCAGCAAAATTATTAAAAATAATGGAATTAAAATAATGTGGGTCCCAGGACATTCCGGTATCGTTGGTAATGAACTGGCTGACCAAAGAGCTAAATCAGCCGCGAGAGAATCGCTTCTTCTTTTCGACCACATTAATTTCAAGGACATTTATCGCCTCATTGAGAATCATCATAGTGTACTAAGAAGCAGACAATGGAGTACAGTACAACACCATTACTCAACTATCAATACAGATGGGAAAAAAGCTGTTTATCCTCCCTATGGCAACTGTAATGATATCAAAGCCTTCACTCGCCTTCGGATAGGACACACAATCGCCACACACTCATATCGGCTAAATGGTTGCAGCGCTCCTTTTTGCCGACATTGCTCTTTTTCACCATTGACGGTAATCCACTTAATCGATGATTGTGCCTTTTTTAACACAATTAGATACAAAATTTTCGGAAACCAAAAACCTTCTGACTGTTTAAAAACCATCTCAATTGATAATATTAACAAGATTGTAAATTATTTAAAACAAGCAAAGCTTATAAAAGAAATTTAACTATCTGTACTCAATAGTATCAATACTTTTTTATTTAAAATCTATCTGCAATACTATAACTGCACCTTTTTTCTTCTCTTTTCTTTATATTACATTTTTTTTGTATGTACAAATTCTTGTATTTTACTTTATATTTTATTACAAATAATCACTAATATTAATTGAGAGAGCCGAAAGCCCTGGCAGCTAGTGCTCCTTTCCCCCTTTGTAAAATAATAATTTATTGTCATTTTTCATATAGTAAAAAAAAAAATAATGTAAATATTGTAAATATGTACTGTAAATATTGTAAATACTGCAAGGGTTGTTAGTAAATTTAATACTTTCACTTGTGTAGTTTTAAGTTGTAAATACTTATTTTATTATATTACTTAGGTTAGTTAAATTCATTCAAATTGTTTGCCCATTAGTTGATCATTTATTACATTATGTAATAAGTTTCAATTTAGTTTTAAGTAATTACATTATGTAATAAGATTTTCATTTAGATTTAAATTATTACATTATGTAATAAGATTTCCATTTAATTTTAAATTATTTAATTCTGTAAGAAGATTAAAACCCATCTCCTTCTGTTCCAATCACAAGTGGAGCCCCTAATCAACCTGGTAGTTCCACTTCTTTCATCGACCCTCTTCAACCACCAAAGGTGAAACTAACTTCGAACTCTTGTGTTGACACCGAGAGCAGATATGCCCTATCTCGTCTTAGAGAGAACAGTGTCTACAACAATGTGCGCCTCTACCTGGCTTACATGTATAAAGCACCTGTCTCTACTTGTATAGAAGGCAAAACCAAGAGAAACCTCAAAGTCTTGATGCAGCAAGAAGGCTTACCTACCGATGGCAATGAATTACGCCATTTGTTCACCAGTTTCCACGTGCAACTTGGCTTGACAAGTCAACAAGTCAAAGAAGACCTTGACACATATGGTGCTCATGTAAGTTCAAAACATATCTCTTATCTTCAAAAGACCCGTAAAGAGCAACAACAATACTATTCCTAACCAGCGTAGTGAACATAATCAAAACCCTAATCGCAGCCCAATTAGTGATTCCCCGTCAACGACTGCTCTTCGCATATTTTACCACAATTGTGGTGGTATGCGAGGAAAACTTACTAAACTCTTTGTTGACGCGAAATCTTGCCTCTTCCAAGTACTAGTTTTCACCGAAACATGGTTAAACGATACTTTCAAAAACGAAGAGATTCTTGACAGCAATTGGACAGTTTATCGAAATGATCGGGACTTTGGCCACACAGGTCTCTCCCGTGGAGGTGGTGTTATGATTGCAACTCATAACTCTTTAGAAAGCGAGCTTGTTGCAACAACCTCTCACACACTCTTTGAACACCGTATCATCAAAGTTCGCTCAGGGACCAATATTTTTATTTACATTGTTGTCTTCTACATTCCCCCCTGTTCTATCGAAACAACATACAACGATTTATGTGAAACAGTCCAATCGTTAACCGCAACCTTAAATGAGGAAGATAAAGTTATAATTTTTGGAGACTTCAATCGTCCAAATATCTCATTTATCGTCGATGAAAATGACAATTATCTTCTTCCGGTTAACCTTTCAAGCTCGATAGACTTTAATTTACTTAGTACCTTTTATAGCAATGACCAACAACAAGTTAATCCAACCCCAAATCGAAACGGTAACTGGTTGGATTTAGTCTTTGCTAATTCGTATGATGAAATAAAGATTACTGCAACTACTCAGGCTGAACACTTATTTTCTGATACACTCCACCACACTGCTTTAACTGTAGAATTTCCTAGTAACAACATGTCTTTTACCACCTCATTTAATAACACAATTGTGTTCGACTTTCTTAATGCCGATTATGACAGTATAAAAATTGATTTGAATGCCTATAACTTGAACGATCTATTAAATTTGGAAATAGATAGTGCTATTTCACTTTTCTACCAACGCCTTTTCACAAGTATTGAAAAATTTGTGCCTAAGATAAAGAAAAAAAAAAAATAAACTTTCAGAACCATGGCTTGACCAAAGTCTCAGACATATAAGAAACCAAAGAAACAAGCTATACAAATTCATTAAGAAAGGCGTAAATGTAAGCGATGAAATCAAAATGAGATACGAAGAGCTCTGCAATGAGTTCTCTATAAAATCAAATGATGCTTATAGAACTTATACCAAACTTATTGGAGAAAAAATTCTTAGAGATCCTTAAAAATTTTTTGATTTCGTTAATGTCAAACGTAAATCAGCTGGATACCCCTCATCTATGTTTAAAGGCAATACAATTTCTTCCAACCTCCAAGAGATCTGTAATCTTTTTGCAAATCACTTTAGAGAAGTTTTCTGTGCTCCCACAACCCAGACTCTCTATTCCTCCCCCTCTCCTAATGCGACAGACATTATAAACAATATCAGTCTGACGCTGGATGAAATTGTTAATGCTTTCATGGAACTTGATTCAAACAAAGGACCTGGACCAGACCTCATACCACCAAGTTTGTTAGTTCAATGTATAAACAATCTTGCCATTCCCTTATTTATCCTTTTCAACAAATCCTTATCCTTAGGTGTTTTTCCATCCTACTGGAAAATCTCCCATTTGACACCTATATATAAAAGTGGCGATAAAAGGTCTGTTGAAAATTACAGAGGCATTGCCATCTTGTCAGCTATACCAAAATTATTTGAAAAGATAATATGTGATAAGCTGACGAGTCTCATTAATCCCCGCTTAAACGAGCAGCAACATGGGTTTCGGAAAGGCCGATCGACCATCACTAACCTAATGATCATGGTCTCTGACGTGTAAAATAAAATGGAAAAAGGACGCAAAGTAGATGCAGTTTACACAGACTTCAGTAAAGCATTTGACCGTGTCGACCATAATATCTTAATTTTGAAGTTAGAAAAATTTGGCATTTCCGGTTTATTACTCAATTGGATCAAATCCTATCTCTGCGAACGATCCCAGTTTGTTAAATTTCAAGGCATTTTTTCAAATGATATACCGGTCACCTCTGGTGTACCACAAGGTAGTCATCTTGGCCCAATACTTTTCAACATTTTCATTTCAGATTTATCTATTACTCTTTGTGACATTCCCCATCTTATGTACGCAGATGACCTTAAAATATATAAGATCATTAAATCAGAAGTTGATGTAACTTTCCTACAATCGAAACTGCTGTCCCTTGAGCAATGGTGTAATCAAAACAAACTTCACTTAAATGTTAAGAAATGTTGCGTGATAAGTTTTTCCCGTAAGAACTTGATACCAGAATGCAGTTACCTCCTTAATAATATTGTTCTGAGCAGAACCAACCATATTGTAGACCTTGGAGTTGTCCTAGATAATAAGCTGAGATTTAATCTACATTTTGATAAAGTCTTATCGAGGGCAAATAAACAGCTGGGATTTATAAAAAGACGTGCTAAAGAATTCCAAAATGTGTGGGTAACCAAAACGTTATACTGTACCTTAGTGCGACCACTTCTTGAATATGCTTGCATCATTTGGAATCCAGTCTTTGAATCTCATAGCGACAAAATTGAATCCATTCAAAAACAATTCCTGCTTTTTGCGTTAAGAGATATCTTTGACCCCCGTGACTATAACAACTTGCCACCGTATGAACAAAGACTCAGGCTCCTCTCTCTGATGCCTCTATCATCAAGAAGAACTTTACTGAGTTCATGTTTCACATTTGATGTTATTAACGGAGCTATTGATAGCGAATTTATCTCCAGCAAAATTACACTAAATGACCCAATTAGACGTACTAGGCATACGCGGCTCCTAAATGAATATATTCACCACACTATTTACGCAAATAATGAACCCATTAGTAGGTGCTGTAGAATTTTTAATAATATTAGCGAGCACTATTCACCATCCATACCAAAATCCACATTTAAGCGAACCCTCTCAAAGTCTCTCTTTGACTCGGAATAATTTGTCCTTTTCAAGCACTGCTCCCTACAGAGTTATGCTTCTTGGTCTAGTCCCCCTCCGTCATCCCCTAAAAGTAGTACTTAAGATATATTAGCGTAGTTCAAGTATTCTTTTGAAATTAATTTAAATAATATGTAAGTAAAAAAAAAAAGAAAGAAAGAAAGTAAAAAATGTAAATAGAATTAAATAGTAAATTGCCTTGCTTGGTGAAATAAATAAATAAATAAATTAAATAATAAGAGCCAGTGTGTGATGGTGTATTACTCTTGATATTTTACAAATTTGTTTGGTATGTAGTTTAATAACATGTCATAATAATTGCTTGACACACATTTTTGAAGACATTAAATTCTATTACAAATTCGGAAATTGGCCTTAAACCCATCCATATCGATATCTTCAAATCTAAAACTGCTCATCTGGAAAGACTTTAAATTAGAACTAAATTATATAAATCATAATTTTTCACAATTTCCATAAAGTAAATATAAAGGTTAATTGAGAGTTTTAGCAATATTTTTTTGCGTTAAAAACAAAGAGGAAAATATTAAAGAAATTAAAAAAAAACAGGTAAGAAGAAAAAACTTATTATACGCTTAATTAATTAACTTTGCTAACTCAAACTCACTTGATAGGGGAAATAAGTTAATAATATTTATTAAAAAGGGATATTAAAGCCTGTTCGGAACATCGTCAAACAATTAGTTGGATCAGCAACGTCCACTTTTGGTAGCAAGGTGGTCACGTGGTCGATCTGGTCACCTTGCATACATCTTACGTCTTCCCGATATTCATCATTCCTTTATAAACGAAGATTTAGTACATGCATGCAAATTTGACAAGCGAAGTGCATTGTAGTTGTTATGCCGTCAAGTCGCTTTAGTCACGTTTAAATAAAACGCAATCACGAGGTTGTGAAAAAAAAAGAAAAACTTCTTCTATTGAAATTAAAAATAATTATTAAAATAAAATTAAAGTAAAAGAAAAAAAAAATTAAAAACTTGCAACATTAGAGTAAAATCAGTTAAAATACTTGTGAAAAGAAGAAGAGAGAAAAAAAAAAACACAAAAATAAAAAAATAAAAAAAAAGAAAAGAAATCTTTAATTATTGTCTTAAGGTAATACAACTTAATCAGTATATACATACATATCTACACTTAAATAATGTTATAGTTGCTAATCAACAACGACTACAACCAATATATTCCTGCATCAGGCCTGCTGCATCGGAGTTCAGAAAAAAAGAGAAAAAACGTAAGTTCCATTTTTATGACTATATTTAAAATAATAAAAATATTTATGTATATCTTACTATCATAGGTATTAAATTACCAGAACATATTTACAAACACATAAATTTCCTAAATCGAGAGCTATATATATATATACATATAAACATGTAACATATATGTGTATAGGTATATATATAGAAAATAAAATATCTCTAGGCTTGATTCCCAAACTACATTTTTTTTCTCTTTCTCCTTTTAGGTATGGTTAATACTTCAATACCAATGAATTTAAAACTAAATATAAAAAAAAATATTGCATATAAAATATATATACCTATATTTAACTAATAATAACTTAAAGAGAACATAAAATCAACTTTACTTTGTACACTATTTTTTTGATACCTATACTTACTACTTAAACTCAATATTACAACTTAAACAAAAATCGAATTACAGCCCTATTCTGGTTGTTAGTTTAACAAGAAATAGTTAAGGAGCTCTTGTTAAGCTGATTGTTATGTTATGTAAATGTTGGTATTCTTAAAAATAATTTACATCATAAAAGCTTAAAAAGCTTTTAAAGTCCACCTTGCATGGTGAAAATCAATATGCCTATTGAAAGAAGAGATGCGCTATATAAACAGATGCTTCGAGTGCAGCTTGTGACTTTGCAAGCGCTTGAAAAATTTGCCACGGCTACTGAAAGATTTCATTATCAACACCTAAAATAAGTAAAAAATTCTTCCATTTTTCAGTTCAATGTATTTAAACTCAATATTATATTATAATTTTTATTTTTTATTATTTTCACAATAGTTTTCTATCTAAGCACATACATTTCATGCGTTGTTAAGACTCTTTCTGTTATTAACAAAATTGTAAGGAAAAGAGCTTTTAAATTTGCAGCAGAATACGAAACCTTAACAAATTGTTAATATTAACTATTTTGTTAATGTGGGGAGCTTAGTTAAGCTGTCAGAATAGGGCTGTTAGACTACAATACAATAAACCAACTTACAATTTGTATACGCAAGCCTAAAATGTTGATACTTGCCCAACAACAAATAATACACTTAAGCAACTCGTGTTTCACTTATTCACGCGTTCCTATGCAATGTTGATCTATTTCTAACGTTATGAATGCTAGCTAAAATAAAGTAATTGTAATAATTGTAATGAATTAAGTTTGCAGAACTTAAATATATACTTAAAAAAAAATATATTTATTAATAATGAAACTAATTATAATTATAAATGATTGAAAAAAAAAGAACTTAAAAAAATGAATTTAAAATTAATATTTTTCTTTTAGCCTAATGTGAGAGAGAAAAAACCGGTTTAGTTAGAAAAACAAAAGAGAAGGGCTTTCAGAAATAAATCTCAGAAAAGTTTTGGTAGAATGGCAGGGAAAGGGGTACGCAGAACATCAACATCTGATTCTGCTGCTATGGATCTCTGTCCTCAGTACTGTTGTGATGTTTTTTTTATAGACGCAATAATTCAGATTTTACGTCCGTAATTTTTTTTTCTCCTCATCTATTTTTCGATCATATCTCTTGGTCTTCTTCTCCCATATTTTTCTGTCTTTACTTTTTTTTCTTTAGCACGTATATTCTCTTGTTTATGATTCTTCAGTGTGATATAACAAAGTTTCCTCCCCATCCGACGAGCTAAGCCTTAACCCTTACGTGCATTTGTTATCTACCACCTGAAGTAGCTTACGAAAATTTATACCGAAGCGAGACAATCATTACAAGTGCTTAAAATTTGGAATTTTAAAATTAAATTGGAAGAATAAAATAAGGTAAGTACATGTGTGGTGACTCAATAACTTTAAGTTGCATCACCACATTAGTTGAATTCCTAACTTCCATTTTACTTATCTTCTGTTACATTGATTTTCAACTTACATTTTACTTACCTTCTCGTTGATTCTTAACTTACATTGTACTTACCTATTGTTGATTATTAATTTACATCTTACTTACCTCAACTTAACATTTATATGTTAATTTATTTACACTTTGTTATAAATACTTGTTATTATAAAAACATTTGTATAAATATTCATATTTGTATCAATCAGAAATTTTCATTTGAAAATTTCAGTTGAATAAAATATTTTCAAAAAAACAGTTATAAAAAATATATTAACAAAAATAAAAATTATAAATCAAAATTAAAAAGTTTGTTGTGCACCAAACATGCAACACATTAAATCTAGAATTGAAACTTTAAAATCTTGTAAATCTTTCGTCTTTGGTAAAATCAAAAATTTTTCTAAATGCTTCCAACAAATAGATTTAAGTCAAAAGATTTATAATTATTATTATTATTTTTATTATTATTTTTGTTGAACTATTGAAGAATATGAAAAAAATTGAAAATCAATTCCGCTCATAATACAGATTTTTATGCATAATAAATTATATGCAGGACTTATTAAAAAAATCAAAATACAGACAAAGACAAGGAACTTTATGTCACCATAACAATTATTGTTTAAATAAGGTAATTAAAAGGAAATAAAGTATTTTTTTAATATTTACACCATTTTTATTTTGGATTTGAAGATTCAACAAAATACTTAAATTTTAACCTTTCAAACTTTTACATGGTATTTAATAATTTAAACGCATTCGTAAATATTCTGAGTTTGCTTAAAACGAAAAAATTTTCTAAATACCTGTAACAATTAAAAGAGATTTATAGGTAAAGGACATAAAAATATTATCATAATTTAAAAAGCTGGAAATTGGAAAACTCATTTAATTTACCAAATCCAATGTAGCCGAGTAATTCAAATTTAAATCATTTAAATCAATTTATCATAATTCAAAAAGCTGGAAATTGGTAAATTAATTTAATTTACCAAATCCAATGTAGCTAAAAAATGTAGCATCAAATAAAAAAAAATTTCCTAAATTCATAGTACCAGGAAATTTGTAAAAAATTAAAAATTTGTTAAATACATAGTAGCTGCAAAAATTTAAATAAATGTATAGTATAGGTAAAGGGCATAAAAATGTTCTCATAATTTAAAAAGATTGAAATTGGTCAATTCATTCAATTTACCAAATCCAATCTAGCTGAAAAATGTAAACATTCAGATGAGTGCAAAATTCTTATAGGAAACAAAAAAGTCATAGCAAAGTGAAAAGAAACAATAGCAAACTATTTTATTTTCGCTTCATCACACGCTTTTTATTTCCTATGTTCTTCGCACTCATATTTCGCTAAGCGTCGCCAAGCATCGCGACCTCAAAGTTACGTCAGCTAAGCAGAGCAGAGCAGAGCAAAGGCAGTCGGCAAAACTTCAATTTTATCGCCTTCCTTCACATCCACTTTTGCCTAATCTTTACATATTAGGGGTATTCACGATTCAGTGCACTTGCCTGTGCAGTTAAGGACTTGAGGACTTGTGCAGTTGTGCAGTTTGGTTTTTGTGAACACACCACCATCACCATTTCAAAGCTGTCAACATTTTTCAATGTACACAAGTGCACAACTCAAGTTGAAGGTAATAGTAGAAAAGCACTTTGTGCAGATTTTTGACCTACGTACAATTTGTTTTTGTAAAGTGCACAAGTCCTCAAGTCCTCAACTGCACAGGCAAGTGCACTGAATCGTGAATACCCCTATTGAAAACAGCTGCACAAACGCAACTGTGCAGAACTGACAACTCTTTACTACTCTTTGGTCCACGTCTTTCATCCATAAAGGTAACCCTAGGTCTACACGAGACAAATTGTCATGACAATTTCAATACACTCACACATTTTTTACTAACACATTCATATTTTCTCAGTTGTCAGCTCAATGGTCTCAACAATCAGGCAGACAATTGAACTAACAACGATTTGACGTAGGCTGACATTTTTTGACATTTTCTTCTGAAAGTGAAGAACAAGAACAGAGAATAATTTAAAAAGCAAAGGAAACGTCAAATAATACAACAATTGTCATTTATTGTCTTGCAATTGTTAAGTCCACCTGCGTCACGCTAGACAATTTGCTTGAAGTTGACAAAAGTTTGACAACTAATACGGATGTAAACAATTGTTATAACAATTGTTACGTGTAGATGTAGCGTAAGGCTTGACCGTCAAGTCTTGACGAGTGTGAATTAGGAGTAAGATTTTCTCCACACAAAACAAATTTCACTCAAAACAAGAACAAAGAAAAGTCTCAACTTATTCTTTCATATTTGGTTTTTGGTTCAGCTCTCGTGAGAATCATGTTGACAGTGCTGGGATTCGCTGTTGGACTTCCGAACTAAGCAGACGTATATTCTTATCGTTTTCTTCTGGTCCGTTGATAAAATTCGCCATTTTGTGATTATCACGCCATTTTGTATTTAAAGCATCTTTTAATACTGAAAAATGCTTCTGGAACAAAGGTTATGTTCTCTGCGAATGCGGCACCAGATGGTTATGTGCGCAATACAGCTCATCCATATCAGCTTGGTAAGCTCGAACAACATCGGCATTTCACGTCGTTTCAACAGAACGCGCATTTTTAACATGCGAAGAAGCTTGACACGCAGCATTCTCACTCACATGAGACAGAAGCACAACCAAAAGGAGAACTGCAAAAATTATTCTGGCAGACTCAACAGCGTCCATCGATTTTTTCGCAGCAAACTAATGTTGCAGGTGAACTCGTGCAGCAAACACATCACACTATCCAACATCTTTCGGCATCGGATAGCCTGACGCAAGACATTCAAGGAATGGAATTCAACGATCAGGACGCATCTAACACCTTTGTCGCGGAGGAGCAACGGTTTCAACATCGTCCAGCGGCCTTGTCGCAGCAAGCTATTGATTCGGGAGGATTTGTGCAACGTTTGCACCACTCTATCCAACATCTTTCAGCACCGGATAGCAAGACTCAAGATGATATTCTTGTGATGGAGTACACAGATCAGGCCTCGCCTAATACCTTTTCTGCGGCGGAGCAACTGGTGAGTTTTCAAGACGATGGTTTTCAAGAAGTCGTCAATAAAAAGCTGAAAAGGTCCAGTGGTGGTAATTTTAAGCCGAGGGTAGTCTCGCATTCAAATAATAAAATAAATTTAAATTTTAACAATAGATTTGCTTTACTTGAAAACTTAAATGTTGATAAAAATGATTTTATCGATAATAAAAAGATAGTGCAGCCAATAATTCGAATTTAAATTCAACTGGTTGCAGTGGGGTGTCAGCTCCAGCAAAAAAAGCTTGCCCTTCTATAATTTTGTTTAATGTTAATATTAAACACCTTGTAGACCAACTGAAAGCTTTAAATCCTAAGGTTGATTTTAAAATAAAAAATGTTAATAAGAATAAAAGCAAATTATATCTAAGTTGTACCAAAGCTCATGCAGAAATGATGTCTATTTTAAAAGAAAAATACGTAGACTCGTACTCGTTTACCCCGAAAGATTTTAAACAAGTTGGTCTTATACTTCGAGGTCTTTGCTTTGAAACCGAGCTCTCAGAATTAAAAGATGCACTTGATAGTGTTGCTCCGAGCACGGTCGAAAAGGTGTCCAGGTTCTCCACTCCCTTTTCAGCTAAAAATAAAACGGAAACAGGTCTGTTTTTGATTTCATTGGTACCGGGTAAAAAACTGGGGAATGTAAAGCATGTAAGATGTGTCTTGAATTAGGTGGTCTCTTGGGAAACTCCGAGTTCAAAGCAGAAGGAGATTCAATGTAGACGTTGTCAGCAATGGGGGCATCTAGCTCGCAATTGTAATCGACAATTCATGTGTATGAAGTGCGAGTTGAAACATGAGCCAGGGGAATGCTCGCTTGGGCATGGAGATAACGATAAACCGTTCTGTAATAACTGTAAGCAGGTTGGCCATCCTGCTAACTGGAGGGGCTGTGTAGTGTTCCAAAAATTTTTGTCAGAAAAAAAGGCGCCTTAAAGAGGCGGCGAATAAGAAAAATTCAGTTGCGCATAACGTTGGCCAAGCTTTAAGCTCAAACATGTTCACTCAGAACAGGTCCTTTGCAAGCCTTTTTAAAGTGCAGTCCCCACGGCCTGCAGAATTTTCGGCGGCTTCGAGAGGTCGTCCTTCGGTGGTGGATGAATTCATTAGGCTTTCGGCTTTTTTCTTGGTTTCGGAGCAGATTTCTCTTGAGCAACAAATCATAAATTTTTTAGCAAAATACAAAAGTATGCCTAAAGAGCTGGCAAAGACTGAATTTCTTGATCTTTTGGATCGAGTCAAAATTGCTTATGGGTAGTAAAAATTTGAATTTCTTGACTTTTAATGTTCGATCTTTGATTGATGTCAGTCGGCGTATATATCTTTTGAGAGTGCTTCGTGATAATAAGATTGACATTGGGTTTGTGCAAGAGTGCCATCTAAGTGTTCGAAAAATATTTTCAGAAAATTATGATTTTATTTGCGATAATTCACCGCTAGGAGTGGCGATCGTTGTGAAAAAACACTATTCCTACTCGACATTTAAAATGCAAGATATTTCGTTTCCGCACATTTGCATCTCAGTTAAATTAATCATTAACGGTTCTGTCAAAAATTTTCTCTTTGGGTCGGTTTACTTACCGTGCAATTTTCCTGCTGCTCAAATTTATTCGGGACTTAGTAAAATTCTGCATTATTCTAGGGACTTCGACGGGTCTATTATTGGAGGAGATTTCAATGCTGAAAATCCGGAGTGGGGTGATCGATTCGAAAACTGCAACGGGAAAATGTTGCTTAAATGGTAACAAGATTTGCGTTAGATTTTGTATGGGTTTCAGATAACAGACCTTTTTTTCCATCCGGGTCCTCTTTTTTGGATCACTTCTTGATCAGCTCGGATTTTGCTAACCTTATTCACAGGAATTTCGCTATTAAAAGTTTACCTTCATTTTCGGATCATTTTCCCTTAAAACTAAGAATCGATTTGGCTGATGTTGACATTTTGATTAGGAACCCGCGATTCTTTACTTCGTTTGAAAATACAAATTGGTCGAACTTTGGTAATGATCTGGAAGCAGCATTATCTGACAGCCTCCCGCCAGTCAACAAAAACCTGGCAAATCTCGAAATAGATGCTTTTATTGAAAATTTTCGGAAATGATTTTGCACAAATGCAATAAGTTTTTACATCTGATAATATAGAAAGATTGTTTAAAATCAAACATTGTTGGCAAAAAGAGTTCAACAATTTTTTCATAGATACTCAAACAGATCCAATGATGAATATAATCTTTTGTCTAAGCAGATTCAACTCCTGAAGAACATTATTAAAGAACAGGTAATTTTGGAGCAAGCTAGGGAATTTGGGAAAAAATTGGAACGGATTAAGCCAGGTCCTTCAGCGTATAAGCAGATCTTTAACATAGTAGGGAAAAAAATTCGGGTTCGAAGTTATCTATGAATGGGGTAGAGATCAAGGGGATAGAAATAAATTAGAAATGTTCCGTCAACACTTTGAGGTAGTGTATAGAGGAACTGTGCCGAGTAGATCGGAGTCGATTGCAATAAAAAACGCAGTGGTAGCTAGCTTATCTCGCTTGCCGTCTTCGGTGTATGTTTTCAGAGATAACTTCGGCTCTCTAAATAACGAGGATAGATTTAATTTTGTGGATTCAGCATCCGTTAATGCCTTCATCAAAGATTGCAACAACAAAAAATCGGCAGGATTGGACAACATTTCGAATTTCACTTTAAAAAAACTGACTCCCTTGGCGATCGACTTCCTAACGATAATCTACAACAACTGTTTGAATAATGGCTATTTTCCTAACAAGTGGAAAATTGCCACAATAATTCCATTAAAAAAGAAACAGCATAGCGTGGATATTAATGATTTCCGTCCAATCTCGATGCTATCGAACCTGGGAAAAAATTTTGAAAGCATCTTTAAGTCGAAAATGATTATGAATCTGGGGGAAGATTATATTTCTCATTATCAGTTTGGATTTAAAAAACATCATTCCACCGTACATGCACTATTAAAATTTCAGGATAACGTCACTCGCAATTTACGTAAGAAAGCTTGTACAGTCGCGATTTCCTTGGATATCGAGAAAGCCTTTGATAGAGCTTTTTATGATGGCATTTTGTACAAACTCATTAATCTCGGATTTGATCCCTTCCTTTTAAAATTATATTTTAGTTTTTTTAACAATCGTGAATTTTGTGTACAGATTAATGGCGAAAATTCTGGTTTTGGAGCGGTTAGGTGTGGGGCTCCTCAGTGCCCGGTTCTAGCACCGCATTTTTTTAATATTTTCCTTCATGACTTTCCACATTAGACCGCGGGTTCGAGGGGCATTTTGTATGCTGACGATTGTCTGCTCTTTGCACATCACGAGTCTCCGACTTTGGCCCTAAATCTAGTTGCGAGACATCTTAAAATTATTAATGATTGTTACGTCGACTGGGGCTTCCGTATCAATGTGGCCAAGTCGGAGGCTATATGTATAAGGAACGCGTCTGGAAAGTGTAAGAAGACGGTGGTTCCGGAAAGCAAAGGCCTTAGACTCATACTTAACGGTTCATAGATAATCTTTAAGGATGATTTTAAATATCTTGGTGTTAACTTTAATAAATTGTTTAGATTCAACAAGCACATAAGATCGAATATTCAAAAGGCAAAAAGATTGATCGGTATGTTTTCAAAACTTCTAAACAACAAATTTCTGGAAAAAAAAAACAAAGCTATTGATCTATCAAGTTAGTATTCGATCTGTCCTGCTTTATGCGTTCCCCATATGGTTAACGTTTTCGCCTGTGGTTGCCAGGGAAATGGAGATCCTAGAGCGCAACGTTCTAAGGCGATGCGTCGATAAAAATTTCGAATTCTTTACGAAGCGCTTTTCTAACAAATTTATATATAATGAGGCCAAGGTGAATCCAATTTGCAAATACGCGTTTTCACTACAAAAAAACTTTGTCAACAAAATTTCTTGTCATGATAACGACCTTCTGAAAGAAATCTTTGCACACCAGAGTCAATTTAATTGGTCTTCTGTCGAATTCTTATCCCCAGTAGGGATTTTAAATGAGGATATTGTAACAGAGCTGGATTCTGACACCCCATTGCTGCCAGATTTCTTTATATAGTCTGCTCCTGGCACACATAGAGTATGAAATGTACTTTCCACTATACAATAATCTGTCTTGATTAACAATTCAATTATCACCACCATAAATCTTGGTGTTTATTTAGGTTAAGTCTAGTTTTAAGTTTATATTTAACTGTGTATATATGTATATAAACAGAGACAACACGTCTCTAGGTTTTAAGTTGTGTCGGGAGCAAAAACTTTTTCTTCTTCATACTCATTGATTTCAATAATATGTATTCATCTTTTGTTTTGTTAAGCATGTAGCTTTCTCTCTTGAACCTTACAATTAGAGCAACACATAATAGCCCTAAGTTTTTTTTCTCCCTTGTGAATGTAAATGTAAAGAAAAAACAAAAACATATGTTTTGTAATTGAAAAGAAAGAAGTCTCAATAAAACTTAATTTAATTTAATTTAATTTAATTTAATTCAGCTCTCGTTTATGTTGATATTATCCTTTGATTCAAAACAAAATAAAAAACGAATTATTTTGCATCTGCGTACAGTTACCGAGGAAATTAACATCATTGAGTACATTTTGTTGGGGTGCTTTTGTTGCGCATGAGCAAGTGTATTGAAAAATTTGTAAACTTCGACTGATTTATGTTGTTGGCTTTTATTATCTTATGAAAACAGCACAATAAAAAAGCTGAACAAACAACAACAACAACAAAGTGCTAGACGAAACCACAGCAATAACTTCGATAGAGAGTTGTGTTGTTGGTATGCAACTGTTTTTGCAAAAGCGGGGCACAACGTATCGCACACCCTCTTCAAAAGAGTCACAACTCAAAATGTGTACATATATACTTTTTCGTGTAAGACTATTCGTAGTGATCATATAAACCGGCTATCTTAATTTTATATACATATTCTTGAGTCCCTTGAAGAAAATAAGTGTTTTTGCTCTTCCTGAAAATGTAAATTTTTTGAGTTGGAGCTCTTTTGAAGAGAGTGTGCTATTAATGCATAGAAAATAAAAATTTTTCATATACGCCATTAGCGGGGGATGCAAAATAGAAAGCAATAGGGGAAAAAAATAAAAAACAAACTTTTTCTCGCAATGATCTGATGTGACCTGCTGGCATTCACTCTGCACGGTTTATTTACTGAACAGGTGCCTGCCCTGCCTGCCTGCCTGCTCGCATCAGCGTTTACTCTGTCCGCAGACTAAGGTTGCCCGCATAGTAAGCGCCGAAGCAGACAGGCAGGCAGACAGGCACAGAAAAACTATGTGAACAAGAGAGAAAAAAGTTATTTCTATCTCGTTTCTTCGCAGGGCCTGCCTGCCTGCCTGCCTGTTTCGGCGTTTACTATGCGGGCAGCCTAAGGCGTTTGACACTGTGGATCACTCTGTGCTCTGTAAAAAGCTCATGTCTAACTTTGGTTTTTCCCATACATCGGCTCGTTTTATGTTCAACTACCTGAATGGCAGATCTCAAAGAGTAAGGATAAAAAACAACTTTTCATCTTATAAACGTACAACAAGTGGAGTTTCGCAAGGCTCTGTTTTAGGCCCGATTCTGTTTACTATGTTTATAAATGACATATTTAGTAAATGTAATCATGTTACCATGCATGCTTATGTCGATGACTTGCAACTGCATATGTCCAGACCCATTGGTCTCTCTGAAGATTTATGCGCAAGAGTAAATGAAGATTTAAATATAGTAGCAAATTGGGACAGAACTAATATTAGCTTAAACTGAATTGCCGATCTCTAAGACCCCATATCAAAATCTTGATGTCCCCCCGTGTGCTAATGGCGTGTGCTAAAATCTGTAAGTAAGGCCACTAATTTAGGTTTCAAAATAAACTCATCTTTTTCCTGTGAAGATCACGTAAACTCTAGCGTGAGTAAATCTACTATGTGCTTAGAAATCTCCGAATGACTGCAGCGTTCGTACCTGTCGAAAATAGGAAAAGCTTGTCCTACAAATGCGTTTACATCAAACTCGACTCGAAAGCTACACATAAAATGCAAGTGGCTTTCAATAATTGTACTCGTTATGTCTCGGTCTTTGGAGATTTGATCATATTTCACCTTTTACCAACCAGTTATTAGGTCGTAGCCTACTCAGATATCTTGAAGCAAGAAACTGCATTTTCTTACATAAGATAATCCACTCGCGCTGTCCAGGTTATCATTTTGAAAAGTTAAAGTTTTCTAGGTTAAGCAGAAGCATGAATCTTGTTATTCCGAAGTACAACTTTCAAAACTCAAGCCGTTTGATTTTCGTTGGCTCTATAAGACTTTATAACTCGCTTCCAAACTACATTAGAAGTATCTCCAACACTAAGTACTTTAAGCATTTAATTTTCGAATACTTCTCCTAACTCTTTTACTCCTTTTTTTAATCTATCTTTAACTAATATATAAACTTCTCTTTTCAAATTTTTTGATACGTATATTATATTTGAATTGTGTTCTTAATCATTATTATTAATTTTTAAGTTGGACATTTTTTGTTATATTGCAATAGTCTTAGCTTTAAAATTTCAAATAGTTTATTATATAAGTTATGTTGTGTTGTTATATATTCTAAATATGCGGCATGTAAAAAACTTAAGTCTTAAATGCCAACGTTATTTGCAAATAAATTGAATTGAAAACGATAGTATAGTAATAAGATTTGAACGGCCTAGTAAACAGGGATTCATGGGACCTTTCTCATTTTAATTGTAACGGTGAACCTAACGTCTGTACCAATTTTCAGCTCTATGCGAATTTATGCAGCCTACCCCCTATGATATTTTTGGAAACATTTTGTTTTCATATTTTGTTACAAAAAATTCAAGTCTCAAAAATAATGTGAAAATATTACCCCAATATCTCTTTCCAATCAAAAGTCATGGCTAAAACTATCGTTTCATGGTCTCGGAATTCAGTATTTGACCTAAATTTACACATGCAGTTTCACTGATAACATTTTATCGGCGTTAGACAAGGTAGCAACGTGCCGGGTTTCAGCTTATATATAGATAAACCTCTATTTAATCTTTTTGTTTTTAACGAACCTTTTTTGTGGTGTTTCGTAAATTTTATTCCCCAAATCTATCGCCATTATATCGCTCAAATTTATATATTTACGGATTTGTAGTGGAATTCCCAAAAATTTAACGATAATAATCGTTCCCGTTATTGGTCATTGTGCGTGACACGTTCATAGTAAATGACATTGATTAAGCTTATTTAGATTAAGTTAATTTTTCTACCTTCCTTAAGAAGCAGAAGAATGATGCTTAATGTCACGTTTCTGTATAAATTACTTCGTGGCGGGATTAATTCAGAATATCTAAATTTTACTCTAAATTTTAACATCCCAAGGAGAGGAACTAGACATTTTCTGTTTTTCAAACGGAGTCAGTGCAATTCTAATTACTCTCTTCATGAACCTTTACGATGTATGTGCAGTGATTTCAATAATAACTTCAATATGATTAATTTTTCTGATTAATTTTCTGATTCGGTAGACGTCTTAAAACGGAAAATGACATTACATTTAAATAATTCAATCAATTTAACTTCATCCTATTACACCTAACGCAGTTTTATAACAATGTAATATCGTTAATTGCGATTGTTCTGTTTCTCCTTTTTGTCTCAATACTATGTTTTATAAAGTAAGCACCATCAAATATGAATCGTTTTTTCAAACTTGCTTTTTAATTATTCAATATTTTAATTTTAAATCGAATTTTGATTTACGTGCTGACGTGGCTTCCTGATTCGAAATTAGACTGCACTCACACTATGACCTGGATTGGTGTGCCAGAGTATATATCTTTTCCACACAAGTTTATGCCTGCGTGGGCCCAAATGCAGATCCAACTAATTGGGATTTTAATTTGGCGGATATGAGATTGATCTCATTTCCACGTAGGTCCTTGGGTTGGACAATGGCCACAAACCAGTTAAAATGAGTATAGTGTTTTGGATTGTTTTCGAACTCAGGATTGTTATTTCTGTTAATTATAATATTCTTATTGTACGAGTATTTTCAACTTTTTTATTTGTACTTGTTTTGTTTCAAACACATATGCTGTTCATATTATGTTTTTAATAAAATGAAGTGAAAATTTTATTTTTCACTCTCGCCTAAAACTTCATATCGATCGAACTTTTCAATAGGTTATGGGCCCAGACCTTAAACCTAGCGCAAATTTAAAATGTATCAAGCAACAAGTATGGTGTCGTCAGGACGCATCCCATTATTAAATGGAACGAATTACGGTACATGGAAGCCACAAATGAAGGCGATTTTACATAAGGGTAGATTATTACGAATGGCTCAAGGAGTCGAACAAAGACCGGCGGATTGTGTATTATCGGTAGCAGCAACGGCGGCGCAACAAAGTACTTATGAAAAGAATCAGAAGGATCTGCAAGACTATCATGACAAGGACATGGACGCGCGCTCAGAACTCATCATAGCTCTGGAACCTACGATCGTTCGTATGGTGAAAAATTTGAAAACAGCAAATGATGTATGGCTATTCCTTCAGGAAACATATGATAGAAAATCTCTAAGACGCAAAGCCGAACATTATCGTAAGTTGTTGAATTTGAAAATGGGTGACGGTCAATCCGTAGATCAATATCTGATCGAATTTTATGTCTGTGTTTCATGTTTAAACGAAATGGATTTCATCATGGATGAAGACTTACTTACAGTTGTTTTGCTCGATGGCTTATCTAACAAGTTTAGGGAGATCCGACACTGCCAATGAATTTCCATCGCTGAAAATTTTGCGTTCGAGATTGTTGGAAATCGGCCAGAAAGTCGAAAAGGAGGATGACATCAATGCATTGAAGGTAAAGAGGTGGACAAAAAATATGAAAAATGATCACGAGAATCAGCAAGGTACGTCTAATACTCATTTTCCTTACAATTGTTATAAATGTGGACAGAAAGGGCATAGGGCAAAAGACTGTAAGTCCAAGACTAGAGAACAGCTCAACTGTAGAGTAGACGGATCTTATAATGACGCATGGGATACAGTTTTTTCTGATATTGACCGAAAATATTGTGGTACAGTGCGTTTAGCAGACAACAAAGAGTTGAATGTAAAGGGTATAGGTACTGTTGAGCTTAATATTACTAATATTACTTAATATGTCCCTGATTTGTGTTGTAATTTGATGACAACTGGTAAAGCAACTGAAAATGATTGCGAAGTTGTGATGACGAAGGATAAAGCATTCATTTCACGACAAGATGAAATTTTAATTGAAGCTCGGAAAGAAAAGGGTTTCTTTTTGATCAGATCAGCAAAATTAAATGTTCAAAACTGTAGACAAATCAAAAATGAAACCTGCGATAACTTTGAGCTATGGCACAAACGCTGTGGTCACCTCAATTCAAATCACCTAGGGCAGTTGCAAATGAAGAATATGGTTGTGGGACTACCAAAATTTCAAAATCAACATATTAACTGCACAGTTTGCATTCGTGCGAAGCAAACAAAAGAGCCCTTTCCACATAAAAATAATAAATCTTCTATAGAAGTATTGGAATTGATTCACACAGATTTGTGTGGACCAATGAGAGTCGAATCACTTGGCAAAAAATGCTATTTTATTACTTTCATAGATGACTTTTCAATAAAGGTATTCGTATATTTTGTGCAGAAGAAAAATGAGTACTTGCAAGTATTTAAAGACTTTAAGAAGGCAGTTGAATTAAGCACTAACAAAAAGATTAAATGCGTCCGTAGTGATAACGGTGAAGAATTAGTTGGCCATGAGTTTACTGAGTATTTGAGATTCTGCGGAATAAAACGACAATTAACGGTGAAATATACGCCACAGCAAAATGGAGTTGCAGAAAGGATGAATAGAACTCTGGTAGAAATGGCCAGATGTTTTATGATTGAAGCTAATTTACCGAAATTCATGTGGGCTGAGTTAATTAATACAGCAGCATACGTACGCAATCGTCCAACAAATTTAAACCTGCAAAAGACCCCTGAAGAGTTATGGTCAAGAAAAGTTCCGAACGTACGCCATTTTTGTCAGATAGGATGTAAAGCTTTTGTATTGAAAAATGGGAACCTAGAAGTGAGGAGTATGTCTTAGTTGGGTATTCTGAGGAGTCAAAAGCATACCATTTATGGAAAAGAGGTTCGAGAAATATTGTTAAAAGTAGAGATGTAAAGTTTATAGAAGGAGATTTTATTATTGATAAAGCAGCAGAAAATAATGAATCAAGTATTTTTTATAATTTCAAAATTAAAAGGAAAGCCGGGAAAGAGAATCAAATTGTGGAAGAAGATATGCAAGAGTCAGATGACGAATTATTTGTTGATAGCTCAGATCAAATCGATATTAATACGATCGAAAATGGAAATGAAGCTATAGTTGAAATGCCAGTTAGTTCAATTGCACAACGTTTAAGATCACGCTTTTCTAAGGCTCAAGAATCTGCAAAAACAGCAGAAGAAAATAAACACACAGATCCCAAAAACTACAAAGAAGTGCTGTTTTCTAGTAATTCGAAAGAATGGCTCAACGCAATACAAGACGAATACAGATCACTTATTGATAACAAAACTTGGGAGTTAGTTGATTTACCTAGAAATCGAACTGCAATTGGATGCAAATGGGTATTGGTACAATTGAAAAAAGAAAAGCGAGGTTGGTTCCAAAGGGGTATTCACAAGAGTTCGGTGTCGACTATATGGACACATTTGCCCCTGTGGTTCGACAAAGCTCCCTTCGTCTCGTTTACGCATTAGCAGTAGAAAAGTACCTGAAACTCCGACAACTTGATGTGTCGACAGCATTTCTAAACGGAGACTTGGAGGAGGAAATTTTTATGCAACAACCTGAAGGTTTCATTACAGAAGCGACGAAACATAAAGTGTGCAAATTAACTAAAGCTATTTATGGCTTAAAACAGGCTGGAAGACAGTGGTACAAGAAAATTGATACTGTAATCGAAAATTTTGGTTTAGTTCAATCAAAATACGATCAGTGTATTTATTCACTTACGACAGGTGATGGCAGTCTGATAGTTGCACTTTACGTTGATGATATTATTATAGCAACAAACAACGAAAACTTGATGGAGAAATTTGTAAGGAAATTAAAACAAAATTTTAACATTCATGACCTAAACGAACCTAAACCTTGCATTGGTCTCGAAGTTGAAAGGAAAGAAGGGGTTTTAACTTTATCACAACCAGAATATATTACGAACTTAATAGCAAAGTATGAACAGGAGAATACAAAGGATTCAAAGATTCCAATGCAAGCGAAATTAAGGCTTTAAAATGATCCAAAAATTTCTGGGAGGCAGAAGTAGTAGATAAGACGAAGTTTTAAGAAATTATTGGTTCACTTTTGCACCTAGCAGTTTACAGTCGTCCTGATATTGCATGCAGTGTTAATATGCTATTGCAATTTTGTCAGGATCCACGCAAGCAACATTGGAATGGGGCACTACAGATAATCAGATACCTTAAAGCTACAAAAGATTTTGTTTTGACGTTTCGAAAGACTGACCGTAAATTTCAAACCGGCTTTTGTTTTTTACTCGCAGGTGGTGCAGTATCTTGGGAGTCCAGAAAACAACGCGTGGTAGCTACATCGAGCGCAGAGGCTGAGTACGTCGCACTTTCGGAAGCTAGCATGGAGGCGTTGTACAATAGGTTACTTGTTACATGAACTTGGATATGCACCACACGCACCAATAACAATCTTTTGTGATTCGCAAAGTGCGCAGCACATGGCGAAATTCGGTAGTCATCATTCCAGAACGAAACACATCGACTAAAAATATCACAGTTTTGAAAATGGAAAAGTTCTAATCGAGTACCTACCTACAAATGAGATGCCAGCCGATGCTCTTACAAAGCCACTATCAAAAATCAAACACAATTGTTGCATCAAATCAATGGGCTTAAATTCTACAAATATTCGAAGTTGAGGAGGCGTGTTAATTATAGCATTCTTATTGTACGAGTATTTTCAACTTTTTTATTTGTACTTGTTTTGTTTCCAACACATATGCTGTTCATATTATGTTTTTAATAAAATGAAGTGAAAATCTTATTTTTCACTCTCGCCTAAAACTTCATATCGATCGGACTTAACTTTTCAATAATTTCGAGTATCTTAAATTAATAATCACTATTATTTCATTCGATGTAGCTTATTTATATGGAATCAAATATACTTAAATACGCGTTTGATATATATTCAATTTTTAAATTCCGCTGATAAGGCTATTAATGTGCTTAGTGGAAAATCCTAATTGCCAATAGGGGGTATGTTTTAGTACGTAGGTGCATTCTGTCTGTTCCGGCTGATCCGGGCAGGATCTAGAATGTAAATCGTGCATGCGTATAGCACGGGCATACGTATCTTTGGAAGATTTCATACCTGCGGGCGAATCCAGAATCCAACGACATCGAAAATTGTCGTTAACGCGTTTGGAAATTCCATTACTGGTTACACTCGCATGCAATGCCTAATATTTGAACAGACACAAACCTTAGAAAAAATCACTAATGCGCAATGCAGTAATGCAGAATTCAATAAAGAAACCGCTCACGAGCATTTGTTAATTCGTTAATGAATGTTTATCGCTTTACATTGCATCAGCGTCTTGTGCCTCCATTTATTGCCATAGGTCAATTAAAATTAAGAAAGCCTATTCGCAATTCCAAAGCTCTCTGAAAAAGGCGTCTTATCAGTTAAGCTGCACATGTTTACATGACTTTGAAACTTAAAACTAATAGCGATTAGTTTGTTATTCATTGGCTTACTAGGAAGAAGCATTGCAACGAATAAAAAATACTAATAAAATTGAGTAACGCAAATATGTGTAAATGCTGGTATTTGATGGGGGCACTTTGGTGCATGACCGCTGTAACCGACGCTGCCAACGGGCGACGCAACTTAACCACGTTGTACAGCAAGTATTTAAAGCAAATGGTAAACATGCTGGATGAAGATGTGGACCCATGTGATGATTACTTCCAGCATGCTTGTGGTTTCTACGAGCAGACGCTGAACTTTGGCGCAATGGAAAACGAAGAGAAAACGACACAAGTGCAACCCATGCTATACAACCATGAGGATCGAATGCATTTCTTCCAAGAGCAACACATGATGTTCCAAAGCAGCGTTGGCAAGATTTTAAGTGAGCTGTATAGCGATTGCAAGAAGCTGCAAAAAGTAACTCAAACTAAAGAGCCACGCGAGCTGTGGTGGCGCATGTTACAGCAGGTGCCATATCTAGCCAGTCAAGATGCGCTTAAACGTGACTGGCCATATCTGCACTACCAGTGGGCAGAGTTAGAGATGAGTGGAGCTAAACCAAGTTGGATTACAATGAGCGCGGAGTTGGCGGCTAGTAAGGTGCAAACAGGTTTCCTGCATATATTCTTTGCGGAACAGACAATCTATTTAGCACCGCCTGAACGTACACCCGCCTGCAGTAATTTCACGCAGATACGCGAGAGTCTGCGTGAGCTGCTAAGCAGACGAAATGAGCAGATTGCGGATATTATAGCTCACGAGTTGCTGTTGTTGTGTCGCGAGCTTAACAGTGTGTTGCCAGCTGATGATGAAGAAAGCATCAGTGGCTTACTGCAAAATGACATACTCACGGCCTACTTCGAAAAGTTTTTTACACAACTGCACTTTACGCAAGCCGAGTTGCTTAAAGCGAGGGAGGTAGTCATCGATGTGAATCGGATAAAAGCGCTGCTGCACATCTATCAAAACACGGAAGAGCGCATTGTTTTTAATTTCATGCTCTGGCGTGCCTATGAAGAGCTCAAGCTGACGCCCAGCGATTGTTTTGTGCTGACAGAGGAGTTCGAGGAGCTGCTGCTGGCAGAGTATTGGGAGTGGCATGTTTTTGAGCCGCACTTTCGGCGTGATGTCGCCATGGCTACGTATATTTTTCATACCACGCGCTTTCAGCAGCTACGCAAATCCGTGTTGAAGGGCGACAACTGGGCGGCCTTTCTCGAGTCGAAGCTGCAGCGCAAGGACTTTGATGTGCCGCGCATGATTAAGAGCTATGCCAGTGCAGTGTTTGCACCAGATGCTTTGCCGGCGATATATGACCAGCTGTTGTGGCGTCGCAACGCCTTTTATGCGAATCTGCTACAGATGC
The DNA here is from genome assembly GCA_963920525.1 of Dichetophora obliterata. Classification (NCBI taxonomy): domain Eukaryota; kingdom Metazoa; phylum Arthropoda; class Insecta; order Diptera; family Sciomyzidae; genus Dichetophora; species Dichetophora obliterata. Next base: position 82,969,423 of record OY986435.1, on the reverse strand, counting down.
GTAGTCTCAAGTTGCGTGCCACCTTTACGCAGCCGCATTTGGATTTGGAGGATTTGAATCATCCGCACTATTTCTTGCGTCAATTCCTACACTTTAGCATTTTGATAGTGAACGAGCCGCTCTTCCACTACTTTGCCACGCAGGGCTTCGACTTGTGGCAGGCATCTGAACTGCTCTACAGCACAGATGGTTACTATACGGCGCTGGACTGTCTTGAGCATCAGAGCTTGCGTTACTATAACGAGTCGTCGGATGCGTCGTTGTTTCATATGCTTAGCGAGCACGAAGTGTTGCACATATTTAATTTCTATCTCGCGTTCTTGGCTTCATATCGCGACTATCGATTCTGGTTGCAGGGTGAGCTCTTTGCTTTTGCTGAGGATTTTGCACTGGGTTTCTTTGAGCTCGACACGCACCGCATTATGTTTTATGCGGTTGCACAGCAGCACTGTGGTCGCAATGACGCCTTTTATAGCAGCCTCATTAACCGCAGCTTCATGAATATGCCACAATTTCAGGAGGCTTTCGAATGCGACGCCATGGCACCCATGAATCCGGTTGTCAAGTGCATGATCAGCAGTTGTGATGAGCTGTGACATCGAAGCAGTGATGTGATCAGTGTGAGCATAGTGGAATATATAATATTCTACTTTGAAATATTTTTCTTTCGGAGAGCATATTTTTTTTAAATATGCAGCATAAAAAGTGAAATATATTTTGTATTCCTATATTTTGTCTAAATTAACAAAATTTTCCATAAAAAATTATTTAGATTATTTTTTGGTTATCGACATTTAGGAACGTCAGTTTTATAAATGGATATATTTAAATTTTTAAAAAACAAACATAAAACTTTTGTTGTTTTGGCTTTGGAGTAAAGCGTGCATTATTTTTTTTATTTATTTATTTATTTATTTCAGTCTACTGATTATGTATCTTACAGACTATTATAAAGATAACTTAATAAATTATGCCATTAATTAAAGAGTATAAATAAATTTAGTCTAAAACGGTTTTCATCAACATTAAAATTAAGAATTGGAGAGATCGTATTACATAACCGTAAGCATCTTGCGACTGACTCATTATATGCATAATTTGTCGCGTGCGTTGTCTCACAAAACCGACGGCTTACTCTCAAATCCCTAGGAGCAACATAACTTTGAAAAAGGTCAGATAGTTCGGGACAGACTAATTTTCCACTTAGTAATTTATACACAAACATTATAGAGAAAAATTATCTTCTATACTCTAATGATTGTAAACCAAGTAGCTTGCGCCTGGCTACGTAAGAGAGCATAATATCTGACCATTGCATTTTTGAAAATGTGTATTTCGTAAAAAGTTTTTGAATTCGTTCAATGCGATTTGAAGAAACATTATAATACGGGTTCCATACAACTGAACAGTAATCCAGTCTACTTTGCACAAATGCCACATACAAAGCTTTAAAAGATGAATGATCACTAAAGTCCGTTGTGTTTCTTTTTCATAAAACCTAACATTGAATAAGCTTTTGCTGTAATGAAAGCTTACATGAGCGTTGAATTTTAATTTAACATCAAATATAACTCCTAAATCTTTTATTTCATATTGACGGTTTCAACAATAGCTATCTAAGTTATAATTAAAAATAACGGGATTTGACTTCATGGTAAATGAAATCGAATTGCATTTATTTTTATTTAAATAAGGATTATTTCTACTACACCAGCCTTGAAGACTAGTCAAATCGTCTTGAAGCTTTAAGCAGTCCGAAATATTAACTACTTTAAGAAATACATGCTTAATAAATTGTGGTAGATCATTTATAAAAATCAAAAAGAGTAAGGGTCCACAATGGGAGCCTTGTGGAACACCAGATGTTGCATTTATAATAAAATTTGATCGATATGAATCTATTTGAACAATTAATTTTCTTTCACGTAAATAACTACCAAAAAATTTTAATAGAGAATCTTTTATCCCGAACTTTTGGAGTTTATAGACTAAAATATTGTGATCAATCTTATCGAAAGCTTTAGAAAAATCAGTATAGATGACATCTAACTGAGAATGCTGTTCCATTGGTTTTGAAATCCGATTTGTAATCAACAATAAGTTCGAACAAGTTGACTTTCCTGGTAAAAATCCATGTTGACATTTACTTATTACGTTATGAATATGAGTGTATAACTTTTTTTTAAGTATATTGTCAAATATTTTAGCAAAAACGCCTTGCTTAACGATAGCTCGATAATTAGTTACATCACAACGATTTCCTGATTTAAAAATAGGTTCAATTGCACATATCTTCCAGCTATCAAGAAATTCACCATTTTTAAGGCATACTTTGTACAGAAACAAAAGAGGTTTTATACTCGTAATACTTTTGCAACAACGTTTAAAGAAAGCAGGTAATCTATTCCAATTTCAAAAGAGTTTTCAAATCTGAAATTGCTGCTTCTATATCAGCTTCTAATAAATCAAAGTTTCCAATATTTTTAATATTAGGACGATCAAAATTAGAGAAAGTATTTGTATTTGTATGTGTTTCATACACATTTTGAAAGTATTTTGAAAATAAGTTACAACTGTCTAAAACATTATTTGATTTAAAATCTTCATATTCCATAACACTAGGGAAACCATTTGATTTTTGTTTGTCTTTAATGAAATGCCAAAAAACCGACGGATTTTTTGTAAGGTTTGATTCTATATTTAAGATATATTGTTTGTATAAAAATTTATGGAGGAAATCAAATTCTTTTCTGATACGAATAAAAAAAGACACAGTTTCGGTAGTATCGTAAGTATAGACGTAGAATTCCTTTTTCAACAGCAATAGGGAAAAATTCTCGTTTTCTTTTTGTATATTCTTCAAAACTTTTTTAAAGTATTTCATCTTCTAAATAAAAATTATTCAAAAACAAATTTGTTGTTGTTGTCCTTTTTTAAACTTACCTGATCTAAAAAGCTTACAATTAAATTCACGTAAAAATTTGTTTTGCTTTATAAAAAGTTTTCGTTTGATATTTATGGTGATGAATTTGTTGTTCTATTTTTAAATTTGTAAAAATTTGGTAAATTTGAATTATTTATTTTTCCTGTAGTAAAGAGCATATACATATACATATGTATGTATATTTTAAAAGTAATTTAAAATTAAAATTTTAGTTACCAAATTAATTTTTTAATATGGAAAGAATATAATGCATAATAAAAATAGTTCGAATATATTATGGTATTAAAAAAATAAATGTAGTTTTTAAAGCACAACGCATGCGCAAATTTGCGTAATAGTATACATATGTACATGCTGAAAATAAACATTCGTTTTATTCGTACTCTACCTCATGGCAGAATAACCAGGTAGGGCCGACTTGGAGAGGAATGAAGTAGAAAGCAGAGAAAAGCGAGCTAGTTGTCAAATACAGCTGTTCATGTCAAGTAAAAATGAAGAACATCTAAAAAAATTTCAGCTAACTGAACCAACAATAACTAAACCAAGTAAATCTAAAACAACGACGCACAGAAAAGAGAGCATGATCACAGCGGTTGAGCAGCGTTAGAGGGGATGAACCGAATCGTCCACAGGAAATAAACAGAACTTTGCTTACTATGTCCCGCTTTTCACTCGTCACTCAAGAAAATTCTCGAGCTTGCGGCGAAAGCAATTATTGCTCCGAGAGCAAAAATTCTCTTGCTCTGGTAGCAAGATCTTTGTCTCGCTTTTCACTCGGCAATAATTGCCTTTGCCGCAAGCAGTTTGTGGATTATTCGCCCGCATGAGGGGGCTTACGAAAGTCCCCATTAAACCCGAGTAGTCAACAAACTAATTGCGGTGAAAGCAGTTATTGCTCATAGAATTGCCGAGTGAAAAACGGCCCTTTGCAGTACATGCAGAACCAAAACAACAATATCAGCAGCTAGTTATGTTGCCAGCTATGTTGGAAAAATTTCGTGGTAATTTTTAATTGCCCTTAGGAATTTTTGTCTCTGGGAATTCCTATTAAATTTTTTAATTCAGCGTGGTATTTTTTAATTGGCGTGGAAATTCAGCGGGATATTATTTAAATTTCCGTGGGAGTTTGGTAATATTCTTCTTACATTTTTTTTTCTTTTTTAGTAAGTAAAGTTTCTCTTTGGTATTTCAAAATGTTTTTTAAATTGTTTGTTCGTATGGGACTTGTGGTATTTTTTAATGCGAATGAGATTTTTGTGGCAATTTTAAATGCATATGGAATTTGTGGGGGTATTTTTAAAACGCGTGGTATTTTTGTGGTAATTTTTAATGATCGTGAGATTTTTTTTTGATATTTTTTTATTGCGGAAGCAACTTTTTTGTTTATCTTTACAATGGTAATTTTTGTTGTGTTTAATTTATGTTATTGTGAAAAAAAGTAACTTTTTGTCGGAATTGTTTTAAATTTTAACTGGCAACTTTGGCTAGTAGCAGTACATTTTTTTGTAGCCGCATACTCTCTGGCTCTCTAACTACATGCATCTGTATTCTCTATTGCATTACAACCCAACACGCCATGATTGTTTCTGTGCCAGCTAAACGGTACATAAAACGGCAGCGTCTGATTTGCTGGTATGAAAACGACATGTTTTTGCACCTTTAAACCGTTCACTATATTATTGTAAATTGATTTTTTATATTTATCAAGAATCGAATTGAAATTAATGTCATATTCGCTTGATGCGTCGTTTGTTCTTGTCTTTTTTCCCTCTCTTTTTCACCCGTTCGCCAAAAAACTCTAAAATATGCATTGAATCCTGCATTGAAATCAAGGTAGTACAGTTGAGTTACCGTTCATTGTTTAGTTTATTGTTGCAACTTAATAAAAACCATTTCAAGAAAAGGTTACAATTGTTTAACAACAAATAAAATTAATATACAACTCAAAGTTTTCTATATGACCTTGTTATTTATTGTGTTGATTTTCTATGATTTAAATACAAATTCTAGTGGTTTGATAGTTTAAAATCGTTTATTGAGCTTTAGGTCAGGTTAGAACAATTAATTGCTCTAACTAGTTAATCAATCAGCTAACTAATTAATCAGCTAGTGATGTTTTTTTTTTCTTTTCATATTGAAAATGTTGATGCTGTTCTTTCCTTGAAAAAAATTCGTTAGACCAATATATTGTTCTAACCTGACCTAAAGTGATGTGTATTTATATATGTATGTTTTACATACATATTAATAAAAAACAACAACAGCAGCAACAACAAAAGCAGCACAACAACGAACGACGTGATTACGAACCAAACAAGCAAACACAACAACAACAACAACAACCTAAAAACAGCATAAGCAGTTACTGCAGCTACGCAGCTAAGCAACTTGTGCATTTCTGATACGAATTTATGAATTTTTCATCTCCTTATATTTTGCTATTTTATTAAATATTCGTTTTATTCCCACTAAAACTGATATTTTGGTATTTTTTTTTTGTTTGTACGATGAATATTAAAGGCTGTAGGTATACCCCAAAGTGTCAAATATCGCTTTGAAAAAATTCTCGAAACTGACCCCCATACAAACCGCGTTGTAAGACGTAATTCTACGTCAAAACATCTGTCAGCCTCACAATTTGTTTTTTTAAATTTTTTGGAAGCTTTATTTTGATATTTTTTAAATTTTTTAATCTGATATTAAACCAAGGCATGTTTGTTCTTTCTGATCGATGAATTTTCGGAACGAATTTTGAAATACCAATTTTAAATTTAGTTGCAATAAACGAATAAATGACCTCAGAACTTGATTCAGAGTTTAACATTGACCAATCAATAGATTCTAGAAAACCATTTAAAGCTGAAAAATTCCCTTTGGAAAAATTTAATTTTTCAATTGGTTCAATATTTTTTCTGTCAAAATCATAAAACTCAAAATTAAATAAAAGCGCTTTATGATGCACAGAATTTTTAGAAATTGGGTTAACACAAAGTTCGCAAGATGCTTTCAGTTCATCAGTAGTAAAGACCAAATCCAATATTCTACCAATATCATTTTTAAAACTATTTAACTGATGAAAACTGTTTGAAAGATAAAAACTTGTAACAGTTGATTCTATTTCTGATGAAATGTTACTAGGTAAAAGAATTTTATCATTATCAATCCATGTTATATTGCCAAGGTTAAAATCTCCAACTACAATCATTTGTTGCTTTTGTGTTAAATTATTAGCAATAATCTCAATACTATTTAAATGACTTTCATAAATATCTAAAAAACTATTCGGTGGAATATATGATACAAAGAAAAATACCGAGTGGCTATTTAAAAATTCAATATTTACACAAATTTGTTCAATAATACTATTATTGCAATTAAGAGATACTATTCTGCTACATAAATCACTCCGAACCGCTAGCAAGACTCCACCACCTCTTTCTCTTCCAGTTGCAACTGAATTTCGATCAAAACGAAAAACATTATAATATGAGTCAAAAAATTCATTGCTTGAAATGTTGTTATGAAGCCACGTTTCTGTTATGCTACAATGTCATATTCATGTAATGATAATTCAAGCATAAATTGAGAGGATTTTGTTCGCCTTTTGTATTAATAAGGGAAATATTCGATGTGTTGGAAGACTATGAAGATGAATCAGAGAATACACAGATTCGCGATAGTGCCCGTAATGTTCTTCATTATTTCGAACCGAGTTACACAAAACCAAACTATCCGTGGGAGTCAAGAAAATAATGCGATAAGTGTACTTCACTTAATTAATTAATTGGAGATAGAATATGTAGAACAAAATGAAGATATTGGTGCCTCAAATCAAGTAAAGGGCTTGAAATTGTTGCAAAAATTATATGAAACGAATTATAGATCTAAATCTTCATTTCCGTCTCTGAATGTGCTCGTGTGACCACAAAACGACTACTTTACTTCAATAATGTTGGAAAATGTTGTTTTTATATTTTTTACAAAAAAATCAAGTCTATAAGTGAAAAAAACCCAGTGAACCAAAACTATCTTTTTTTAAATCATTTATGAACCGTTTCGAGTAGAAAAGTTTGTGCCGAGCCCTGTAAATTTTAAGTCCTAACACATAATTTAATCGCACATGCGCATTCCAAAACAACCCTTAAAACACTCCGCACAAGGAACAAGCCAATAACATGACTCTCGCAATTGCTACAAGAAAGAGAGAAGAAAAACCAGTGAGTTCGTAAAGTTTGACTACAACGCATGCGTATTAAGTTCAGCGCTTCTCGCCAAACTTTTAAATGTTCATTTTAATCAAGTTCATTTCTAAATATGTATAATTTAATATTAATTTAATAAATTTGTTAATAGTTGACCATAGCTTTATTTGCTCATTTTCGGCATTCATAAATGAACCTCTTTGAACTCATTCGTCGAACTAAAATGCCTGTCAAAAGCGAACATTTTTATCTTCAGAAATGAGTTAAAAAAAATCATCAAAATGTAAAGTGTCCGCCAAATAACTTTTTTTTTTTGAAAATTCTATAAAAAAAACTACTGGATATTTTCTCAAATTTATTTTTTTATATAAAAGTACAATCTTTCCGGTTAATAATGAAAAATAATTTCATTCAAATGGCTGCCTCGGCTGGCCATGCAGTAGCCTACACGATCGGTCCAATTGTTAAACACATTATCGATTGTGTGCAGCTGTATTTCACCAATGGCTTCACGAATATTGTCCTTTAAAGTGTCAGCTCCGAGGTGGCCAAACCACATCAGCTCTGCGGCTGATAACGCGATCTTCAAAAACAGGGCGCAAAACATCGAGTGTAGCTTCGGCTGTGTGGCACGCAGCGCCGTCCTGTTAAAACCAAATGTTGCCAATATCCTCCTCTTCAATTTTTGTGAACAAAAATTCGTTCAACATGGCCCGATAACGATCGCCATTGACTGTAACGGCCACTCCTTGCTCATTTTCGAAGAGCATTGGGACAGAGGTATAATTGGCCAAATTATGCCTCTGGACCAAAATTCGCGCCAAACAGTGACTCGTTTTGGGTGCAGCGGCTTTTCAATGTATGCGTGCGGGTTTTCTGTGCCCCAAATGCGACAATTTTGCTTGTTTACATACCCGCCAAGATCAAAATGAGCTTCATCTGAAAAGATGATTTTTTTGGCAAAATCGGCATCTTCTGTAAGTCGATCGTAGGCCCACTTAGCGAAGCGAAAACGCATTGGATGGTCAGTTGGCTTCAACTCCTGAACCAATTGGACTTTGTATACCCTTGTCATACCAAGGTCTTTATGCAAAATTCGTCTCAATGATGTCTCCGAAATGTTCGATTGTTGAGAACGAGGGTGAATTGATGTTGATGGCGCTTCACGCACACTTTCTGCCACAGCAGCAATATTCTCTGGTGTACGCACTGCTTTTGGCTTTTCACGCTTTGGTTTATAGATGAGGATGCCAGTTTCTTTCACTTTTTTCACAAGATAACGAACATACGGAGCTGACGGTGCTTCTCTTCTTCCAAAATCCGTACGCATTTTTCGCACACATTCTGCAACATTACCATGATTTTCAAAGTAATGTCTCAATATTTTCCAGCGTTGTTCAAGCGTATACATAACCATATTCGTTCAGTGAAAGAATAAAACTAATTATCTGTCAAATCAGACATAGGCTAAGTGTTACCATTCACGAAATAAGCACTAGTTGAAAAAAAAACGTTAGATGGCGAACCCTTTACTTAAGATTTAAGCTTTAAAATTTTGGGTTTTTGATTTAATATTTTAATCGCAGTATCATATATTATATGTAACTAGCTCTTTGATAAAAGTTTAAACATGTGTATCTTAAAAATGTAGCATAAAAATGTTTTCAAAATTTAAAAAGATGGAAATAAGTAAATTCATTTAATTTACCAAATCCAAATCCAATCTACTATGTGTAGCTAAAAAATGTCAACATTCTAAATTTGTTTAAAACGAAAAAAAATTCTAATTACCTGCAAAATTGAAAGAAATTTTTATATAAAGAAAGTATATACATCTCATAAATGTGTATATGCATGTAGCTTCAAAATCATTTAAATCAACTTATCATAATTTAAAAAAATGGAAATAGGTAAATTCATTTAATTTACCGAATTCAATCTACATACATAGTAGCTAAAAAATGTAACATTTTGAATTTGTAAAAAATTTTCTAAATCATTCATCCGTTCCTGCAAAAAATAAAAGAATTTTATAGGTAAGGGGCATAAAAATGTTTTCATCATTTAAAAAGATCTAGGTAAAAATTTAGCTTCAAATTAAAAAATTCTTGAATACATAGTACCTGCAAAATTATAAGAAAAAATGTTTAGCTTCAAATTTAGCTTAAAATAAAAAAATTTCTTAAATACATAATAGTATCTGCAAAATTAAAATAAAAGGGCACACAAATGTTGTCATCATTTAAAAATATTGAAATTGGTAAATTCATTCAATTTGCCAAATCCAATCTATCTGAAAAATGTAAACATTCAGATGAGTGCAAAATTCTTATAGGAAACAAAAAAGTCATAGCAAAGTGAAAAGGAACAATAGCATACTATTTGCTTTTCGCTTCATCACACGCTTTTTATCTCCTATGTTCTTCGCACTCATACTTCGCTAAGCGTCGCCAAGCATCGCGACTTCAAAGCTACGTCAGCTATGCAGGGCAGAGCAGAGCAAAGGCAGTCGGCAAAACTTCAATTTTATCGCCTTCCTTCACATCCACTTTTGCCCAATCCTTACTTATTGAAAATAGCTGTAGAAGCGCAACTGTGCAGAACTGACAACTCTTTACTACTCTTTGGTAAAAGCAAATTTTTCAAAAATGTTGAAAAATACAACAACTGAAGAAATTGCCAAACTTAAAAAGCATATATAGACCAATATAATGCGAATTAATAAAAAGTTTTGGTTGCAAACATCTTATTGCAACCTAACTTAAGTATTTATATTCTAACAAACAGAATATATACATTAATTTCAGGAGTTGCCAAGTGATTTATTTGGGAGATTGCGGCCGATTAAGAACAAGAGTGACGAGCATTGTTGGTTTTTTAATGCACGAATACATGCAAACATTTTTTGAGGTTAATAATAATAATAATAATAAACTGGCCATTTCAGCCCTTGGAAGGACTTTGACCTAGCTTCTATTGATTACTTGTGTTGTGCGTGTTATTAAATTTTTGATCACAAATGACCGAGAACTGGACCTACGTGTTTTATGCCGACTCCGAACGGCTTATGTTCTCAAGAAGCTTTACATGGCAATTTTTACTCTCTGAGGTTTGCCATTGTCTGCAGAGAGGTGACGACCGAACAGAAAAATTATTTCAATTTGAAAAACTTTCTGTCTGAGCTGGAATTGAACCCGGGCTACCACAGTTCTTTAGCTTAGCGACGCTACCCACTAGGCTATGTCCGCCACTTTACTCCACGCTTATTCCTTAAAAAAGGTGTAAACATAGTGCAACAACGCCCATTTTTACTACAGCTGCCGTAAGTAACCATACAAACTAAATGACTAAATTTTAGTTTTATTCGACCAAAACTGTCTAAAATATAGCATTTTCCTTCATTCGTACAGTTGAGTACAGTTGCCAACAGTAGCTGTTGAAAATATTGTTATTTATACTTTAAAAAAATATACTATGTTAACTTTCAATATTAAAAAAAAAACTTAAAAAATTTTCAAAGAACAAATTTAAACCTGAAAACTTCCAAAAAATTTATCAGTTGGAAAAATAAATTTGTAAAAGAAACTATAAATTTTGAAGTGATTCAGAATAAAATAAAATCTACTCTCAAAATATAGTTTAATTTCCAACAATCTTCAAAATTTATATATCAAAATGTTCGTTTGCCATACACCACGTAAAGAAGCTGTTAAGGCCAGCAGTTGCGGACTTTGTAAAACGGAAGATAATAATGAAATGGTCCAATGCGACTTGTGTGATACCTGGTATCATTTTACATGCGCTGGAGTTACAAGTTCCGTAGAAAACCATGAATGGAGATGTTCCGAGTGCTCTGGAGGGACTGCAGTTAATAAAAAAGCAAACGAACACGCAACATGCAATTCAAAAACAAGATCAATTCACTCAAGTACATCATCTTCAAAGAAAAGAAGGAACGACCTCGAGCTACAACGTCTAGAAGAGGAAAACGCATTAGAGTTACAACGCATCGAACAGGAGAAACATTTGCAGCGCATCCATCAGGAGAAAAAATTTCTTAATCGTAAATTTGTAATTCTAGCAATGTCCGAAGAAGATGCAGAAAGTATTTGCAGCAGAGCTTGTACAAAACGTACACAAGAATGGATTTCAAAACTACAAAGTCCTTTACACAAAGAAGTCAACTATACCAATCTGCAAGAAATCCAAAAGGAAGAGACCCAGAAACAAAATGAAGCAGCTTTGTCGAAAGCTCAACTTTCTGCACGTCAAGCCTTGTCGAAGGAACTACCTACGTTTTCTGGAAAACCTGAAGAATGGCCTTTGTTCTTTAGTTCATTTACGGAAAGTACCAAACTTTGTGGATATTCAGATGCCGAAAATCTCTTGCGACTACAAAGGTGCTTAAAAGGAAAGGCATTCGACGCGGTCAGCTGCCATCTTATGATGCCAAAAAATGTTTCAGAAGTCATGCGAACGCTTAAAATGATGTTTGGCCGACCAGAGATCATTATCAACGCTATGCTGGATAAGATTCGATCTGAAGTTGCACCGAAACCAGAGAAGCTTGACACTCTCGTTAGCTATGCGATTTCAGTTAGAAATTTATGCTCTACTTTAGAGGCTTCTGGATTGGTGGCACACATGAATAATCCACTGCTGTTGCAAGATCTCGTGGACAAGCTACCAGCGCAGACAAAATTGAATTGGGCAGTGTACGTTGCAAAGCGAGAAGCGAATATTGCTATATTTTCTAAATGGCTGTTCGAAATTGCTGAAGCAGTAACAAAAGTAAGTTCGTCTATTCTTTCTCTTAAAACTAGTGTATATTTGCATACACACGAAACAAAAACAAATATTCAAAGCACATGTCCTCTATGTGGTAAGGGGCACCTAATTGATACATGCGAAAAGTTTACTCGCATGAAGTTAGCTGACCGATGGGACAAGGTTCGGCAGTTGAAGCTCTGCAGGTTGTGTTTAAAGAAGCACGGCAACTTCCGTTGCTCTAATGATAAATGCTCCGTTCAAGACTGTGAAGCACGACATCACAAGCTGCTACACAAATTTGTACAGAACCCAACCATGGTCACAGCACACTCGAGTGCCAGTAACAGAAGTAACACTTTTTTTAAAATTCTACCAGTTACTTTGCACAGCAAGAACCGATTCATAGAGACCTTTGCATTCCTTGATGATGGTTCGAACGTGACGCTTATGGAAAAAGAAATCTGCAAGCAGTTAGAATTAGAAGGAGAAGCTAACAATCTCTGCTTAAAATGGACGTCGGAGACATCACGCATCGAAGAAGACTCAATGCAAGTTACCGTAGAGATTTCAAATCGTAACAGCAATGCAAAGAGGTATGAGCTAAATCATGTTCGCACTGTAAAAAAATTGTCACTTCCAATACAAAGCATTAAAAAGAAAGATTTAGCTGCGTATCCACATTGAAAAACATACCAATCGAGCCTTACACCAATGCAATACCGCAGATTCTAATTGGCCTTAATAATTGTTATGTTTGCAATGCGATGAAGACAATTGAAGGTAGTGCGAAAGAGCCCTGTGCATCTAAAACACGTCTGGGATGGGTTGTTCATGGAGGAGAAGGAAATGCTCAAGAGAATTCATTGGGATTTCATCAGATCGCGAAATGCAACTGCGAGTACGAAATGGAAACCTTGCATAAAATCGTTTCAGATTACCTTTCATTAGAAAGCGTTGGATGTACGAAGGAGATAGTGTCACCCGAAAATATACGTGCAAATTTAGTTTTAGAAGAAACATCTAAACGCATCGGTAAGCGATTTGAAACGGGCTTAATTTGGAGAGAAGATGTTCCCAAAATTCCAAATAGTTATACGATGGCACTAAAACGACTCCAATGTCTTGAAAAAAAGCTTGATCCTCACCATCTTTCAGTTATTTCTCAACAAATTAAAGATTTAGTAGATAAGGGCTACGCCCGAAAACTGACTGCAGAAGAGGTAACACAATGTGATGGGAAAATATGGTACCTTCCGATATTTACGGTCGTCAATCCAAATAAGCCAGGAAAAGTTCGATTGGTCTGGGATGCAGCGGCCAAAGTAAATGGAGTTTCTTTAAATTCAATGCTGCTCAAAGGTCCCGACTTACTGGCACCACTGCTATCAGTCCTATATGGGTTCAGAATGAAAAAAAATTGCAATCTGTGCTGATATAAAGGAAATGTTTCATCAAGTTAAAATTCGTAAAGAAGACCAAAATGCTCAGCGATTTTTATGGCGTAACAAGGAAACAACGAGATGTCCTGATGTTTACGTTATGCAAGTAATGACCTTTGGTGCAGCATGTTCCCCAAGTTCAGCGCAATATATTAAGAACAAGAATGCTCTGGAGTTTCAGCAAATATATCCAAGAGCAGTGGATTCTATAATTCATCATCATTATGTAGATGATTTACTGGATTGTGCAGATTCTGAACCTGAAGCAATAGAATTGGCAAAAGAGGTATCTTTTATTCATAGCAACGGTGGATTCTTCATCAGAAACTGGAAATCAAACTCAAAGACAGTTTTGGAAAGTATGGGAGCATTGGAAGAAGATAACAATCATGTGTCAATTGGTTCAAACATAGAAATGGGCAATGAAAAGGTATTAGGAATGTGGTGGTCAACTGATGAGGATGTTTTTACCTTTTCCTTCAAACTCAATCGGGTTAACACAGACATTCTATCTGGAGTAAAAAGACCGACTAAAACTGACATATTAAGATCTCTTATGTCTATATTTGATCCTCTTGGATTCTTATCATCATTTGTGGTATACCTCAAAATATTGCTACAAGAAGTCTGGAGAACTACGAAAGGATGGACCGATGAGGTGAATGACGATGTCTTCAAAAAATGGCTGATGTGGGTGAAATTGTTGCCAAATATTGAAACTGTGAGAATTCCTCGGTGGTACTCGATTCATCTAAACTCTACAGTACAACTTCACGTCTTTGTCGATGCAAGTGAAATGGCATATGCAGCGGTTGCATATTTTCGAACTACCTCTTCAGATACCATACAGTGTACTCTGGTAAGTGCCAAAGTTAAAGTAGCTCCGAAGCAACCTTTATCTATTCCACGCATGGAACTCATGGCAGCTGTGTTAGGCGTTCGTCTAGCTAACACAATTTGCAGCAGTCATAATTTGCCATTAGAAAAGCGTTGGTTTTGGTCAGACTCAAATACCGTTTTGGCATGGTTGTCTGCAGATCCAAGAAACTATAAGCCATTTGTAATGTTCCGAATTGGTGAAGTACTTGACCACAGTAAAATCTCTGAATGGAGATATATTTCCACTAAAGAAAATGTTGCAGATGACGCTACCAAGTGGAAAAATTCCTTTAAATTTGACATGCAGAGTAGGTGGTTTAGTGGTCCCACCTTTTTGAAGCAGCCAGAATCTTCGTGGCCTCTAACAAATTCGAAGATATTAAAATCATCAGAAGAGCTAAGACCACATTTAGTCATGGTTCACTCTAATCAGTTACCCAATTCAACTTTAATTGAATTTCATAGATTTTCTTCGTGGAAAAGACTGGTTAATACTATTTCCAAGCTTTATACATTTTTACATAAAGTACGACAAAGAGTTCTAACAAAAAAATCACTTCCTGTTTTGTTTCCTGAAAACTCTAAGTTGATAGCAATGTCAGAAAACTTAATTTATCGTCAAATGCAAAACGATTTCTTCAAAGATGAAATCGCTATTTTAACAAACTTAAAAAGTGGGGAAATCTCCAAATCAAGCGTCCTTTACAAATGTTCTCCATACATCGATGAGGGTCGCGTCGTTCGCATGCATGGAAGAATAGGCTTGGCGGTTGGAATATCTGAATATACCAAAAGACCAATAATACTTCCGAGAGAACACTATTGCACAAAACTCTTAATCCAACAATTTCATGAACAATTTCATCACGTTCATCACGAAACATGTCTTAATGAGCTGCGTAAGAAATTCTATATACCTCGCCTAAGAGTTGAACTAAAAAAGGTACGTAAAACATGCCAACTTTGTAAAAACAATAACGCGAAACCTGTTGTACCAGAAATGGCAATGCTACCAAAAGCTAGACTTGCACCCTTCACTCGTCCGTTTTCGTACGTGGGTCTTGACTACTTTGGCCCAATACAAGTTAAAGTAGCTCGACATGAAGAAAAACGTTGGGGAGTTCTTTTTACATGCTTGACTATTCGCACAATACATTTAGAAGTTGCACGCAATATGACAACTGACTGCTGCATAATAGCTATTCAAAATTTTATAGCTAGGCGCGGTACTCCAATTGCATTTTTCTCTGATAACGGCACAAACTTTCATGGAGCAGAAACCGAATTAAAAAATGCAATAAAAGAGCTAAACGTAGAAAATATTGCAATTAAATTTATTACTTCATCTACAACATGGTATTTTAATCCACCAGCTGCACCACACATGGGTGGTAGCTGGGAGCGATTGGTGCAATCTGTGAAAAAGGTTCTTCATCAAATATCTCCAAAATTTACCTTCAGAGACGACGCATTATACAATGTAACGCATTATTGGAATGTGAACGTGTTGTAAACTCTAGACCTCTTACATATGTTGATTTGGATTCAACAACGGATGAAGTACTTACACCAAATCATTTTCTGCTTGGTTCTTCTAATGGTGATAAGCCATTAGGGGAATTTACGAACAACGATTGTTTATTAAGGAAATCTTGGAGAATGGTACAGTACTTTGCTGATATGTTTTGGAAACGCTGGGTTCAAGAATATCTTCCAACTCTTACCAAAAGGACCAAATGGCATCAGAAATGCAGCCCCCTGAAAGTTGGTGATGTGGTAATTTTAATTGATCCAAACCTACCAAGAAATAATTGGCCCATGGGAGTTGTTAAATCCACATGCAAAGCAAAAGATGGAAATGTTAGAAGTGCAACAGTTTTAACTAGAGGTGGAACTTTCAACCGGCCAGTGACAAGATTAGCAAAGTTGGATGTCAGGAAATCTGATGACGAAAATCATGGTTAAAACACGTGGTATTTTAAGGGAGGGGAGAATGTTGAAAATATTGTTATTTATACTTTAAAAAAATATACTATGTTAACTTTCAATATTAAAAAAAAAAAACTTAAAAAATTTTCAAAGAACAAATTTAAACCTGAAAACTTCCAAAAAATTTATCAGTTGGAAAAATAAATTTGTAAAAGAAACTATAAATTTTGAAGAGATTCAGAATAAAATAAAATCTACTCTCAAAATATAGTTTAATTTCCAACAGTAGCTATACAAAGTAAATTACCAAATTTAAGTCTTATACGACTAAAATCGTCTGAAATATGGCATTTTTTGCAAATCGTGGTCGTGAAAAGTAGGCGTGGCAAATCTTACATAACCTATCACAATTCAGTTAAAATAAAAAAATCTTTTGGTAACTTTATTGTCTAAATCGGTTCAGTGGTTCTCGTGTGATTGCGGAACAACCGTACGTTTCACAAAGGCTTCTATATATATTCAATTTGAATATCTTATTTTTTAGAGAAACTGTAATCGATAGAAAAAAATAAATTTTTTCTTCAAGTTCAACGAATGTTTATTTAATAACATAAAAAGTATATATTTCATCCTTTTTTTTAATATTCATTTTTTACATCGTTTGACGGTTTGATGGAAAAAAAAATCAAATTAATATGACAGTCAGAATCGGAGATATACACCACGAAAACCTCGATAGCGTGACCGCTGAGGGTTAAGATTCAGGCCAGTTTCGATACCTATCAGCTACTTTATTGACACAATATATGCAGTACTGGATTTAGGCCTAGGCCCGGGCCTCACGGGCGGCAATATTTTAGGGGCGGCAAAATTTTTGTGGGCTGGAAAATTTTTAGGAAAAAAAAAATGTTAGAAACGGAATCTATTTGGTTGCAGCCGAATTGACAGGGCGGCAAAATATTTTCTTGGCTAATTCATAAAGAAACTCAATATAAATCAACAAACTAGTTTGACGAGTTTTGTAAATTTTTGGTCGGCCAAATGTTGAGCGACAAATGTTTAAGAAAAACTAACAAGCAAAAAATTCGCTTACAGGCAATGAATAAAATGTTGCAGAACACTCGTGCAATCGATTACGTTTTGGATTGCAGAAAGTATTACTTTAATATGGGCATGCCATTGGTGGTAATTTAAAAAAAAATCAATGAATAATGTAATGCAATTAATGCATTTTTGGTCTTTCTGACTTAATATAAGATATTATTGAATAAAAAATTAGGGTAATGAATCGAAAAATTTTTTAAATGTTTTGTTGAGTGTATTTAAAGGGCGGAATTCTTATGAAGGCAGAAAAATCTAAAAGACGACAGAACAACATCGTTGCTTATTTAAAATGTAACTTTAAGTTTTATGTTCAAAAATTTTTTGTTCATTTAAAAAGTTTTCTTCAAAAAAATTTGTGATTTTTCAAAAAAATTCACGTGAAACAAACACACCGAATAACAGGTGGAAGTGAAAAGAAAAAAAAATGAACAATGATGAGATGAGAAACATTAAGCCAAAAGATCACTCATGATTTAATGAGACTTTAAGGATTGCAGTCATGTCTAATAAGGGAAGTCATTCAGAGTTGGTGTTCCCACAAGAATACTAATAACAAAAGACTTCGCCCCAAGCAAGGAATCGCTGTAATGCAATTTTAAAAAGCGAACAGTTTCTGCACGAAACTTGCATTCGAAAAAAGTTACTTCTCTGCCCCAAAGTGAGCAAAAATTGTTGGACATTTGTTAAAAAAGTAAAGAATCAGACATTATCATCGATTCCAAATCTTTTAAAAGATGACCAAATCTTTACTAACTCGGCTGATAAAGCAGACCTATTGGCTGGATAGTTTGCACAAAGTTTCACTCTCTCGGTTAGCAATCAGCCACTGCCCTTTGTTGAGGGTTGATCTTCTGCAATGCAAGAAATTTACTTTCGAACGAGAGCAGTTAAAATGCTTCTTACATATCCAAACATAAACAAAGCTTCTGGTCCTGATGGAATACCGCCAATTGTGCTTAAAATGTTTGCTTCTTCTCTGGCTCGGCCTTTGCGCAATCTTTCAAACATCTCCTACAGCACAGGAGTATTTCCATTTTGTTGCAAGGGAAGGTCGCCAATGTGCAACCAGTACCTAAATATGGCGATGCCATGATTCCTGCTAGCTGCCGACCCATTACGATATGCTCTACGATTTTCAAAGCTATGGAGAAAGTAATAAAATTTTACCTACTAGTGACCTTATAGAGTTCTTAACCAAAAAATGGAACCAATGTGCTCACTTTTTCGGAGAGAACAAGGTTGTTGCTCTTTGTATTTCAAAGGCGTTTGACCGAGTGTGGCATTAAGCGCTAATGTCAAAACTTATTCCATATGGTGTTGGTGGTAACTCTGATCGATGTACCATCTGTTCGATTTTTCCTCAAAGACAGAACGATTCGTGTAGTAGTTGACTGTATTTCGTCCAAAGGGTTCAGTTCTACTGCCAATCTTGTTTCTGGTTTTTATAAACAAATTTCTTTAGTTGACACATACATCCGCTTGTTTGCGGACGTTATTTGTCATTCATACTCATTCAAAAAATACTCAAGCTTTATGAAGATTGAGAGAAAGAGGAGGAAAATCCGTCAGGAAAATGCTCATTTTCTGCATTGAAACGAATTAAAAACTATTTAAGGGCAACTATCCCACTGGGAAAAAAGAATCAATTGTGTATGAAAAAAGAATCAATTCACTTTTCCAACTATTGATTCTAGAATTGGTTATTTTTAACATTGTGATGTTCTACAAAAAGTAGTACATACTTTCCTGCCTTCCACTTGAATCACTGTTGAAATCGATTCTTTTATTCGCTTATAAAATGGATTCTTTTAAATGAAAAAAGTATGAATTTTTTAATATGAGAAAAGTATAAATCGCTACGAAGCCCTTTTGGAATAGATGAATGAATGAATGAATTCCATAATGCATAGGTTTGTATGGCAGAATTGAAAATCTTTTATTCTTTTTTAAATAATTAATAAAATATTATATTAAAGTAATACAAATTAATAATTGTTAGGTAATTTGAAAGAATAAATAA
The DNA here is from genome assembly GCA_963920525.1 of Dichetophora obliterata. Classification (NCBI taxonomy): domain Eukaryota; kingdom Metazoa; phylum Arthropoda; class Insecta; order Diptera; family Sciomyzidae; genus Dichetophora; species Dichetophora obliterata. The sequence continues at coordinate 82,950,136 of OY986435.1, read as the reverse complement.
TATTTAGACAGGCGAGATTTAGATTATAATAATACCACATTTATTGCAAAAATATTGATGTTTATGATGTAGGTTGTTCCTTCCGTTTGGCTTTGAATGTATCCTTAAAGTATTTACATTTTGACTTGCGTATAGCTTCCTTCATATCTTTTTGGGACTGTTCCTGGTCGTATCCTTCCTTGCAAATGCACTCTGCATTTAAAAAAAAACATTAAGAAATGATTTAAACAAGTAAAGAGCAATAGTTTTTCATAACTTACCAAACAATACATTATTAAAATTTTTGAGCCTTCTGAAGCAGTTTGATCCTTCAACGCTGACAAATCAAACAGAAAGTAAAATTTTTAAGAAACGCGTGAAAGGAAAACAACAGAACAGTCGTTTTTCAAAAATATCTGACAAAATCAAAAACATCAACAACACACAGAAAATACAAATCATAACAGATTGATTCTTTTTTCGCTTATAGCAGAATTTGTTTCAGAATCAATTCGTTTTTCACTTACCATAAAAGCAAGCAAGGAATCTAACAACATTTACTTTATTATAAATTGTTATATACTTCATAATCGATTCCTGCAGCAATAAAAAATAAGCAATAAATTTTTGGTTTATTGATTCCAATTCATAGGTTTTGCTTTAAATTTATATATTCTTTGGAATACATTCTAAAATGCATCACAAGTATCCATTCAATTCCTGATTTTTTTACGAATTAATACTCATTTTCCCGGTGGGATGATGCCTATGATGCCACGAGCACAAAATGAAACTCTTTATTTTTATTATGTTGCATAAATCTCTATGTAATGTGTGTAAAAAATGAAAAAGAAAATTTTTATAGTTTTGTTCAATTGTTAGAAAAATATTTAATATTTTAGAGGCGGCGCTAATGTCGGGCCTTGTGCGGCAAAATGCCTAAATCCGCCACTGAATATATGCATTTTTTTCTCGGGTTCTGTTCGCTGCAGCTCGTTTGCATTCGGCTTCGGCATTAACTTTGCTACTACTTCAGTACTACTCGTTGCTTTAAAAAATAAAATTGAGTCTGATATTCAGGACTTTTGTAGTTTATAGGGACACAAATTATTCCTCGGGAGAAATTTCGAAAATAAGTCTTAAACTTAACTATGCACTCGATGTTTGAAAACTTCGCCTACTTTCCATACAAAGAGACTTCATCATAATATGAAAACCTTCATAAATTAAAAAAAATTAATGTTTAAACTTGATACTTACACATGAGCTTTTATAATTAAGATGCACTCAGGGTTTCAAATTTTAAATATTTGGATTAAAAATTGCTCTACTAACGCGTCGTCATCAAAACAATACAACGTTCAAAGCATACGAGAAATTAATATATCTTTTCTGAATTTTCATTTATCTTTTCTGTAGTGCATTTGATCTTTTCTAAATTTCAAATGGAATTTCTAATGGTCGATTCCTAGAGAGTTAAAAATGAAGAAAACAGTCATTTATTGTTTTTATTGTATCACTTTATTTATTTCGTTTTTTATTACTTTTATTTGCTTTTTCTTTTGCTAAAAATTCAACATAATATCGCGTTTTTTATTTAACTATACGTATATCAATTATAACACAAATGATTTACTTAATTTTATATAATTTTTATATTATTGCAATACTTAATTTGTTTTTATTTAATTTTTACTTTATGCGCATATGTATGTGTGTGAATGGGTATTTTATTTCTGTGTGTGTGTGTGTGTGTTTGTTGCGAGATTTTAACAATTAACAATATAAGCAACGGTTGAATTTTTTGTAAATTTTCAGCAGTTTAAAGAGATTTATTCCACTCTCACACTCTTTGCCTCTAACAGCTAAACAATTTACATAAATTTGTATCATTTATGATCCTTAGCTTTTTTGGATTAATTAAAATAGCCTTCTTTGTCTATCTTATTAAAAACCATCTAAGTTTTTCTCTTTTAACATTATTATTATTATGTATATTTTGCTTTTGTGAAATTAACAGCCATTTTGACGATTTAAAATTTTTCAAATTATATAATTGCAAAAATATTCATATATAAGATTTTATAATAAGATAACAAGCATTTTTTAAGCTTAAAAAAATAATAGGGTTACTAACGATATGGTGTATTAAGTCATGTATTGCGAGCTTGCGATAAATATTGATGTACGTAGTAAAAGATCGACATTCACAAAAAAAAAAAAAAATATTCAAATGCAATAAAAAAGTTAAATTCAACATTTTATGAAAAAGGTATACAACGAGAAAACGGCATTGCAATCATAGTGAATTGTTTGCAAAATTAAAAAAATATTTTTGACTAGACTATTTTTTGACTTGCCAAATATCAGTATAGTATAATTTACTACAAATCTATTTATAGTCTAAAATAAATGTCACAACATTACAAATACACCATATCGTGAACACTTCTTATGTTTGTGGTAAGCTATTTTCGTGTGGTTTTATAAAATTTTTTGTTTACTTTGTTTATTTTTGTTTTACTTAGCCAAAATTACATATTTTATGCCTTGTTATTATTTCGGTTCTCTTTCAAACTAATATCATAAAATCATATCTTCTCGCTACATGGTACTAAATTAAAAAAAATTGTAACTCCACCAAAATTAGACGTTTCTTTTGTTTAAATAAATTTTTCTTTTGAATTTAAACGAAACAAAACAAATGTTAAATTTATAATTAAAAACAATATTGAAAAGTTTAAATTTTTTGGCTTTGCTGCTTCGAGAGTTACCATTTCAGGCGGATTTAAGTTATTCACTTTGAAATAAAATCTAGAACTATCAAAATGAACAATTTCAATTTTATGTGAAGAGTGCCACGCCCACTTTCCATTTAAATTTAGTATTCTTATGCTTTTCCAAACATACCAACAGAATTGCAAATTGTTTGCCAAAGTATCAAAAACATGCAGGTTCATGCGCGAATTCTTGCGGAATTTCATTAACCACACGATTACTTACGGAGGTATTCTAGTGTAGAGGCCTAAATTTTGGGCCTCTTTTGACGGTCGATAAAAAAGAACCAATTAATGTTTTTAGTTTCCATTTTTTATAATGTATTTATTAATATATCAATAATGCAAAAAAAAATTGAAAAAAATTTCAAAATTGAAAAAATTACAGGCTGGTGGAGTGGGGGTGCTAAAAATAGAGTGTCTCCATGTAAACACGATTTAAACCCTTCTAGTAATCTAAAAAGAAGGATTGTAAAAAAGTAAGAATAATTAAGAAGATCCCGGACTAGGGATATAGTGACACGGCCATTTTTCGCGAAATGGCGACTGTTTGAAAATTCTTTTGTGATCATTTTTTCAAAGTAATGAATTTTTTAAAAATATTAAATTTTTTTTTAATTAATCCTAATTCGGGCTATAGAGGGATATATGAAAAAGGCCTACACCAAATTTTAAGCTAATCGCTCCATTAGAAGGATCTTAATCATGTCAACCGTGTTGGAAAAAGTAGTTTCGAGAAAAACACGTTTAAAGTTTTAAAGTTAAGTTTGACGACACTTAAATGGCTATTACTTTAAAAACAATTTGAATTTTGAAAAATTCTTTAAAGCAGATATTCTTGAATATATAAACTGTAGGCAATTTTTTTTCTACACAAGAATACTACCTCAAAGCCCAAAAATTGACCTTTACAATGGCACATGATTTGTATTTCTATTTTAAAAGTTGTCAAGGAACAGTTGAAAGAATAAATATTTCCAAATTAAGATATACAGGGTGTCTCGGGATTCCTCGTGATGAGACAAAAAATAATCGCATGGGTGGGGAGGAAAAAACAAAACAAATAGGGAAAACTGGGGGCGAACCCTTACAAGGTAACATGTCTGATTGTCTCAACCTGGCGAGGCCATCATAATCCTTGTGAAATCCCCTCAAGTCGACTCAAACCTCAACGTGGTGTTTCCTGGGCAATGTCAAAACTAACAACCGTCAGTTTGGCGGCTAATCTGAATAGCGGGCCCCCTAGGCTTAAAAAAGGTTGTGCGCCGGGTTAAACCCATAAAACCACCCGTAAAAACCCATTTCAATGAAAACAAATAAGAATAGAAGAAAACTGATCCCTAAATCTGATGACGACTACCGCAAACGGAAAACTGATAATGATTTTCGGATATGCACCTGGAATTTCCGAACCCTTAATTGGGTTCCAATCCAACTCACTGATGTCTTGGAAAGATACAAAGCTGATAGCACTGCTATCCAAGAAATGCGATGGAAGGGACAGGGTTGCAATCGGCATGCACCCTGTGATATCTACTACAGCGGTCATGCGGAGAAGCACGAGTTTGGACGCGGATTTGTAGTTGGCAAGAGACTACGGCCCCACGTCCTGCGATTCACACCTGTGAACGAACGGCTTGCCATAATCCGCATTAAGGTTAAATTTTTTAATATAATTTTTTAATATGTGCGCACGCTCCGACAGAAGACAAGGACGATGAGACCAAGGAAATTTTCTACGAGCGCCTTGAAAAGGCTTACGAGCGCTGCCCCCGTCACGAAGTAAAAATTGTGCTTGGTGACTTCAACGCTAAGGTGGGCAAGGAAAATATATTTGGTCTAACATTCGGAAAGTTCAGCCTCCACGACAACACCTCCGATAACCTCCGAGGCTAATTGACTTCGCCGCTGCACGGAATATGGTCGTAAGTTGCACTAGATTCAAGCATCTCAATATTCATAAAGCCACCTGGATGTCCTCTGATCAAAAAACCAGAAATCAAATTGATCACGTTTTGATCGACGGAAACTACTCTTCCAGTGTATTGGATGTACGCATGATCCGTGGTGCAAACATTGATTCAGACCACTATGTTGTCGCAGCCAAGATCCGTACACGTCTGTGCGCAGCTAAAAATATACGCAACCCTACACAGAGAAAGCTTGACGTCGACAAGCTGCAATCGAAACAGACAACCGAAGCTTTTGCCACTCGACTCTCACTCCTGCTTCAAATAACTCTTCTATTCGATGATATATGCGCGCAGTGGACACACATTTCCAACTCCATGCTTGCGGCTGCTGAAGAGGTGATTGGCTACCACCGCCCTCGCCGAAACCAGTGGTACGACCAGTGGAGGTTATAGCGCGTGCTGCTAAGGAGAGATACAAAGAGAAGAGGAGGGAAGAGAGACGTATTTTCAGGCAAAAAAAAAAGACAGGCAGAAAAACGAAATGTATGGTGACAGGAATGAGGCCCGAAAATTTTTCCAAAAAATAAGACGCCTTACCGATGGTTTTTAAACCGGGGCCTCTTCCTGCAAGGATGAAAACGGGAATCTAGTGACAGATGTCCAGAGTACACTGACGTTATGGAGGGAACACTACTCTAAGCTTCTAAATAGCGACGCTGACAACAATCCCGCTAATAGAGATGATATTCCGGAAACCCCATTACGGATGCCAGCGTCGAGGTTCCGCTGCCCGACTGTGATGAAGTGCTGACAGCTATAGCTCGGCTTAAAAATAACAAAGCCGCGGGAGCTGATGGCTTACCTGCTGAGCTGTTTAAGAACGGAGGCAAAGCTCTATTTAAATGCATTCACGAGCTTCTTTGCAGATTATGGTCGGAAGAATGCATTCCGAACGATTGGAGTCTCAGTGTGCTCTGCCCAATCCACAAGAAAGGCGATCCCTCTATTTGTTCCAATTACCATGGGATAAGCGTTCTTAATGTCGCATATAAGGTCCTGTCGAGCGTTTTATGTGAAAGATTGAAGACCATTGTAAACAAACTGATTGGACCTTATCAGTGTGGCTTTAGACCTGGAAAGTCCTCCATCGGCCAGATTTTCACGCTAAGACAAATCTTGGAGAAGACTCAAGAAAAACAAGTCGACACCCACCATCATTTTGTCGACTACAAAGCCGCCTTCGAAAGCCCAATAAGGAAGCACCTGTACTCCACCACGTCTGATTTTGGTATTCCTGCAAAACTAATACGACTTTGCAGGATGACACTGAGCAACACCAACAACGCAGTTAAAATCGGGAAGGACCTCTTCCCACCATTTGTTACCAAATGAGATTTCAGACAATGTGATTCCTTATCGTGCGACTTTTTCAACCTAATGATGGAAAAGATCATCCGTGCTGCTGATCTGAGACGTAGTGGTACAATATTCTACAAGAGTGTTATGTTCCTTGCGTATGCTGATGACATCGATATCATTGGCCATACATAGTACGCGCGAAGTCAGTGCAGCATTTTCCAGATTAGAAAAAGAGTCAAGTCGAATGGATCTGGCAGTGAATGCAGATAAGACGAAATACTTGGTGTCAACAAACAAACAGTCCCAGCGTCTTGGAACCCTCGTTACAGTTGATAATACCTCCTTCGAGGTAGTGAACGACTTCGTCTATCTGGGATTCAGCATAAACTCAATCAACGACATCAGCATTTAGATCAAACGAAGAATAACTCTTGCCAACAGGTGTTACTTTGGGCTCAGTAGGCAATTGAGAAGCAGAGACCTCTTTCGACGAACGAAAATCACGCTTTACAAATCGCTCATCATGCCCGTCCTACTTTATGCATCACAAACCTGGACGCTGAGCAGTTCAGATGAAAATACTTTAGGAGCATTTGAGAAAAAGATTCTTCGTAAGATCTACGGACCAATCTGTGTCAATGGCGAGTACCGAATACGATGGAATGATGAACTGTATGAGCTGTACGCTGACATCGACATAGTCAAGCGCATGAAAGACGATGCTCCAGTGAAGAAAATATTTGATTCGATACCCAGCGGTGGTCAACGCAAAAGAGGACCACCGCATCTTCGTTGGAAAGACCATGTAGAGTACAACCTGACGAAGCTTGGAATTTACTATTTTTATATAAAAATAAATATGCAAAGTTTCAATAAGATATCTTGTTTCTTTCTTAAAAAATTTGCATTTTAAAAATTTCATTTTTGAAAAATCCAGGTGTGTACTGTCCCCTTAAAGGAAATGTAATTTTCTTCCCAAAACAATATTAAGATTGGTAATCAATGTAGTTATGGATTAAAGCGTAATTACATCTCTTAACTTTGTTTTTCCCTCCTAGCCCCCTAGGGGTCATTTAAAACCACCCCCACCATACGATTTTTTTTATCACCACGAGGAATCACTCCCCGGATTTTAGTCCTCTTAGTCTGGGACACCCTATATACTTCCTGTTTTTCAAAATCCATGTACAGGGTGGGGCATCTTTTATGTCGTTATGTGAAAATTGAATATCTTAAAAACAACAACCGATTTCTATATATGAGGTATTTTTATCGAGCGGTATAGCGATGATTTTGGCACGAATTTTTGTCTAGAGCTCGTTTATGGTCTGAGGCTTGATGGCTTACACTTTGTTTTTCAAATAACCCAACAAAAAGAAGGTTTCCATGCATTCAGTCAATGTCGCTATTTTTTGACATCACACGTCCAGGGAATTTTCGTTGTAGGAACTTCATTGTTCGATTTGCAGAGTGATATGGCGCACTGTTTTGTTGAAGCTTCCAAGGCTGCCAGATGTGGGAATTTTTCCCACATTTTGGGAATTCCAAATCACTTTTAGGGACGAATTTTTGAGTTTGGATATGATGAGATTTCGTGGGGATTTTCATGTCTATTTCAGGGATTTCTTGGGGATTTCAAAGATGAAAGGATATAAATTCACTTAAATGAACTGTATGGCAAGACGTTTAGCTGCTAATAGAATCGGCAAGTAGAATCTTTAAGGGAATTAAAGGAGGCATTCAATGATGTAGCGACATTTTTACTCATTGACTCGCTAATTGATTCAAAATAAACCACACTGATGCATTTTATTAATGCATTTAGGAAATCAGCCATAATTTTTAAGACAAATAGCATAAAATTCTAAGCTGTAAAAAAATTAAACGATATTAATTAAAATCAATTATCATAGTCAAAGCGATTCAGGCGTTACTAATATACAATAGATATGGGATTTGTGTAGTATAGTAGATGAGTCTTAAATTGCCACTCGGCATTGTTTTGTCTGTTTTCATTTAATAATATTTTAATAACGTAACCAAATAAATACATAGGTCCATTATCATAGCCAAAATAAAAGTCGACTCTAAATTTAGTGCAAGCTTTTTGACAACATATTATATTAAAAAAACTGTCAAAAATACTTATACTAAATTTAGAGTCGACTTTTAATTTGACTATGATAATGGGCATTAGTCCTTTATTTAAAACACTTGTTTAAACTATGTTATAGTGTTTGTTATTTTACATTGCTTGTTATATTTGTTATAGGAAAAAAAAAACAAATTCACTACTTTTATTTGTCTACTGCTAAATTTGTTATTGTATAATTTAACCTTTAGGCTTAGGCTAAATAACACATATTTGTGCGTTCAATTTTAGGTTCAACAACAAATTTGGATTGTTTCAAAAAAATTAAAAACTTACACATGTAATGAAGAAAATTTGTGTTGTGTGCTGCTTAATTTATTGCTGCTTAATTGCTTTGGCGCAAAAACACAATTACTTATGTTTTTTTTTTAATTTCGCTTAAGTTTATAATGTTATTCGGACCATAATATTTATTTTTATTCTCTTCGAATACCTTAAATGATCACAACTTTTAAACATTCTATTATAACTCAATTATTATGCGTAAGCATCAATACTATTATAAATAGTTTAAATACCGTCCTTATAATTACTATAATGTTTATTATTAATATTATTACTATTATTATTATTATAATTATTATCATTATAATTGTTGTTATATAAAAAGCGACTGGCCTTGACGGCGTCCCATTAGAGGTTTTAAAGATTCTTACAATCTCGAGACCCAAAGTACTGCTGAGCATGTACAACGCTCCCTTAACAAAAGGCATTTCCCCAAAAATATGGAAGAGATAAAGTCTTGTACTTAAAGCAAGGGAAAAGGAAATCCAGAGTCTCCTTCGGCCCATAGACAGTTTTGCATGCTTGACACAGTTGGAAAGCTATTAAAAAGACTTCTTGCTAAAGCCTCGCCTTGCGACAGTAACTCATACTAGTGGGGACGGTCCCCTAGATAGCACGGCTTTACACCCGTTAGATCTGCAATTTGAGCTATCAAAGAAGTTCTGATAAATTTCGAAGAAGCCCAAAACATGAATCACCGAGGACGCTGGATGTAAGAAACGCCTTTAATAGCGCCAGTTGGAAAGATAAGATTTACGCTCAGGAAAATCGACCCTAAATACCGTTGTATTTAATGAGGATAATGCAAAACTATCTTAGGTATCGCAAACTTACTTATGAAGCCACTAGTGGTCCCAGACAAAAACAAATAACGTAAGGAGCTGCACAAGGGCCAATTCTCGGCCCAGATCTGTAAAGCGTTAGCTAGGACGAAATCCTTCGTATTGATATGCCCGATGACACATATCTTGTCGGGTACGAAAATCACCGCACGAGACACTACATAAGCAAAAAGGAAACTTAATCAGGGGCCATTCTTACAACACAAGCGTGGCTGGACTCTCACGGCCTCAAACTTGCTACCGAAAAACAGCGCTTTTTTCTCACAAGAAAGCATTTCCCACTAGAAGTAGAGTTGAGAGTATGCGCGAACACTATCACTACCGAGAAGGTGGTAAGCTACCTAGGAATAAGGCTTGATACAAACTATCCTACTGGGTGCATATAAAATACGAAGCGACAAAAGCGGAAAACACAGGCGGGCCTATGAAGAGAAAGCG